>JAYKKI010000009.1:1915000-2302500 GCA_039881145.1 Druceiella hillmani | reverse complement strand
TTATCTAATTAAATAATACATTTCCTTCATTCATTTCTAAACTATTGAAACAAAAAATTAAATTACTAATAAAACGATTTTAGACTGAATCATTCAATGCAAAAGAAAGAACGACCTCCAAATCTAGGACCTTCTATATTCATGTATATGTTCATATCTTTTTCATATTTGCTTGTATTTATGTATATACTTATTTTTTATGTATATTTGTATTAGCTATAAATTTATTTTTAATTCACCTTTTCATTTTCCTTATTCAATCATGGTAAATTAATTTATTTTTTATTTTGCTGTGTAATTTATTTTTGTTACCAAGCAACATTGACATATATCCGGAGTGTGATCTAATCAGTGTTTCCTAATCACCACTTCTAAACTTGACACTGGCAAACGTTTTCTATAGAGAGAATGATCGTCATAGAATAAAAGAATAATAATACTTTGATTTCAATAAAATAGAAATATTGAGGTAACAATTATGCCCTAATCAAATTGGAGCCATTACAACTTCTACTTAATCAGGGTTCAGGCCGTTACATTTGTTTATTCACCAGTAAAAAGCATAAACAGAAAGAGTAAAACAGAGATATGTGGGTAGATTATAACAAACAGACGAAAATTTTTGTTCGCTTTTTTTTTAATAATTAAAAAATTTGAAGATTCTATTTAGACTATTTCATATAAGAAGTAAACCTAGAGTGTTTTTTATTAATAAAAGTAATAAATCAAGCTCTGTATTAAACGATATTTGTTCTAAACCGAAAGAAATAAAAACGGACTACTCTGCTGACAACTGTGTCTTGCACATAAACGAGGAGAAATAAATTTTTAGAAAACTCACGTTTGTTAATATATTGCAATGGAAACAGAAATGAAGTGTTTAACTGCAACATATAACACCGGACTGAATAACTTTCAAAAGAAGCTTGATGACCTATTATTAGAAGCAAGTATTCACTCACCCTCAGCCGAGTCTCATGACATTGAGTTGAAGCAATTCCTATATGATGAAGTCGCTTTTCAAATTCAGGGCATGATGAAGTCGCTTTTAACTTTATACAATAATTTAGATCACCGTGTACATGACTTGGAGGCAAAGGGCGTCGAAATACCATCCTCATCCACGGTGTGAAAGAAGAAGCTACTGTCACTCCGACATCAGCCGCTCTTAGCGTCATTTATCGTTGACAAACTTGGCTATTCCGCAATAGGTGAAGTCGACCTTTCGTGCTACCGTCTGTGTGCTGCAAATACGCGCAAGACTCCGAGACCAATAGTCGTCAAATTCGCCAGCAGCGAACACCGTTATCAAGTATGATCGGTGAAGAAAACGTTAAAGGGAACCAGCGTGCTCATTGAGGAATCTCTAATTCGATCCCGACAGATATTGTTCGCTGAGGCTCGCGTAGTCTTCCAAACCAAAAACTGCTGGACACGCGATAGAAGGATTTTCGTGATGTTTCTCGATGGCAGCAAAGAATATGTTACAGGTCTTGTACGGTCGGAGTAAGCCAGATTAAGGTTACCTGCTTTTCACACCAATAATAAAAGTGATCGTAACAAGATTCGGTCACGCACAAAAAATAGTCTACTTGCAAATAATAATTAAGTTACATAAAAAATACTAGTTTACTATTATTACATTTAATAACACCTGTAATTAGAAAGTTAAAATCGATCTTCTGGCGATAAAAATCAATTGTATGAAATGCGAGGCCTACGCATTAAAGCCCTCAAGGTTATTTTAAATATTGTAACGCCTGTTGTTACTGACATATTTAACACATCTATGACAATTGCCACTTTTCCTTCTGAATGGAAGAAAGCGTATATAATACCCTTAAGAAACATTGTCGCCTGTACATCCTAAAGAATTTCGACCCATTTCCATACTATCACTTCTATCGAAACAATGAGCGCATAGTCCATACCCAACTTATTCAATATCTTAACGTTTGCAAACATCTAAATCCACTTCAATCTCGTTTCAAAACTGGCCATACTAACTCAACAGCGTTAGTGAAAATTACAGATGATATACGTTTAACCATGAATAACACTCAACTCTTTTATTTCTTGACTGCAGCAGTGCATTCAACTCCATTGACTTTGATACTTTGCTAACTTATCTGAAATCTTTTAATATACTCATTAAAATGGTTCAGCTTATATCTATATGGACGTCGGCAATCTGTGAAGTCTTCAGATATGTTTTCCGAATGGACGGACTTATCAGCTGGTGTGTCTCAAGGAGGGTCCTAGGATATATATATATATATATATATATACACATATATATATATATATATATATATATATATATATATATATAATGTAAAATAGTTAACGTACCGTAGAAATATAGCCAATACAACATTTGATAAGAAGTGCAAACATTCACAAACTGACAATATTTTATTCAGACTTTTCTACAGATACTTTTTAATATATAAAAGGGAAAGTAATAAATCCAGATATTATATATAATATCTACTCAATTTAGACAAAGTGATAATTGACACATAATTAATCACATTAACTGGCAATTTTACATAATATCTTGAAAGACTTGGATAAAGTAATAAAACAAGTATAGGTGAAGAGTATAGTTTTATTTCAATTTACCTTAAGTATAACTATGCGTAGCAATATTATGCTGTTATTTTAAATAGTAATAATTATAATTTTTATTATAAATTTTTAAAATATTATAATAACTTAACGTTAATTAAAAAAGTAAATTGAAAGCTCACTAGCCATAAGACAAAATGAAAAAAACACAGAGATCAATACGAGTATTTGGTATCACTCTTTAACGACTACAGTAATAAAATATTTAAAAAGAACTGACGTGAATATATAATAAAATAATTATTATTTATTCTTACAAGTAAGGCTCGTATGACATTTTGAGTTACATTTGACTTTTTACATTTGCATCTATTAGAGACGCATTTACCAGTACAGTCGCAATTCTGAAATCCTTGGCCGCCAAGATGTGACTCTTTTTTTGCACATTCTCGGATGGTAACTTCGTGTTGAGGAACAATATCAACTATAATAAACGTTTCTTTGTAGACAGTGAACAGATTCCTTGCGTAAAGTTGATTTAGAATTCCATGTTATACGTTCCTTCTGTCTCCTGAGAAATTATAACAGCTGTAATGTTTCTATCATCGGTTTTGGGCGGACTACATCAGGAATTGTTACCACTACGTTATGACCTGTATTAGCATCGGGATATTTTACCGAAAATAGAGCTAACATTTTATCGGCTTGTTTTTTCAGAGATTGTTCTACTAACTTTCTGATATCTCCAATGTCTTGTTTCTTTTTATCGAGAACAATTATTATTTCTTCGTCATAGCGCGTTATATTTGACGGATCTGTAGTTTTTCTATGGTTTTGGGTCTCTTTATCAGGTCTTCCTATCAGGTTATCTGGATTTTCATTTTGCGAATCAGTGTTCTCATTAATCTCAGTGTCGTTACTATTGGTTTCGGTTTCCCTATCCTCATACAACTGGTTTTCGTCTTCATTTAATATAGATTCTAGCCGTTCTTTTGTTAAAAGTTCGACGAGCGCGTCTTTAGGAAAACTATTTAATCTGATTTTAGCTTTACAACCTAACATTGCTTCGTAAGGGCTATTTATTCCTATATGATACGCTCTGTTCTTCATAAACTGAATAAAGAATAATGCAATTCAGACCATTTCGTCGTCTTTTGAGATTCCAGCCAAGTAAAATTCGTTTTTCACCATCAGCTTGTGATTGCAAGTCTATCAAATCAGCTTGGCACCTTGAATTAACCTCGTTGCTGATAATCAGCTTACAACAAGCCTTTTTTTGGCAAACTTTTTTTCTGACAAGATTCACACAGATTCAAATACCCTGTGACGAGTTCAGCAGTTGCATTTTTATATCTTCACTTTAACTCCTTCATAATTCTGACTCTACCATCGTGTCCAATACTAATTTGACAGTCGTGGATTATTTGAAAAGTTTCGTCTAAGTGAACATGGCAAATAGTGTGATCACCTTCGTTTTTCACCGGAATTATGGGTTTTTCTGATGTTCCAATTTTGACTACATCGTATCTTGCTAACCGCTAGTAATCTTCAGGTATTTTCTTAGTAATTTTGTTCTGTGATTCTTTTACTTTTATAATTAAAGATAAATATTGATCATTTGTAAACAACTGATTATTTTTTTCTTTACTTACAATGATTACAGAGATAGATTCATAGAAACGTTTTTTTCATATCCTCTGCCATCATTAGACACTGATACAAATGTAAAAAATCGCGGAAATTGCGGCACACGCGGTGCGACCTCTCAAACAAAACAACAACGAACACTACTGTGTCAATCACGAGATCGCGGTTATCACGCAACGCCGCAACGGAATGAGGATTGGAGGGGAAGGAGGTCGGACCGTATTTATTACTTTAACTAACTTTGACCTGCTATTATGAATAATATCCGGATAAAAAGATTAATTTATCACATTGTCTAGTACACTGTCGTAAGTATGTGATTGGTTGCTAATTTTTTTTTAATATTTTCTTGGCTGGATTTCTAAAGACAAACATTATGCTATAAAATTCCAATAATATCATAATTATTTCAGTATGGCATTCGTAATTTTCGGCAAATATACGTAAATTAGTAAAAAGTGTTGAAAACGTCATATTTATGATTAAAAAAAATATATAAATTAAATTAAGCTTAATAATAATGTGTGAACTTTTATTCACACATTGTATTTTATTGTGAACTTGTAGCAAATTCTTTACTTTTTTTTTATTATTGTGCAATGCCAATAATGAAATTTTAGTTAATAATATTTTTACGGAAAATATTAAAAAAAAATGTAATATTTATTTTAGGGCATTTTGGAAGTAAATTAGTTTGTAAATCGAGTAATATCATATATAAACAATATCTCAACACTTTGATGTCATTATTTCAAAAAACGCTTAGGCCTTTTTTATCAACGATTGTCTGGTTAACTACAGTTTGTAAAGTGAACACCTTAATTAATATTGATGACATGTGAAATTATGACGGAGCCTTAGATTGACATCGTATTTATCTATATGATATACATTTATGATCCATATTTAAAGTAGCTACTAACGTGTATAGACCCATATTTATTGTTTGTGTCTAATTTGGATTAGATGGCCGCACGGATATCAAGTATATTACTAATAGCTAGCCGCATCTTTTTTTTATTACAAAATTGAACCTTAGACTTAAAATCATTAGTGAAAAACAAAGAATTATTATCCACATAGATAAAAAGAGTAGTAGTAGTAGTTTCAGCTCCATCTACGGCATTTCCGTTATATAAGGAGGTTGAAGGTTGTATAGAAATACATTCAATTTGAGTTCATGTTTGAGCACTTACGTCTTCATCTACAGGATTTAATTTTCTCTACTGTAAAGCCGCTATATTTTGCATCTTGTTATATTAATCCATGTAATTTTTCTACATTTAATTTTCATGATATGCAATATCCGCTATGCGGCTCATCAAAATGTCGCTATAGAGGTTCTTTGATATGCAATATCCGCTATGCGGCTCATCAAAATGTCGCTATAGAGGTTCCTCGAGTTGATTGATTAATTGATTGAGTGTTGCCAAGGCTTTAGCTGGTAATCTCCTTGTAAGATTTTGAACTCCACCAATATATACATTAATAATACGACATGTGGATAATGTTCACCATTTTGGTGGGGATTGTATAAAACAATTCTTATTAGAAATTATAAAATATTAACTGATTTCAAAACATTTTATACAGTCATACAGACTGCACAAGTTAAGAATTGAAACATTTTTCTTCATAAAAATATAAATTCATTTTAATTAAGCAACTTTACATAGTACAAAACATTAACAAATACATTTATTCTTATATCTAATCATCAAATATTGTTTGTGGTAAATAATTATATCAAATGACATGTTTATTTATTTACAAGCTACTATATAACTTACAAACATTAAATTATATGCAAATTTTTATACTGACAATTTCACTAAAAAGAAATAAAAAAACAATATATCTTAAAAATATCTAAGACATAAAATAAAATAATTATGACAACGTAACATATAATTAATTAATTCTATACAATTTAAGGTTACAGCGTAAAATTTAATTAGGCATTAATATAATAATTTCGAAAAAAATATAAATATGAATTGCGAGTTCTGACTATATATGCCTGCTGTACACACATCACACAAAGCTTTTTCTTCACCTGTCCTGAACATAACGTGTGAACTTGCAAGAATATTAAGAGACATTATCTCCTCATTACACCGGAATTTGTTTGTGCGTTACGAATATTAACCATTAGGAGTTGTAAGTTTAGGTGTGACAATTCTTATCTGACTCAGTAAAGATGGATTATCATAGTTACTATACCAGATGTTATAAAGCTAAGCGTTAGCTCTAAAGGTGATAACCCATGATCAAGGGTGCCACATTTACATTTATCGAGTAAATATTGCAAGCTAGTTTTAGAACCAACTGTAAGGTTATTAACCTTACAAATGTTTCTTGTATGTTCTCAATATTTTCAGGATAAGTAGAATGTAGAAGATTTCAGACAACAACGACTGGAATTGCAATCGTACAAAAGCATTATACAAAATGGGATATGTTTTAGAATTTTGTGAAAACTTTACTTGTTCTCAATAAAATCCCAAGCATTCTGTAGGCCTTGGTTACAGTCCGCTCAACGTGAAGATTAAAATGTTATCTATTGTCAAATATACCATCAAGATCATGCATGTTGTCGACAGTAGCGAGTGAGTTCCCATTAATGATATGATTAAAAGTGAGTTGCTTTTTTTTGTAAACGTAATTTGCTCACGCTTGGAAAAGCTCAAGTGTGGCTATCATCAATGGAGTGTGTGTGGAGCCTATTGAGATTGTCCTGCATATTCGACCAATTGTTTATGTTCCATATGGGTGTAATTAGTTTGAGGTCATTGGTTGACATTAAGAATTTACTGTGAAACTGTGTTACAACACATTCAGTTGAAAATTGTGCTAATATAGATAGTACCTCGTTGTTCTAATATAGATAGTGCCAATTTTATGAATAATTAGTTCAAAGGCATCCTTCCGACACTTTTATTATTTACTCATTTGACTGAAAGCAATAAGTTGGGATTGCAGACGATGGCAAATGTAACTAGATGGCTATAATCCTCGTTTAAAAGTGGACCAGCTGCAGCATACAAATAATCCATGAGTAAAAACTAAATCCAAAACTCCATTTTTATAATTTATTATGCAGTGTGTCGTCTAAGTTAAATAAAGGTCATGTGTTCAGTAATGCGAGCTATATGAGATGTCCTCATAGGTGATATAAATTCCCCAACCTGAAGGCTTTCATAATCTAAGACGTCATGAGCCTACTGTATCCATCTCGCCCTCTGAATGGATAAAGTTGCTCATCGACTCTCAAACACTTTGTTGGCTTATAAACTGTTGATAAATTGATATTCAACATTGTCTATATATCGCGGATTGGCGCTGGTTTATGTTATTTTCCACAGTCTTTACGTGTATTTACATCATCAAACCGAATAAATCTTAATGTACTCCAAAACCGATCGCCCATCACAGCTCGATATAAAAGATAAGAAGTTTACTTCCACATATTCAATGAATGGTCAGTGTTCGAATTATTTGCACCTGACGTTATAAATTTCTCAAGAATGCGTAAAATTTTTTAAGAGTTAAAGTTTAATAGGTCATTTGTTTTTTTCGTAGGGTTTTCTTAATTGTATGCGTTAGACAGTAATCGTTGGTATGTCGAACAATTAGATCGACCATTTCAACAGTGAAAACTCTTTTAAATGTTTCGCTGATCGATAAAGTCTCTGCTCTATGTGGTCCAGATCTTTACCAAAGAATATTTTCAGTTCAAGTTTGATGTTGAATTGGTGGTGTTCCAGACAAAACAGTGTTGTCCTTGACAGTAAACGTTATCGACTGTGATGTTTTATCACTTGCTGAAATGCTTTCAGTCAATCCAGCATCATCCTACTATATAACTCAGCCTCACTCTCACGATTTTCCACTAAACATAGAAATATTATAGATTCAATTATTTTTTAATATTAAAATTATAATAATGGAAAAATAATAGTATTTACCAGATTCTTCGCAGTCTGATACTTATGGACATTCCGTATTAGGTAAGTAGTCCTCATCGTCACTATCTGAGATATAGTCTTCGACAGCAGAATCTTCTCCCAAAAATTCATTTCAATATCTAGCCTTTTTTTCAACTGTCAATCTATTATTTTATTAATTTTATAATTAATAAATAAGTGATAACAACTACATGAAATAGTCACTACATATGTTAACATTTATATGTAAACATGAAAGTACCTTGAAAATTCAGCTGGTAATAAATTTTCCATTATTTATAACTATTTTTCCACTAAAACATACTTTATAATTTTAAACACCAAATACACACAGTGTTCACAAAATATTCAAACGGCCACTACAAGTCGTCTGACCATTGCGCACATTTAGGTTTGGGCAAATTCGGAATGGTCGATTGAACAAGTAAGTTTAGGTCGATCGGTACTCGGTTCCTCTAGAGAGACTTTAGTTCGTTTTTGTATATTTGATTCACTTTATTTATGTTGTCTAATTCCGACTCTCGCTTCAGTATTTGTCTATGTTCTGGACTATGAAATTTACTTAAATGCTCCTTTACTCTATGTAGTGTTTATTTTTTGGGTTCATGACTTCCCAATGAAAGTGATTTATTACAAATTTTGCAATTCATTGTATTCTTTAAAAAAACTGCCAAATAATGAGCTTTGTGACATTGTTACATAAAAAATATATAACCTAAGTTTAGTAATTAAATCAACAGTAAAGAAATATACTCAAATTAATTATATTACAGTTTTTATAAACGTATCTAAATAACTTTAATTACTTATGTATAACGTACCCCATACGGTAATATTGAATTTTTTCATAACGCCTACGACTGGGGGGTTTACAAACGGATCTCGAAGTGATGACAGAATCTCGGCAGGGAATTGGCGGTAAATTAACCATTATACAGCGACGTCTGGTAGCTACTGTCGTGGTAATAGACGCTATTTGTGATAGACTTTAGTATATTATCGATGTGATAGACGCTAGTCGCAACCTACAAACTAAACGTATTGCGGAAAGAATATATTGTTATACTTTACATATTTCATATTTTAGCTGATTGTTGTAACCATTGTATCGTTATATATTTGTTTTATTAAGTTTTTATAAATCTTTGTTATGTTATTAATTAGCGATCAAAATCATAATGGTGTGTACTTTCGTGGATGTAATTACATTAAAAGAAAAATGTGTGAGTAGTCGTTTTTATTGTTACCTCGAAGCGAAAGTTGGTAAATTTGATTCATTATTGCTTATTACATAATATTCCAAGACCACATTTCAAATATTTTTTGTAAATTTTATACTTTAACGTCGCGAAACACAACAGTGGTTTAATTGCTACTTAACAAACATTCTTGCGTACTAGAAAGTAATTCTAACATGTATTAGTCCTCTTGTAATACAGGTGTCAAGTGGCAGATTTCAAAGTTTGAACAAACATAGTTTCTGAACGCAACACATAAGAGGGGTGCGGGGGGCGTCGTTAGAAGCGCAAGCGGTGCGGATGTTTTAGTAGCCATGGAACAGTGGAGTGGAGAGCACCGCGCTTTTGCCGTCGAGGCGTACATTTCTAGTGGATTTACGCTGTCTGTAGCACGCCGTCGATTTAATAATCGTTACAGTTTTCGTCGATTACGTGATGTACCATCGCTCAACCTCATTCAGTCACGGGTAGCAAGGTTTAGAGCTACAGGATCAACATTAAATAGGCCCAGGCCAGGACCTACACCTTTGGCAGCCACGGATGAAAATATCGAGCGTGTTATGGTTTCTGTCGTTGAAAATCCCCGTTTATCACTGCGTACACGTTCATCGATATTGGGAATTCCGAAATCAACTTTACAGGTAATAATGCGAAAAAAGCTCAAGTTCCATCCATATAAAATTCAAATTGTTCAAGATTTATACGATTCTGACTTTGAATTAAGAAAAACTTACGCGGAGGTGATGTTGTTGAGATTTCGTACTGTTACCCGGATGGGCAACATATTATTTAGTTACGAAGCTCACTTTCACATTGGAGGATTTGTGAATAAGCAGAACTTTCGTTACTAGGATGTCCACAACCCAAGACAAATGCATCAAGCGCCTTTACATAAGCCTAAAGTAACAGTCTGGTGTGCCAAGTCTGCATCTGCAATCATAGGGCCTTATTTCTTTGAAAATCAACGTGGCCAAACTGTAACTGTGAATTCTAAGAGATATGCTCAGACGTTAAATGACTTTTTCAGAGTAGAACTACAGAATAGTCCATCCTTCAACCAAAACACATGGTTCCAGCAGGACGGGACCACAGCTCCCACTGCTAATGTGTCCATGAATGCAGTGCGGCAGTTATTTCCAGAAAAAAAACATATCCCGAAACGGTACCGTACTGTGGCCACCTAGGTTACCCGATTTAAGCCCATGTGACTTTTTCTTATGGGGTACTTAAAATCCGTTGTTTACAAAACAAATCCGAGCACTGTGACACAACTTAAAGAAAATATTCGAGCCGAAGTCAGTAGGATACCCCAGTCGCTCTGCAAACGCGTTTTTGGAAAACGTGGTTTTTAAAAAATGAAATCCGCATTTATTGTTATAAAGTTAAAATAAACCTACTTTGTATTAGAGGTGTAGTTTTTTTTTACATTTTTTCAAACATTGAAATCTGCCACTGGACACCTGTATTTTAAAGAGCGGATTATATTTTCAAATAATACAATTATACAAATAACATTCTATGTATTAATAAATTTACAATAATATTCAAAGATTGGTTGGTTAGTTGATAAGAAGTTTATTAGTGATTCAAGCGAGATAATTCTCAATTGCATATATATCGTAAAAAGTTTATTTAAATTTGTTTACTAAACATTCAATGAAAATAAAGAGTGACTGGTCCCTACGAAATTAAAATAGCCTTTAAAGAAAGTAAATCGTTCAGAAAGAAAATGAAACATTACAATATTTGTTTTTAATTTCAGCCTTTTTTAAAAATATTCTTTTAGATCTTAATGTCGGTCGTTTGAAATCCAATTTTTAATTTTCAATATTTTTCAAACTCTGCTTTATTAATGAAGATCCAACCAGCTCACAGGCAAAGGGATGAAAGAGAGCTCTCATATATGGGTACTTTGAAATTTGTAACAAAACTATTAGTGTTACAAATTACATATATAGTTGTTAAATTGGTTCCGTAGGGTTGTTAATTATAAATAACAACCTTACGGCACCAATTTTAGTTAACTTAGTTAACAATTCATTACTTGTCCTTTAACTTGTTACAACCATAGTAGAAAATGAAAGGAAATATAATTTAATTAAAATCAATTCAATTTGAACGTAATTTTTAGCATATTTGCAAAGATATAGTCCTTGTGTGATGAAATTAACAGTACAATGAAATATGTCCCATTGTACAAGAATGATAAAAATGATCGATTTAGATATAGAGTTTTTATTTTGTATGCATTGACGTAGCCAGGCTGGAACAATATCGAGAACGGCCTCATTCAAGTGAAGTTTAAAGATTGGAGAAAAAATTGTTAGTGATATGTGATTTTTTTGCAAATATATTAAGTGATACGTGATTTTTTTTAAATGTCATGTAAATTTTATAAAAAAGATTATGAACGAATTGGTCTTTTTGGTTGTATCGGTCTCTCATAGGAAAAATAGTGGCTTTCATTTTTCAAGAAGTCACAATCATGTGTTATTGACCAAGTATGGGGTTTTAGCAAAAGTTTGAAAATATGTCTCGTCCATTAATAGATTTCTATATTTATATCTGTATTTTTTGTTTGTTTCCAGATGTACGAGTTGCCCCACTCGTATATGCAGTTACCACCTAGTGATGCCAGACAGCTACTTGCAGAACCCCTATGCTATTCACAACTGTATTTTCGAATTTCTTTAAATTTTGTTTTTATAGTGATTGTATTTTAATAACTTATATTGTATAGTAATGTTATTTTGACATTTGTTCTTTGATCGAAATACTTTTTGTTATAATGGTTTAATAAATACATTTATAAAAATTAAAACTGCTTTTTTCTGTAATGTTTTTTTAATAAATTCATAAAAATAAAAATTAATTTCTCTTTGGTAACGCCATCTATGAGCAATAGAGAGTAAGAGATTACGCCATCTATGTTAATTAATATTAATTATACAAGTTTTTGGTCAGGATGGGCAAAGCTAGGAGAGAGTGTGTAAGAAAGTGACTCCCACTTTGACAGCGTTTGGGAAGGTATGCTTTGACAGCGTATGCACATCGCACAACGCAAATATAAATTAATCTTCTTTTATTTAGTTTAATAGGTTTAATTAACTAATATATTTAATTTTTATCGTTTGTCCAAGTTTCATTATGTATTAGCTTTTTTGATGATTTTATTATTCACTGTATTATGTTTCAAAAGTATACAAAAACATCATCATAAGATATAAATGCATACATTCATAATTTATGATAATGTTTTTGTCTATTTATTTATTTCTTGCTTTAGTTATTTTATTTTTAAAATGATTAAGGTGATGTAAGGCATGAGAATTTTTTTATGATTGTTTTTGTAGTAAAACCTTTAGAAAATCAATTCCTTCTTTGTGATTGCTTATATTTAGATTATTTATTTGTTTTTGGAATTATTTATATAATTCTGTAATTAAGAGATGTAATCAATTTTCGTTTCGCTTGGATATATTAATAAATTGATTTACTGATTATAAATAAAAGTAGTTACAGTTACATATCCAAGTGATTTTGTATGATTTTGACGAGTGATTATGTATGAGAGGAAAGTTGATATGTTTTTCTAATACATTGAATGAAATAAAAGATCTAACCCTCAAACAAAAAAGGGGAGATACGGTCACTCTTACTTTATTTAAATACAAAACGGGCATAGGTATAACTACACGCACACAAACTCTCACAGCTGCAATCAAAAATTGCCTACATGTAAAATTAATCGAAAGAGACAAAACGATGCATTGCGACTGTAGCGCGAGTGAATCAAGGTATTACAGTAAATTACCAATCAGTAATAAAAGATAATATTTTCCGCTAACTTACAACATTTTTATGTAATTACGCACGAAAAGTATTTCCATATATCCTGTTTTTGATTTGTGAATGGTTAATGGATGTGGTATAAGTTTGTGAATGTTTAATGCATGTGGTACATTTTTGGAAAATTGGATCGATTTGACTGAAAATATTGGAAATTTTAATTTCAAGAAGCCCACGACTATGCGAAATGCCGGACTGCGTACGACTGAGTTGAACAAAACACAACCTGGTCCATCGGAATTGTTTTACCCGGATCACGCACCGTTTAACCGTACCGTATCTTTCCTTTTTTGTTATAATCTAAGTTCTCAAATTTCAAAAACTTAGTTGAACTAAGTCATACAAGAGACTTTATATGCTCATCTTTAGTTGATGCATATCCCCCATATATAACGGAGTATAGAATTGGGAGCTAAACGATCGTCTGTATTAGTCGTCATCTTTGATTTTTGAGTAGATTTTCTTCAGTAAAAACATAGCCGACTATAATAATAGTCGGCTACGGTACAAACCTAACAAATGAGACGAAACCGAAATCAGCTTATCTTTTAAATTTTCAGCCAGTGTTCAATCTATTCTATACTTATCTATGGTTATAAGCACAAATCGCATAAAGCTGGGAATAAATTATCGGACGCCACCGACGGAAGTGACTGATGTCACATCTGGTCAGTATTTATTGCACCTGAATGTGCAAATTATCAGCAATAAGTCGCGGACCTGAGCTTGAGCGCTCGGATGTCCGACGAAAGTTTGGGTCGCCGGATATTTCTATCAGGCGCGGACGCATCGGTCGCATGTGCACGGGGTTCGGATGCAACCACCCCGCAAACAGTTGCCAACTATGTTGTAATGTAAACGTTTTATCACACCTACTCACATACAATGGTGGGTGATGAAAAATTAATTAATACAGTTCGCGAATAAGAATATTTATACAACAATAATCAAAATACTACAAGAGTGTTCCAACTCTGTAGAATGTCTACACTTTAGTATATTATCTATGATCTACGACTATGATCACGACACGTCTGAACACGGCATCCGAAGGCGGTCGCGTTAAATCGTGTCCGTCGGTCACGACTGTATGTCGTGTCTGATAATATGTTCCCAGTTTAAGGCGTCCTATGGCGGAAAAAAGGGCTGACGGGGTTAGGGCAATTAATAGTCATTAAACCTCTAATAATCTTTGGAAATAGATCTTTCGTAACAATAAAAAAAATTAATTATGAAATGTAAATTATATAGTAAAACTTTGACATTGGCCATCTTATCGGATACGTTCATATAAAATTGCCACTCAACTATGTACAATTTGTTAATAGCGGAACCAGTTATTTGGCTCTTAATGTAATGCTTCTGGTACTAGACACTTATGAGTCAAGGAGCCACAATCTGATATGATTTTGGATTCTTTATTAATTTCCTTTGGATTAAATGAAAGAACAAGAAAAATATATTTATTAAAATTAAAAATACTGCAACCTTTGCTTTGTTGTTGGAAAAAATGACGCTTACAGTAATTAGTATGGAGTATGGACCTACGTTGTCACTGGTATTAACTTTAAGACGTTTGATTAAAAAACGCCAAAATATTTAATGGCTTTAAAGGTTTGGTCATATTAATTCGAACTGACCTATGATGAATACTAATTATTTTTATTTGTAGCTCATAATATATTATACAATTTATATTTAGCAGACTGTCATTTCAAATTTATTCATTTCAAAGTAATAAAGTAAATTAATGTATATTTATTTGCCTATCTTAATCTTATTGTTAAAAATTATTAAAAATCTTTTGTTGTGTGGTTTATTTTTATTTTCAAAATATTTTGTGGAAGTTTATAAATTAATCAATCATTAACAAAAGAATAAAATATTGACTATTTGAAAAGTATTTATCGTCAGAAATTTATTACGCAACACATATACCATAGTGAAAAGAAAATATACCATAGTATAAAGATTTACCAATTATTTTTAAGGTTGGTAGATTGTTTGGTTGACAATTTGACATTTGCAGTGAGATAATTAAAAAGTAAAGTAGTAATGAAATTAATTCACTTTTGTGTTAAACGTATAATATAATAAACATGTTATGTCTGATGCCGCCTGTGATTTATGCGATGCGTACCCCGTAGACTATTGTTCTATTCACGGACTTCTCGTCATTCTTGACAGAACGGTGAGTACACACTGCATATTGTTTCTATTGCACCCGTAAAGAAATTAACTCGTTGTTAAAAATAGTACTAATTACATTAATATTATCCAGAGTAGTTTCTAAAATTTTAACGTGAAGGTAACATGTAAGTGAATACTATAAACGAAACAAACAAACGCGGTAAGTTACATACCGCGTTTAAAGCAAGTTATTTATAATTTGTCTTTTACACAACATATTTATTCAAAAAAATTTTCCCTTCAATTTAAAATTGCAGTGTAAAATCTACATTCTTGTTCTTTGCTGAAAGAAAAAACTGAATATAGAAAATCCCTCGAATCGATGCTACGTTACATTCTCAAAACAGCCTATCTTTAATTCCATTGATGTGAGGAACTTATTAGTGTACTTATTAATAAATTGTAAACTTATTGTTACCTGAATCATTATTTTTGAAGAAACCTGTGAATATAGTCCACAATATCATATTCAGTGACATAACGCCTCGTTATCCATTTGATCTTACAATATAAAGCTTTCCTATTAATTTTTATTATTAAACTGATGTTATAATTAAATGCCTCGACAGCACTCCGATCCTGTTCAACTATAGTGGGTTAGGTATTTTAACTAATCTTTATTTGGATTCGCGTGCAAGAAGAAAAGCAACAAACATGTGTACCTTAATTCACATTAATTGTCTCTGTATATATGATATATAATAAAATGCATGGTAATTTTCTTTTGGTATTTATACCATTCTTTTCAAAAAGTATTTCTGCAAAATGTAAAATCATAAAACAACAGTTTTAGCTGATATATCTTGTGAGTGTATTTGTTCTCAAACCTGGTAAGGGCAACTCGGGAAGCATCAGCGATAATTGTGTATAAAATATCTACATAATTAAATTATCTTCCTTCTAAACTTATTGCAGAATACTTTTCAAGCTTATTCAAATTGTTCTGAAGTTTTTTAGCAGTATTGCAGCACTTGTAGAATTTAAAGATATACTTTTCAATGCCAAGCGATCATGTCAATATGACAAGCCTCTCATGCCATCAATGAAAACTTTTGCAATTTAAATTAACTGCCAATAACCCAGACCAATCACAAACCTGAACTAAGTCATGTTGTAATAGAATCTACTATTGAGTCTACCTTGTAATAGATGCTCATGTTGTAATAGAATCATCTTTTGTCATCTTGCTGCAACTCCAACCGTTTGTTACAATAGAAACGTTACAAAACATTTGCCATCCTTTACATGCCTTAATAAATACATACTTTGCCATCTTGTTCGCTTTCTAACGTTATTTTGGTATATACTGCCATATACCTACATATTTCAGATGTCCAATTATTATAAACAAAATATGTTGCATACTTGCGACGCTGGCCGTAAAAGTAAAGGCGTCTATAGTATTATAATAATTAAATGCCTTATGCTGTTATAATTAAAATATAACTGGTTTAATTGTGTCAAATTAGTGAATCAATAATCGAAGTTCCGCAATTCAGATACCTGT
This sequence comes from Druceiella hillmani, assembly GCA_039881145.1. Classification (NCBI taxonomy): domain Eukaryota; kingdom Metazoa; phylum Arthropoda; class Insecta; order Lepidoptera; family Hepialidae; genus Druceiella; species Druceiella hillmani. Next base: position 2,285,530 of record JAYKKI010000009.1, on the reverse strand, counting down.
TGATTTTTAAATTACATGTAATTTTTCAGTTTTTTTTCTACATAGTCGAATACAATATCATGTGTGTCGAATACATATTTTATGTTTTTGTGCGACAATATATTTTGTTTCGTTGTATGCCATATACATTTTCATACACTCCTATCGGCTATACCATATAGGCGTACCTCTCAATAGTAAATATGAATTTACTTCTTCTTATCAAGTACGAAATAATTCAGATAAATGTACATTTCACAGGTAATTTGTAAAGAATTGATGCTGTTCTTTTTGTATTTATTTTCAAAAACCTGCACAGAAATACCTGTTTCTCATGACAATTTACAAAAGAACATGCCTAATATAAAGGTTTATGTTAAAATTTCAGGATTTACCGAGTTTTTGTGTAAAGCTATTTTTTTGACGTTTATGTTAGTGTTAAATCGTCTTATGGATAATTTTGTCGATGAAATTATCTGGCTTAGGGTTGTAGAACGTAATTATACTGATACACATTTAGGCATTGCTCTTTTTAGAGTTCCATAGAAAATTAATTTAAATTAATACAATTAATATTATAATTATTTTAAAACTTAATAAAATTATAAAAAATTAATAATAATAATATTTTATTTTAAAAGTTATCCCGTGAAATGTTTATAATTTATTTCAAATTCTAAAGCAATTTATAATTTAATAGCTACTTGATTATAAAAATTTAATTTATTTCTTAAAAAATTAAATATTTTTATTAACAACATATACTTTCTAATAAATTATTTTGAACAATTATTCTACAATAAAAATATTAATTAAACAACTCTAAAATTTGAGGATATTTGTATTTAAAACATTTGTTTATTAAATTCTGATACACAAGATACGATCAATTAAATTGACTAAATAAAATAACATAAATTATTTTAAATTTTTTTGTACTATTCTAATTAATGTAGCTTTATAAATTTTTTGTTTTAAAATATTTTAACCATTTATTTTAAAATTATTTTTATTATAATAAAATAAATGTTTTTTTTTAATCATCTGATTTAGCAAACTTCTCATTGTAAATGAAATATTTAAATGAAGCGTCGATTTGTCTTTGATCTAATTACATCTTTTTTTATTTTGTAGCTAATGGAAAATTGTTTTGGTTTAGTTTTATTGACCAATTAATAATTTGAAGAATGGAATTATTTAAAAATACACAAAGGTCATCAACGTTCCTGTCAATATTATTATACCACTAAATTTATGCTATACTAATGTATCATTAATTTACATACATGCAAACAATTTGTTTTAGGTCGGGAAATTTGAAACTGCGGTTATTATACATAACCATATAATATAATTTTATACTCATAATCATGAATATAATTTTATTCATCGTAAAATGAGCTACTTTGATAGGTTTTTAATTGTTTGTGTATTGTAATTCATTTATAGAAACATATTTCAAATATCAATAGGTACAAATTAGTATGAATTTAAAAAAAAAAATTTACCTTGTAAATTTTTTTGTAGTTAAGTATAGTTGAGCAATAATCCTTTTGAATTAATTGAAACATTTTACAACAACTAATACAAATAGAAAATTGACAATGCATGTAAAAAAAAATAATCACATTAAAAAAAAAGATTATCATAGAAGGTGTCCATTATGAGTGATTACTCTATTTGTTTATTTTCATTGAAGAATAATGAAAGTAAATAAAGGTTAACAATTTTAACGATTTCTTCAGAAAATAAAATTTTTATTTTTCGTTATAACAAATGTCGAAACTCACGTGCAACATCAAAACAATAATTAAATTTATTCAAGGTTAGAAACAATTTTAATTACGATTAAAAATATTCAAAGACTTTAGAGGCAAAAGTTGTTATTCTTTTTTAACATACATTACATATTACTTCTTTATGTGTAGTTTAAAAAAAATTGAATTTTGTAATTTTTTGAAACGGCCGACATAAACATCTGAAATTCTTTTCTTAAATTTATAAATTGTTTCAGTTGAAATTGTGTCATGGAAACTCTGGCATGAATTTTTTTTATGGCTTTTGCGTTCAAAGCTATTTTATGTCTCTTAGGTTAAAAGTAGAAGGCTAAAATTGAAATGATGATGAAGTTAAAAAAGGGCAGTTTATGAAAATTTTACTTCCTATTGTTAAAACTTCTACATTTTATATATATATTATATATATATATATATATATATATATATATATATATATATATATATATATATATATATATATATATATATATATATATATGTATGTATGTATAAAATCTATTTTTATATTAATACTAATTTTCACCCATGTATATACTCTTAAATATACATATATACACTGTTAGAAGTTGTGTTAATATCTAATAGAAATTTTGTATGCTCTAAAATATTTAAAATTTTAAATATTGTATGTACTAATATATTTAACAGTTTTCATTTTAACAGGTTTTTTTTTGAGTTATTTCGAAAAAATAAGACAAAACAATTTGTAACATTTTTTGTTTGGACCTTTGTTACCTTCAAATGATTTTTCTTTTAAAAAAAATGTCTTTCTGAGGCGACACTTAAGTTCCGATGAAAACACCTTTTGTGTTTTCATTGGACCTCAAATAAAAAAAGTTACGGGATAAGATATATTAAAACTGTCCTTCGAGTACTGAAAGAGCTGCTTGAAATTCATTACGACTTGTCATCCAAGAGTTCCTAGGCAACAAAAAAATAAAAATTACCGACAATTAGTTGCTGATTTATTACATAATTTTCAACGAATGGGTGTCAACATGTCACTGAAAATTTATTTCTTGCACTAACACCTCAACTTCTTTCCTGAAAACCTTTTAAACATCAGCGATGATCACAGTGAGATTGTTCACCAGGACATGAAAATTTTAGAGCATGAAGCTATCTCGCTTCTTGGATCGTGAAGCAGAAATCTGTGGCCCCTTTATAAGGCCAGAAGTAATTGCACAGAAATACGCCACCGCCCTTTAGCGATGAACACTAAGAATCTTTACCGCAATAGAAAGGAATAAGACTAAATGTCCGGTATGTTTAAAAGTGAGACATGCCACGACCGAGTACAAAAATTTGGAGGCCTGGCGAAAGAATTTAGAGGCCTGGCGAAAGGTGAGGCCTGGCGAAGATACACCGCCTATGTTTCAGGTGCCTACATTACTGTACTAGAACACACAGAAGCCGCACGAAGACCTGTGATGTTGACAGGTACAAACTTCTCCACCATAGATTACTGCATACGATATGGCCGATAGAAAGAAACAGACCATACGAAAGCAGAAGCCAATAGATTCACATGGACAAATAAGGAAACCCACTCCTATCTGAAAATTTTTCCATTATGAGTTTTTGGACCGGCGGGAGAGACTGATGCGCACGTGTTACTCGATGACGGGTCAACAGTGACACTTGATTGACCAAGTCGGCGCTGAGTCGAATTTACCTTAAAGGTCCCAACTCGATGGAATAAGGTCTTTACGCGCACCACCCAGAATCTGCAACTCTCCGCTCAACAAGTGCCGAAAAGATACAGCTAACTGTGAACATCTACTCGACTTTCAAGACAGCTTCAAATAATACAATATTAAGCCCAAGATTCTCATCAGGCAATATAAATGGCAAATGTTACTTGTGACCAAAGTGCAAAAAGGAAAGGTAACTCATGGTGCGTACATACGCTCACTGGGTTACTGGATAAATTTTGTTCATCACGTAATGTTGGTGGAAGAAAACAGTGAGAGGCAGTGGGCGCTGACCAAACTCAATATAGCCAATGACGGGACCAGAGACTACCCCCTGTGTTCGACGCAAAGCATGATTAGGGGTACAGACTATATTAATGAACAGAAGGCGAAACTTCTACTGAAAACCAGCATTCCCGATATCAGCCAATTTTCAGAAGGGAGAAAATGCTTTGCACGATTGCCAGAGTATTAAAATTCATTAAAGTTTGCCGCGCACAGAAACATAGAACATACTACACGCAGACGGCAAAGAACAAAGAAAATGATCCTAATTGGAAGTGACATCGCAAAATGATTATGCTGAAGCTTAAAGCATCTAGAGGGATCGCGGGAAATATTGACTACTCACCCTTGCAAGCAAAACACTTTTTTCGAATTCGAAAGAATATTGGTCCGAGCCAGTCAAGAGGATTTATTTGCTGAAGAGATAGAAAACTTCAAAGATCATGTACCGACGCCTGCTATGCAGTATAAAGACAGACACCACCGCAGCCTTGCATGAATGACTACCCCTCGTATCGACTGGCCCACCATCGCGGGCTGTTCAGCCATCCGTGGATGGATTACTTCGGTTCAGTGATGGTCACCATAGCTTATTCGACTCAGGAAAGATATCTTTAGATGTCTAACAGCAAGCACCATATACCTGGAAATGGTCACCTCTCGGATGCCAGTTCCAGGAACTGGTCACCTGGCGGATGAACATGATGGCTGTGTCGGTGGTGACCCCGATCCAGCCATCATGATCATCCGCCGTATGATAGACAGACGGGGCGGCCTAATAGAAATATGGTCGGATAATGGCACCAACTTACGTGATGAAGATATAGAACTGAGACAGACAATCGATAAGATAACAGAAGAGGAGGCCAGCAGTAAGATGATTAGCTCGCATTTCATTCCGCCTGGGGCCCCATTCATGGGTGGCGCTTGGGAACAGTGTTAGTAGTGTTAGATGTAGCGCTGCAGGGGCACCGCCATCCCAATTAGGAGGTTCTCAGTTCTATCCTAACCAAAGCTGATTACACTGTGAACAATTGTAACGCACGTGTCTATAAATTCCGAAGATCCCAAATCCACCATGCCGAATCACTTCTTGCTTGACAGATCGGCGCTATAGCTCCGATGCCTGGCACTTTCGATGATAATGATGTCTTCAGTTGCATCTGCTGGCGGGCTTTCCAGCGCCTCAACGACCTCTTCTGGTTGAAGTGGCTCAAGGAACATTTTCCCGAACTAAAACACCGGTTGGAGTCCCACAACCGCAGATCAGCTCTGAAGATCGGCTATGTGACCGTTGATAGCATACTACCACAGAACACCTGGCCAAAGGGTGTGGTGATAGCCACCTACCCAGGCGCAGATGGAATTATTAGAACAGCTGACGTATGCACCTAGAGAGGTTCTCTAAGAAAATCCTCAAGAAGCTAGTAATCTTACCTATCGATCAGGTTGTCCTACACTGTCTAATGGATGCAACGCTTCAACAGACGATGCGAGGCTGGAGACGTATTCATAGTCAATAGTGACGTAGATCTGGTGAACGTCGAATCCTCCAGCAACAATCAAGCGTGGGGCTCTGACTACCTGTTGTCCCGTACAAAATGCGTACAAACTGGGCTTGTCCCACTTGTCTCATATCCCGTCTGTAAACATAACCGAGGCTGTACTGTTTAAAGATTACACATATGCATTTATTACTCACTAACACATCGATCTAAGTATGTTAAGAAGTAATGAACGAGCAGTCATATGCCAAAACTATAGTCCGCCATGAGACTGAATGTGTCACGGGAAAAAAGCAGCTCCACTAACTTTAGGATGGGCATTTTCGTTACATATCAAGAGTTTCACACAAACAAGAAGGAGGAAAGGAAAGATTGTCGTTGGATGGAGACAAGGGAGGTTCACAATTCAACAATTCAACGCTTTAGTATCACTACAGTAGTCACGAAGAGGCAGTGGTTTTGTGTCTGCAAACCAGTTCTCATGGTTATCAGAAACATTCATAAAGATGGATAGTTAACTGTATGCTGGGGATACCAAGGATAGTCAGCATCGCAGTTTCCGTCAGTGGTCATGCATACCGAAGTACAAGTTCTTGACTTAAAAGCATACAACACGGCATATGTACTACTGTTGACCAGCTATGGACTGAAGTTGTCCGATACAGATATGGTTTTTGTAGGCCAATAATACGTTACACTGGTGAAGTGGTCATTCGATGACTGTCGAGTGCTTTAAATACCAACGGCTGACATGATACCAGAATCACTAGCGAATTATATTAAAAAAAGATAATTCTATCCTATCTATATTCCTTTAAGCTTGGCTTACCAGAGGACAAACTTGATATTATTTTAAACCGTATATTCTGGCTAAAGAATACATCAATTAATGAATGGACATTGCCGAGGCGTGCCCAAAAACCTCTCGCAACACTTGACTAATAGGATTCGGCAGCCCTGTATACGAACACTATAATTGTATATAAAAATACGCGTGGCTTAAAAGAAAGTTGACACACTTCTTTTTAAACGCATTAGCTGAGCGTAACTATATAATTGCTTTAAGTGAAACATAGTTAAATGAGTCTGTGCCTGACAGTGAAATGCTGGATGCCCATTTTTATATAATGGATGATTTCAATCTGTATAATTCTAATAAATTGTTAAAGTTTTATGAATATGTGTTCCGCTTCTGCTTGCTTATATTGTGTGATTGCACTTGATGTGATTCTATCGGGCTATGCAGGTGCATCTGTGTAGTGATGCTGTCATACTTTTGTATATGATTATTATCCAGCACTCTTCTTTATCATTGCACAGCATTTTCTATGAGTATTTATACTAATTTACAGCATTATTTGATTCTTAACCTTCTCCAAGTATGTATCCTTATACCAGCTCGAATTTCTATAAGGGAAACTATGTATCAGTTTGTCATATTCTATCTGGTTTACTCGTTTGTACCAGGTTTTTTCCTCCATCGGTGCATGTGTTCCTTTAAAAACATTCATGCTTGCAAATATGCGGTGTTCAGTTTGATTTCCGATATTAAACGCGGACACTATTTTCATCATCATTGGAAACAATCGCAGTGCTCTACTGACTGTGAGATGTATGCTTTGTTCGAAACGATATATATATATATATATATATATATATATATATACATACACACACACACACACACACACACACACATATATAAATATATATATATATACACACACCCACACACACACACACACACACATATATATATATATATATATATATATATATATATATATATATATATATATATATATATATATAAAACCTGAAACACAACTGTCCCTCGTTTTGGTCGTACATTAATGCCCAAAGAGCCAATCGTGGCACTAGTAACATTGTTTCATGAGACAGCGCTATTATTTGCCGGTGGCGGCTGAACCTTTCGCTGAGCATTTCTGGTCAGTGTACAGTCTGAACATTCCTCGACTTGACTTTGCATTGACGACATCTTACTATCGTGATGGAGCCGACATTGATATTTTTTATTATTGACACTTTAAAACATATATTTAATACAGCTTCGTCAACTGGTGTCTATTGCACGGTGGAATATTACTCAGTTGACTCATGCACTAATGGTGGCAAAACTTCTGAAGTTACTAATTTTTTTGGCTGATTGTGATGATTTCTGCAATGGTCAGATTATTTTGTTTTACATTACATCGCAATGTCTATAGAAATCAGATTTGTAACGAGGAACACAAGTTTTGGATAGGTTGTTTCACAGTTAAGAATCTTGCATGTTTCATCTATGTCTCCTTTGAGCGTAGCTATATCTCGTATCAGGTTGATCTCGATTCTCTAGTCCATGTGGTGCATGTTGACCACCAGAAAGCTTTTAATCATGTGGATAATGGCATCTTATTAAATCATTTTGGCCAAGGAAGTTTCAGTTTTCAACACTTATTTTTCTCCTCTTTGAATCTTATGGACAGAAAGCAATACGTAAGAGCAGGTAACTTTATATCCGATTTTGGTTTCACCCGATCAAAAGTCAGTCAAGGTTCAAATCTCGGGCCTTTCATCCATCCTGCTAAATTATATTAATAATTTGGTTAAAACTACACGTAATCTTCTGTTGGCGGATTACAGGAAAATTTTCTTAGCTATTAGAATTTTAGCAGATTGCAAGTTGATACAGCAGGATATCGATTCTGTTATCGAGTGGTGCAATGCGAATGAGCGTGCGCTCGTGCCGACACCCTTATGCCGACAAACTGAAGTAGTAGATCTAGCAGTTCAATTAGATTCACACCTGATTTTTCATGATCATTTGACGAATGTTGCAAAAAAGTCATTCAAAGGGCTTGTATTTGTGTTGCGTAATGCCATGGACTTCCGATTTGTTTCCTCAATTTACTTGATAAACTGAAGTCCTATACTTTAGTACGAAGTAAATTAAATGCCAGCTCTATTATTTCAAACCCACATAAGACGGTTTGGTTACTTCCTTTTTATGTTTCCTACCGATTTTTTTTTAAGTATGCCCGGTTACGAAATATTACAGAACAAAAGAGAAGTTTCTTTGTTGAAATTTATTTTCCGATTGTTAAATGTACTTTCCTATGGTGTACAATTGCTTAACCGCCTGATCGGAATTGCACCAGAGTGTAATATGTTTGTAATGAGTGAGAGTGAACTTCTTGTAATGTGTCCACTGTTATGTGTTGTATTGTTACTGAATTTAATTATCATTATTGAAATGCAAAAGTGTTATCACTGTAACTGTATGTATATATATAATAAGTAAATAAGAAAAAAATAATAAATAATCTTTATGTCTTACAGACAACAGGACAATTTCGCCTAAATACTACGGCAATACAACTGCAATAGAAGGTGACGATGAGGCTCATCTGAAGTCCTAGCTGGGTTATAAAAAAGATATCCAATGGCTCTTTCTACAACAATACTGGACAACAAATGCGAACAATTTCAAGTGCAAAAGAACCATTAGCCAAAGCATACTTTCATAACGACCAACTGAGCTGTCACCGGACCCTCTCAAGAATCATGATGAAGGGGTGAAGGTGAATTAGGATTCATTTAGATTTGATGTAAGTTAGAAGATGTTTTCTTCTAAGAAGTCTTTATACATACACTGATGCACAAAGGCTAGTTTGTTTGTCGTGTTTGTGTTTTTAAATATGGTGGTAAGAATAATTTAGTAAATCATATCAATACACATAGATCCAAAGGTCTTTAAATATGTGACACATATGAGGCGAAACTTGCATGAACTAACCATTTGTCCACACATATGATAACACACTCAAGTAAATAATACTACAAGTATGAAATGTATCAAAGATAAAGATAAAGTAATTCTAGGTTAATAAAAAATAAAACTAACTATACATATGAAAACACACACAGGTGAAAAGCCCTACAAGTGTGGCAAATGTGACGCAAGATTTGCACGAACTTGTTAACCAATACCCCGTAAGAATACACACAATGAAAAAAATTCTACAGGTGTCACACATGCGAAATTTGCATAAAACGGTTATTTAATCATGCATATGAGAACACGCACAGATGAAAAACCCGCATGAAAAAAACAAGATTTGCACAACTTTACCCATGCAGATGAGAACAAATATGGGTGAAAAGTGTCTCATATGCCATGAGAGATTTCCACAAATTAGTTATTTAACCATACACATGAGGACACACACAGATGAAAAGCCCTTCAAATGTAGCACGTGTGATGCAAGATTTACAGAAAAAGGTATTTTAAATAGGCACATGAAAATCCACACTGGTGAAAAGCCCTATAAGTGTGGCATATGTCATGCGAGATTTGCACAAATTAGTCATTTAACCACGCACATGAAGATGCATGCAGGTGAAAAGCCATTCAAGTGTAGTATATGTGATGCAAGATTTACAGAAAATTGTAGTTTAATCAGACACAGAAGAACCCATACAGGTGAAAAGCCTTACAAGTGTGGCACATGCGATGCAAGATTTACAGAGAATGGTAGTTTAACTATGCACATGAGGACACACACAGGTGAAAAACCCTTCAAGTGTAGCATTTGTGATGCGAGATTTACAAAAAATGGTACTTTAACCAGGCACATGAGGATACACACAGGTGAAACGCCCTTTGAGTGTAGCATGTGTGATGCAAGATTTACAGAAAATGGTAATTTATCCAGGCACATGAGAACCCACACAGGTGAAAAGCTCTACAAGTGTGGTATTTGCGACATGAGATTTATAGGAAGTGGTAGTTTAACCAATCATATGAGAAGACATGTTTCAAAATAGTAATGCAGTGTGCACCTTTTTAAAGCTTCATAAGTGTAAGTGCATGCCAGGAACTAGCATAATTTTATTTAATTCATTTGTACTTTTGTAGGTCAATTTGTCTGTCACATGTTTAATATCAAAGTGCTTTTAAATTGTTAACCTTAAAATTACTTTTAAAGCCCAAATTGAGAAAATTATGCATGAAAAAATATGTTAAGTACGAACAGAACTCGCAATAGGAGGCTTCCGTACATTCTTACCATAATTCAGGAATTGTAAATATTTTCCTTATATTCACATTAGTAATATAATATAATAATTTCTATTAAAAATGTTATTTTAATTAAATAAGTATAATATTTACGCTGTATATGCAAGTAAATTAGATTATTTCAGTTATATTTTATATTTAAGAAAAGTTCAAATAAGTAAGATGAAATTTTTGTTTTTAAAAATACAAACTAAAATAAAAACACACAACTTTCCTTAAAATTTTACAGAAAATAATACATCACAATTACCCAAAAACATAAAATATACCAATATTTCAGAGAAATAAAGGACACTATACTACATCACGCCGAACTTTCGTACTGATTGTCACACCTGTATGCTGATTCACCATTAAATCTATATATTACGTTTAAATCTAATAAACATTATTTATAATTGCCACCCATGCCATTTGCTTTTGCCTCTGCCATTTGCTTTTCTTCACTGAGCACAAAATCTATGTATTTTCTTTTGCCACATGTCACTTCATTTATACTCAGATTATCCCAATAATTCCAAGCGATACAGCAGCATTATTAGTATCTTATTATATTATTTGCTTAGCTTTCTCATTGAAGGCTTAGTTCAAGAACCCAACAAAAGGTTTTTCTATTAACGAAAGCCATTAACTCTGCTTTTATTGATGATCCATCATATATAATCAGTTTTTCATTCAGCCCTTGTTGTATGTCTCCTTTATTATACTGTATTGTTGGTAGGCCTTTGTTCCTTCTTGAATGACACACGGTCCATCACCGCAACGGAATTTGATTGCAGTTCAGGTAAAATTCTATCGAATCATTCTTCAAAAACTTGTGCGTTCATTACTGGGTGGTAATCGGTACCAATTTTCTTTGATTTCAAAATAAGCTCTTCACCTTTCATAAAATTTTCATGTACGTCAATTAGACGTTTTCCTTTTCCTGATGGCTCTTTCACACCGGTTGGCAATCCTATCATAAAGGCCTGCCGTGATGCATATGCAGATGTGTCACGCCATACTGTACTTCTTTGTAATATTTATTGACCCAAATCACGACCAATTTTCCCAGAAACATTGTGACGTAGAAACTTGAAATTTGGTAAGATGTATTACTGTCTTACTGATCTCCGTATTTTGCACTAGGTAACTTTTTAAAATATTTATATTAGGATTTTTTTTCATTTTATGCACCATGTGAGTGTTTATGAACCATGTGAATCAAAGGGTTTGTTATGAGGAATACAAAAATATTTTTTTCTTTATTTTAAATTGCATGTTTAAAACAATATTTTAAAAAACATGCAAGAGAGCATTCTCCTCCCTCTTTAATTCCCAAACAACTGAACCAAAAATCAAGAACAAAAAATAGAGTTAATGAAATCTAATTAGAAGATTACAGGAAAATTATATTGATTATACCAGGTCGAACTCAATTAATTATTCTAATAAGGATAAATTTTTCGTAGTCCCTAGAGAAAAGAATAGCATCATACAATGTTGTGAGCGGAAAGAAAAGGATGGAGTTATTTCGTCGATGATGATAGGAAATGTATTTTTATACATCATACAACTTTTAAAATATGCCTCGTTTTTGGGCCTGTAAAAGATATAATAGACTATATATTTATGTTGTGAAAAATTAACATTAATAAATAGGTTAATAGAAATACAATGTACCCAAAAAGTTTAGAAAGTCCTGCGTACGAAACCCACATATTGCAAGTTCTCGTATTTGATAGGTTTTTTAATTTTTCTCTTTAGTACATACACTTTTTCTATTGCGTTTCAGATGAGTTATAATTTTTTGAAAATTTGTTAGATTGTTGTCCTTTTGAAATTAGGTAAAGTCTCATCAGAGTTCATTTTCGCAGTAACCTTGTCAACTGTAGGTAGCTGGTGGCTCATTTTAAAAAAAAATCTGCACTTCACATGTAATTGTAAATATTTTCAAAAATTAAACATGCATACATGTATTCAATCAAAGATCCGTGTCTAAGTTAGCCACATATAACTTGGACTAACGTCTGTGCAAATACCGCACTTGAACTATAAATGACATTGATATCCATCCATTCATTTTTGAACCTTTGCAAGACAGACAGACAGATGGTCTGCATTGATTGTCCTCAAAATTAAAACTAATAATTTAGTTTTAAGCGAATGCGGAAATGAGAACCATTAGTGTAAGTGAAACATTGTTATAACACTTCATCTTATAGTGCTGCGTACTCGTATTGTGGCCGGATCATCTTTGCTTTACGTTATCATCACTTAGTCAATTACCGCCATCTGTCAGCATTTGGTGAAAAAAATTGAATGCAGTGTACATAATTTAGACTTTTAATTTATGATTATTTAATCATTTAATCAGTTTTCAACAACAATTTCTAAATTGTGTACAATCATGCAATTTTGAAATTTATATTGAAAACTGATTAAATGATTAAATAAGCTTAAGTCAGTATATCTATTTGATGAAAGGGCTATGAAAGTACAGTGTTAAATTAAGATTATTAGCTAAGCCTCAAGGTGTACTGACCATAAAAAAGTAGTATTGAATTTCTTCCCTTTCTAATGTCTAATTGAATGTTTTTCAGACTACATAGTAGTAAAAATCATTCTTTAAGCAGACGTTAGCATATTGTATCTAAATAAAACTTTTATTTTAATAGCTACGTACATTAAAATGGCTCCTTATTACACTTTACGTAAAGGTAGGCTAAAACAGTGGTTATTACAGCTGACTTTATAGTTTATTTAAATATGTCTTTTGATAATCTAGTAAATTTACCTATACTAGTATAATTAAACTACAAACTGAAAGATAGACAACTAATTAAATTAGATAGACATCAATATATACTTCATCTTATGAAAAGTATTTTGTATTTGCAGAAATGCCAGTAAAAACCGTATTCAAGAATTGAAGGATGTCTCAAATCCATTTATGTTACCGAATAATAATTTCGTAAAATATTTTAAATAATAAAATTACTGACAATTTGTGGCCGACATTGAAAGTGTCAGGATGAATAAATCTTACTTATCGCACAACTAATACATAGTAACCTATAAAAATGCATCTCCTGTCATTATCAACGAAATAGGTCAGTCATTTTACTTCTGCTAAAAAATTATATAATGTTATTCTTTTCTCTCAGGCCAATTAAGAATAGAGTTGGCATGTGGTATATTAATAACCAATAAAAGCAAGGATAATGCAAATGCGATACGACGTGCCAATTTCTAAGGCAAATGTTAAGACAACTGTTCTTGCCATCCGTTAACTGACATATATATTAAGTAAAGTAAATGATATTAGATAATTATCATCATGGCTTACTTCTGGCTCCTAGGCACCTCTCTATATTTGGAGTAATCAGCTAACAATTTAAATGATAATACATTCTCACGAGCATATTTTTGTACTAGTGAGAATTTATTATTATTGTTCTCACAAGCACATTTTTGTTTGGATGGGTAGTGAGCTGTTCTACGTATCTTTTTCTGAATCTGTTAATCTCCTCTAGAATGGTGGGAGTGTTGAGGTATTTGTGAATTTCACAATTTCATGTGAACCAAAGTGCGCTGACTATGTTTTTTAGAATTGCGTTGTGAGCTTTTTGGAGACACATTATGTTGGCGTTGAGACACGTTATGTAGTACACATACTGGCCACAACCGACAGCTAGATGCCATATATCCATATCGGCTTGAGGAGTGAGCTGTATAATAGTAGTTTATTGTCCACCGATAGCACAGAGTTACGCCCCAAACCGTTTTTCGTTTTTTGAGTTATTACAGTCCGTTTAACTTAAAATCTTATACAAGGTGTAATGAAACATTCGCTGTTAGATCAATAATTTATGAATGCTCAAACATCTTGTTGAGTTTCGAGACCTTAGCCTTTTATTCGGGTGTTGGTGTCTTGGTCATTGCGTTATGGGCTGGTGTATATAATATAAATATAAGTATAAGTGCATATAAATAATCCCAAACATTAACAGTAAAGCTTTTTATAATGTTGTTATTTTTAATAAATATACTTAATATATACGCAACAAAGTAGGATTAAAAACTTCGATATTATAAAAAAACGCTGCCGTGTATTATGCATAAAATATATATTCCATGCTACAAGTAATACCAACACTTTTCGAACAGAAAATAATATGTTACTTTTTTGACTGTGTATTCTTACGCCAAATATTTTGTATGCATATGACATATATAATATTTGTAAATACAGATAACCACAGATCGTTCTACGTTTATTGAAACTAACTCATTGTAACTTTCTCCCTCGAAACATATTTTAAAATAAATATGCTTTTGTGTAGCATGCACATATAGGTTTAAATTTTTCAAGCGCTGAAATTTTGAATATTTTTCTGCAATGTTTTATACTTTTGGGTTTTGTTTTTTTTTGTTGACAGCAAGGATTGTCCATTTTCCCTTCTAAATTTTACAATTCATATTAGTAAAATAGCAGTTTAATATTGATATTTATTAGATTATTTATGATCACAAGTTAAGTCAATGTAGTGATTATGTCATTTTATAATATTGTGGGTATAATACAATGAGTTTTGTGAATATTGTCAACTGATTTAATATATATTTATAACATTATATTTTGACTACCATATTGGTTTGTTTAAAACATTTTCTTCTGGAATGGAATGGAGTACAGGGACGCAAAATGTTATACACCTTTGAGGGTATAAAGGTAAGTGAAAAAGAATAAACTTTTGAGGGTATATAGTATTTCTATTAATTGATAATATTAAGTAATATTATTTCCATTATGTTTCATAAATTAATATTTTCTGTTGTGTCATAAATATACTGCCAAGGGTATATCTTACAGCCTTAACACAAAATAAATTTGTTTGTCCATATCCTATTTATTAATGCAAGTTGACATTAGCATGACATATTATTTTATAATGTGTCTCAACGCCAACATAATGTGTCTCCAAAGAGCCTAAAACGCAATTCTAAAAAACATAGTCAGCGCACTTTGGTTCACACGAAATTGTGAAATTCACAAATATCTCAACACTCCCACCATTCTAGAGGAGATTAACAGATTCAGAAAAAGATACGTAGAACAGCTCACTACCCATCCAAACAAAAATGTGCTCGTGAGAACAATAATAATAAATTCTCACTAGTACAAAAATACGCTTGTGAGAATGTTTTATCATTTAAATAGTTAGCTGATTACTCTAAATATAGAGAGGTGCCCAGGAGCCAGAAGTAAGCCATGATGATAATTATCTAATAATGTCAACTTGACCATGATGATAATTATGAAATAATTTTGCATTCATATATTTCTAATCTAAATGTGGTTATCCTGATAAATTCAGGTGTTTTAAACATGTGAGTTAAAACTTAGAGAGAGAGGGAGGTGAGGACACTGTATAACACTCGAAACTTGTAAAAAATAGAGCACTGTTCTAAATGCTCATGTCAAAAAACGATGTATAAAACGTCTAATACTTACGCTTGTGTTTGTTTTCCTCACTAACTTGATCTATCAGTTCTTGTTGAGCATCAGCAATAATTTTCGAATTATCCATCACTCAATAAAACTCTTAACAATAAATGAAAATATATAAAGAGATTAAGTATGCCAAATAACTGTCCACGTCAGGGAATGATTTCTCTTTTCTATTACATGCATATGCGTGTAGTACTTACATTCTCTCATTGTCATGACTAAACACACACACACGCGCACATGCACACTCACACATGCACACACGCGCACATGCACACTCACACATGCACACACACACGCACACACACATGCACACGCTCACACACACATTTAAAGAGAATTAAGGTGGGAGAGAGGTAGTGCTATACGCTGCCTGTTGCATTTTGTCTCTCTTATTTCATCTCACTCACTCATTTGGGCAACAATGCACGCTGCCCAGCCAATGAGCAGCATTTCATCGCCGTATTCATTTATAACGTTTCACTTTTTCTCAGTTAGGTCCCACCCCAAAATCTCTACGTGCTAATAATGAAGGCAGACAAATTTCCATACGAACTTCCTACGAACCGTGTCTCATACAGGTTGCAGTGTCTGGTAGTGTGGCTTGGAACGTGGTGGTGCAGTACCGTGTACCCAGTTTACGATCAGTACTTAAACTGAAAGATTAACCTGTGATGTACGGGTGGGCAGAGAAACATGATGGAATTATATAGATTTTATTTTTGCATATCATCGTGGAACTCTGAATACAAGCACATATTTTAAATAGATTCCTTGAAAATCCCACTTGATATATCAATATTTTTTGAAGCAACAAGCGGTCACTTTTAACTTTAAGTCATTATCGAAAATCTTTGTGATAAGCTCACTATGCCGTCCATCACAGTGTTTAGTCAATAATAACAAAATACTCTCCTATGAAGACTAGTCTAAGGTGTGTTGTCAAAACTGTATGAAGAAACCAAAAAAAGTTTTAGTGATTTTTTTAATATATTTACAAATAGGATTTAATTTTACATAAAAAATGTTGGGTTTATACAAGTTACCATAACTTGAAACACATTTAAAAAGACCATGGTAGCTGTGGATTACCTTCCTATGACCCACTAGAATGGAATAGATATACATATTTAGTCGACTGCATCAGCATAAGCCTTATTACGTTCCTACTTTAAACTGCTGCGCCAGCTTACAGCTAAAACAGCTTTTACTGATTCAAACTTGTCATTTGATTTTATTATTTACCACAAACAGTATTTGATTATTTGCTTCAAGAATTCATTGATTTCAGATTTTGATGATTCTTTTTTTATTTGAAAGAGGTGTGGTCCCTTATAAATATGATGATGATGATTTGATGACGAGGATGGAAATGAACGATGGAACTCCTTAATGACAGGCGGTAAATCAACTGCGATTCAAGATATTTGCTACGGGTAGTTACTACGGGTTATTTTGCAAAATAACTACACCACTTACTAAGTCAGGGTCTGACGATAAGTTCTGGATATAAACAATGGAACTCCTTAATGGATATTAGTAAATCAACCGTGATTAAATATATTTGCTACTAGTAGTTGTTACTTTCCAAAATAACTACACCACCGACCAGTTCAGGGTCTGTTGATGAAGAATGGAACTCTCTCTGTTCTGGAGACGAACAATGGAACTCCTTAATGGATAGTAATTTATTGAAAGTGATTCAAAATATTTGCTACTGGTAGTTGTTACTTTGCAAAATAACTACACTATTGATCATGTCCGAGTCTGATGATGCATTTTGTAGATGATCAATGGAACTCCTTATCAGATGATAGTAAATCAAGGTAATTCAAGATATTTACTACTGGTAATTTTTACTTTGCAAAATAATTGCACCATCGACCAGGTCAGTGGGTGATGATGAGTTCTAAAGATGATTAATGTAAGTCCTTAAAGGATGGTAGTAAATCGATCATGTTTCAATATATGCTACTGGTTAGTTGTCTTTACTTATTACTTTGTAAAATCTGATATTGGATATCAACTTTACAACTTTGTCTTTCATTTGCAATATTTCTTATTAAATTGTTATATGCACGGCATTATGTGATTTCACCATGGAATGAAACTTTTTTATTTCGCATTCTCTCAGAACGATGGAGATGACTTACTGAAGTGTATATAGAAGAGTAAATATTTTTCAAAGCAGGTAGGAAGTCTGTCTTACTTGCTTATGTAGTAGAAAAGTGAAATTACACTAGTTACGTGATGATATCGGGAATATGTTGTCAACTATTAGGGCCATCAGTACTAAATGAGAAAGATTTTTTCTGATTCACATAACTTGTATGTTCATTCGACTTTGATGAGTATATTAAAGTTGATATGGGAGCAAACTGATGTTCGAAATATTAGTAAATTAGTTAAATAGCCGCTAATAGTGATAGTTATTTTGAGTAAACTTTAAACATAACTTCACTTGTGTACTATTTGCTTACTGGCAAGTAATTAGAGACACAAACAAAATACCATAAACAGAAACTAATTACAGGCAGAAACTTGTCTTTATTGCTAATTTAAACTAAATTCAATTTACAGCAGTACAGTTTGGTATCAAGTTGGTTACCATTGTTGGATATAATCATTTGACATTAGCGCAACATTTACAATATCAAATTACTACATTTTTCTGTAAAAATCAGAGACCAATTTTTTGACATGACTGTATATCATCGCAGTGTTTTGTTTGGTTGATCACAAGGCATACGTCCTTTGACGGCGTGGTGCACCGCGGGGCCTGGGTTCGATTCCCGGCCGTTCATTGAGCGGGGTTGGACTGGTGTTATGGTTGGTTGTAAGAGATTGCACTCATAGCAATAAATCCGCCATATGTATCAATTAGATATATTAAAGTGGAAAATAAATATATAGACTATACAGTCGTGATCAATTAATTAGGAGAGAAAAAAATTAATTAGCTATAGGGTTATGGTTGTGACTATACTTAAAATCTAGATTATGTTTTGTTCTGATTTGATTGAATACTTTTATGAATCTATTTATTTATACAGAGTTATTACACTGATTTGAGGGGAACTTTTACTGGCATAATGCTTGGTGTTTAAGTTACATTTTGTTCCAAATAAACATTCCCTTTGTTGATATATTCTAACTTGTATAAATTAAAATGATAATTGCCATAGTCACAGTCTTTATTCAATGTTGGTACATGAAGCGTACTAACTAATATCATTTTATACATAATAAATGCAAAATGGGCCAAAAAACAAAAAAAACTCCAATGTGCAGACAATACGAAGTACGACCACGTAAATAGCTAATTAGGTACACTATCAACTTATGTAACAGGAACAAGGCAGATGAACTCAAAACAAAGATCAGATAAAACAAATTTTTAATAGTTGGTATTTCTGTTAATACTAAGTGATAAATTTTAAAATTAGAATACAAACTTTTTCATCACTGCGCTCAAGAAAACTTTAACAGTCTTCGGCTGTTAATTTAAAAAAATAAGTAATGTTGCTGAAATCAAGGACAGTCTGTGTTTAATGTTTCTACCTATATTGTACTACTGCCCATCAGATTTTAAAAAAATACTAAAATTTTTTGGCATAAATTATATTTTAATACACTAGCCAAAAATCCTCATACTTTGAAATGCCTCTTTACATAAGTCTTTACAAGGTAGACCTGGTTAATATAGAATTACACATTTCCCAAGAATGAAAATTTTGTGGTAACCCAAAAAAGAAAACCACAACCCATGATATGATAGAAATAAGCAAAATAAGCAACCACTTTTAAGATTCTTTCTCCCTAATGCTACCACGTTATTGCGAATGTGACCTCATTTCATTTTATATCTACTTCTGATATATGAATGTTGCAATAAAATTTTTCACCTCAGATTTTAACATGATTAATTTTGTTTAGGGATACATTGTTAAGTAGCCGTTCAGTCGAATGTTACCATATTTTTACGCAATTCCTGAATGAAATGAATAACACTGGACTGTTTTGGCAAACACTATATGATCAGTTCAAGTTTCTTCCCCTTTACCCCATAATATTCCATCTTGCATAACAGTTTACTGTGGTCCACGCAATAAAATGTTTTTGACAATTTGCAAAATAGACCTCATTTTCTGTGGTTTATCTAATGCTAATGAAATGCTTTTAGTGATTTTAGCAATTGAATCTGATGTTATTTTCTGGAAACCAAATTTGTTGCAATTGATAACGAAATTTTTAGTCACAAAATCCATCAATATGGCTATAAGTTTCTTCAAATTTTACTGAATAAGAGCAGAATAATAACAGGATGATAATCCTGCACTTCTCTCATCGAACTCTTCTTAAAAAGAGGTATTATTTTCTCCAATTACATGAGATGCAGAGACAAGCTAATGCGCATGCAAGCATTGGAAACCGATGTTAAAGACATTGCTAATTCCTTGCTCTCTCCTTCTATTAGTTTAGGGGAGACATGCCATAGAATGGCTAATGACGTTGTATTCATGTATTTAGACGTATCATTTATATGATTTACACTAAATGTTTCTATTATAAAAACTTTCAAATTTTTGTTAGTGTACAGACTTAACTAAGACAAGTCTGCTCCCTTACATACAGGAATATTATTATTTCTGAAATGTATTTGTTGAAATGTTTCGCAAGTTCACTGTTAATGTCTGTGTCATATTCTTCAGTCACTTCAAACGTAATTTTTTTCCTCAATGTATTGATCACAAGTCTTACCAGTGTCTGCCTTCATTATTTCCCAATTAATCTTAATTTATATTAGGCGCCATAATAATATGTCACTTGAAATAATTTCATTTAGCTTCTACCCATACAATCTTCAATATATAGGTCTTGAAGTAATCATTACTGTCCAATTTCGATAACTCGTAAAGGAAATTGATAATGTAATTTTGATAACCAGTCATTAAAACTTTATTTAACTTGTTTGCTTAAATTCAATTGATAAAAAATGATCAAATTGTAAAATAATGTTTTTAAAAAATTAAAAAATAAATCTTAAAACTTTTTCCTTGCCATCCTATAACCTGCATACTGCGTATGTTTAACTTAACAAACAAGTTAGTAGTTCGACTACTTGTCCATAGTAATCAAATTCAACATTGTATGTGTTGAATCTAATCACTATTGTTACCCAATATGTTGTTAATGTACCTTATATATTCATAGGATAGCTGATTCAAGAGAAGGCGGGTTTAAAAGGTCAGGAAAAGGGTTTTTGAGAGTTGATAAAGTTGGAAAATCAATGTTAAAATTCACGCTTAAATTTATTTCTTTATTATATTTTGTGTTAATTCAACAAGGCACTCTTCGAGTTTTTCCTAAAATACCTCTATGTCCCCTAGTGGTGATTTATAAACATTCAAGATATTAGGGATATCAAATTCAGCACAACTTGCTTCAAAGTCTGTCTGCCGATATATTTACAATATCTGACCTGTTCTTAGATTTTAAGTCATATTTAGTCAAAATAAGCATTCCCCTTCTATAGTAAGTACAGTATGATGGTTGCTGTTAATAATATTACACTTTATGCAATTAATATAAACCTTAACGTTTTTTGATTCACATTTTCGTTAGGCACAAGACATCAGTAGAATTCTCCTCAAAGCATAGATTTACTTGCTGTTCTTTACCTGCATAATCCTGAATATTTTGGTTAGCTATATTAGTAATACAATTCTTATAATTCCTTTTAAATTTTGACTTTTTAATTTCCATGTGATTAATTATGTGGATATACCTAAAAATTGAGGGTAGTCCACATAACTAATCATATGGAAATTGACTTTTTAATTTCCATGTGATTAATTATGTGGACATACCTAAAATTTGAGGGTAGTCCACATAACTAATCATATGGAAATTGACTTTTTAATTTCCATGTGATTAATTATGTGGACATACCTAAAATTTGAGGGTAGTCCACATAACTAATCATATGGAAATTGACTTTTTAATTTCCATGTGATTAATTATGTGGACATACCTAAAATTTGAGGTTAGTCCACATAACTAATCATATGGAAATTGACTTTTTAATTTCCATATGATTAATTATGTGGACATACCTAAAATTTGAGGGTAGTCCAAATAACTAATCATATGGAAATTGACTTTTTAATTTCCATATTATTAATCTACCCTCAAATTTTGTGCTGTTTGTTATGGAGATTTTCCTTCAAGCAATCAGTTACATTCATGCTCTTTTGTATTATTTAACAAAACCCTACAATACTAAATTGGAAAAAATGTTAACTTAAAAAAACTACCCTCAAATTTTGTGCTGTTTGTTAGATAGCGAAAATTGTATGAGTTTTATCTGTTGAAGAATTTACATGCAACAATATATTCATATGTAACTGACTTATGTCTTTGGTGTTACAAAGTCTCTTTCTGTTGAATGTAGTTAGTTTTATTGCATATAAATCAAGATGTTTTACATCTGTGGTGCCCACCACAGAACAGAAAACAAGACAGAAGTGATATTTTTGCAGAACTGTACGAAACTACATGTTGCTATTTTCAAACAAATGAATTTTAAAAGGGCCATTTACAATGTGGCACTGGTCTCCACCTCTGCTCAAAATCATCATGGAGGCATTTATTTCCATATACTTGAATTGCATATATTTGTCTTGCTCCCGCCAAATCTTCCAAAATCATAATATTGTTCACACATTTATCAACCGCTCACCCCAATATTGAGTTAGGGCAGTGGTAGACAGATAGAATTTTTTTAGGGAACCTAAATTCTAGCAAATTGTAATGTCAAGATCTACATGTGATGCAACAATATGATAATATGATTATTATGGTGATACGTCCAGGTAGTAAAATAAAAAATGGAATAGTTTTTTCAAAAGGATTTAATTCTTTGTGACTACATTGACTGATGATCTATTATTATATCTGATGAGTGAACATGGCGTCAAAAGTAAAATTAAATAACAGTTTAATGATGTAGTTTAATACAATTGACAACAACATAAACCAAAAATTATTGTAAGTGATTTAATGACTGTCGACAATTTACTCTGAACGACAGGAAGGAGAACATTTTTAGATATATCTCATATTTTCAGTATACCAGGTGGGTATACGGGTGCCTTTCTTAAACATGCTTAAAATTTCACTTCTTTTTAAACATTACTCATTCATGATGGATATACATTCATACATTCGTTTATAATTGTAATAAATAAACGTTTTATACGTTCAAAATATGCTTTTTTTAATTAGTTGTTAAATTTAAATTATTTAAACAATGTTTATAAGTAATGAACAGTTGAAAAATAATATTTTACGCGGTAGATAATGCAAAAAACTTACATTTGTTTGTCAGTATAATATAACACAGGAATGGCTTGTTCCCGGAACTTTATGCGAACATGCCATCAATTTCAAAGCTGATTTTTTAACATGTCAATAACTTTGTGGTGCACACTCCTACCTTCGCTCAAAATCCCAATGGGCACGTTCTGTTGTCCGCACATTTATCAACCACTATGACATGGAGGTAAGGCATCATAATAATATAGATAAATTTATATTTTTAAGTTTGGTATTTATTAAAATTAAATGTTGGAATACTTATAAGTAGAAATATATTTATTATCTGCACCGAACACAACAAAATAATAATGTGTCTATATGGTTATAATTCTGAAAATTGAAATAAATAATAGAAGATGCGGGGATCAAGTTTATATAAAAAAAAGAATTTAATTAAATATGGTGCCAAAACATTTGCTGTTCAATTCCATCCTAAATAAGTGAAGGGTGGATTGGATTTTGCTCGTAATTTCATTGAAGATCTTCTTCCCCTAGCTCATTTCTGGATGGTGTCTGATTGGCAAAGGGCATGGGAAAGATTGTCCCAGATCACAGGTGCGGGATACTTCCAGATCCAATCTTCTATTCTTTCAAAACCGTGGTTTTCAAAATTTACTTTTTCTCGAAAGGAAATCTCAGTGACATCTCGTATGCGTTTGGGTCACTGTTCTATTCCCACTCATTTGGCTAGGCTGCCTGCCAGAGTGTCCAGCCTGTGATTTTGGGTTTGGTGAGGGTGGTCTAAATCATCTCATTTTTGCATGTCCATTAAATAATAAATTTCCTTCGTTCACTTATAAATTATTATATCAAAAAATTCAATTACCTATTAACATTAGGTCCTTCTATCCGTTTCGAATAAAACCGTTCTTGACTTAATCATTCCATACATAAGAAAGAACGACATAAAAATCTAGGACCTTTTATATTCATGTACATTTTTATACCTGTTTTATGTTTGTTTGTATGCACATATGTATATATTTATTATTTGTCTATGTATTGTTGTCACCTTTGTAATATCTGTAATTTTTGTCTTTTTTTTGTTTGTATTTTCTCTTAATTTATACTAGCATAATAAACTCCTATTTGATTTTTGTTTTGCTCTTTAATTTATTTTTCTTATCAAGCAAAAGTGACAGATATTCGGAGTGGTATCTAGTCAGTGTTGCCTAACCAACAAATCTAAACTTGACACTGGCAAAAATTCTTTCTGGAGGGAATAATCGTCACAGAATAAAAGAAAGAAAAAAAAGGATGTCAGTTTCCAAAGTTTACCAGATTTTCAAAACAAATTAAGGTTTGTATTGATTGAAATGATTTTAGTTTTGGTTGCTTACAATGTTCATATTGATCGAATATTTAACATGTTAACTGGAAAATAATATATATTTATTAAGTTAAAATTTTTTTCAATTTATTATTTTAGGGTTTTGTTAAATAATACAAAAGAATACGAATGTAACTGATTGCTTGAAAGAAAATCTCCATACTGATGGAAAGTAATGCAGTCAAATATATCTGTGGATATAAAACAATTTAAATTCTTGATATCTGCCATTGTTTTCATGTTGCAATTTTTATATTGGGACTTTCCTCAAAACACCTACACATATATCACATTGTAGATTCTTTAATAAAATGTACATAACAAAACCCTGCAGTGTACGTAATCATTCAGATGGTAAATTATGAGACGCCTTCAATGAAAAGGAAGATCTCATTTTCTTCACAATTATTTTTCTGAAAAAGTCATGTTATTCATTATCAACGAAGGCCTAAATCTAGATGACTAAATTTTATCACAATAGCCACACTTGGCTGGCCAACTTTTAAACAATTAGTTTCTGATGGGTCATTTTGATTCCCCTGATTTTAGAGACAAAAGATCAAACTTTTTCTCAATGCAGTCAGGTCAAATATCATGCCTTACAGATATTTGGTTTGCTCTTTGCAGAAAAAGGCGTGTTTTTAAAGTTATTGTTTTCCTTTGGTCTTTGTGAGGTTTCTAAAAATGCCTCTGACTTTAGTTACAAAAAAAGTCTACTTTCTAATCGGTCTTTAACTCTGCTTTGCACGAGCTATGCACAAAGTTGTGTAAATAATAATTTTGTAATTGGAATATCGCTTTTGTGAATTCAATACATTATGTAAGAAGAAAGCTAGAAGTTATTCAGGTTTTCTTTTTTAAACTCTTTATTGTTGTCATTATATTCCAACCTTCAAAAATAAATTTGCACTATTATCTTGACAGCAGTAAATTTGTGCTATTATCAACATTTTTTAAAATATCATTTACTGCTGGTCTATCCATGAATCGAGGCACAGATCATATACTAAATAGTAAACTTCTAGTAATTGTGTGACTGAGATAGCTCTTTCGCGTTTCCAAGTACTAAATGCTTTTATATTCCTCTATTGTAAAGATTAATAAAGTGGCAGCGAGTGCACATTTGCTGAGCACTCGCCGCAACTTCAATAGTGTATTTTTTTTCTTATTATTTTATTATGTCATTTTTATATAATAGTAATAATAATAAATTGTTCAAAACACTTCATCTTGCTTATCTGAATATCTCTTAAATATAAAATATAACCTATATAAGTTATGTATGTATATAGTGTAAATATGCACAGTAATAAAAAAATATATTTTTAATCACACATACTAAATAAATTTACATTAAGTAACTAACGTGAATGTAAAAAAAAGGTTTACAATACCTGAACTGCTAAATTTCATTGTTTATAAAATTCTCTTTTCAAATTGACTGGGGAATAGTTATATTGGGCTATGCGCCGTCGGTTTGGGCTCAGTGATACGTCGGGGTCCAGCAGGTTAGACGAGTGGTACTGAGATCGCAGCGAGTGCCACTACTGGAAAAAAGGCTTATAGAACCAAGGAAGCACTAAGGCTTATAGAACCTGCTCAATGGATGCGTTGCCAGTTTTGGCGGGTCTCCTTCTTGGTGATCTTGCAAACGCAGAATGCGCAGCTAATTTTATTTTGACACGAGGTAAGAGTTTTGATATGGGCCCGTTGTACTCCTGAGTTGTTTTGGCTCATGAATCCCTTGTTGATAGAAAGATACCTATTTTAGAGATCGTCGTTGCTCATTGCCAGTCTAGGTGGTCCTCCCCCGATTCCAAGGGGGAAACGACCAGGTTGTTTTTTCCCGATGTGCACGAGACGTTAAGTAAAAACTGGCTCGTCTCCAATTATTATACCTCGCAATTCTTAACGTTACATGGCGCATCGCGCATTGCGCCATATCCCATTCCCATACATCGTGTGTGCCAATTTGCATAGTTTTGCCCTACGAGATAGCCCAGCATGTACCTGCGGATTAGAGACGCAGGATATGAGTCACATTTGTTTCGACTGCAGTGAACATGATGATGCGCGTAGAGTTTTGTTAAAGAACATGCATCTAACGAGTAACGGGGAATGACGCGGGGCCTTAGAACGTGGTATCTTTAGTCATCGAGACTTGATTGGAAGTGGATTGATTTTTCAGTCATTTAGAGTGTTTGTGAAATGCGGTCTAAATAATTCAATGAGAAGAGACATACTCTAACCCTGTTGGATGGAAGCGCTTAGACTCTAGACACGAGACTCTATTAGGGGACCTTCGAAGATCCCCTCTTTGGTATGAGGTGGGTCGTTACGAGTCAGGAAGAGCCCTGAGATAACCCGTGTGGAAGGTGGGAACAGCCTCCCTCCCACGATATATCGCCATACGCAATTAGATCTTTAAAACCACAGACAAATAAAAAAAATGGATTTTGGGCATCGTGGTCGAACATTTATAAAGATCTGATTTCGGTTTCGCTCCGTTTGAAAGTTTGCAATGAAGGAAATATACTCAAAAATACCAGATGGCGTTAAAGGCGTTCTATTTATTATTTGTTGTTGAATGATAAAAACTCATGCGTAGGATCGTTTATTGCTCGATGCCATATAATTTTTTTGCTCTCCATGTGTATCGACTAGAGATGAGGATATAAGGTCATGTGCATATAAGGTGTGTGACAAAGTTCAATATATGTTCTTGAAATTTGAGAGCTAGAGCTTCTAATTCATTGGTTCGTTGTGTCAAAAAAAAATACGTCAACTTTCCTCTCATACTTTCCAGATTGATCGACTTAAATAATCCCATAATTGTATGATTTGTACCGAAAAAAAGAAATTTGTATAATATTTCTTCTTCATGTTGTATATTGTTGTCAATTAAATTAAACAACATCAATTAACTATAGTTTTATTTGTTTTTACCTTTGTGCACTCAAAGTAAATACTTTATTTTGATAAAAACAACCAAACGATTTTTTTCGCTGTGTTACGCAGAATTGAATCAGTTTAAAAAAACAACTTTATTCCATCTTTGGTTATTTACTTTACTTTTCCCACTATAACCATATTATCATTTTGTTGTATGACATGTACATAATAAATTAATAAATATTTTAATAGACACGTAAACATTACTATTTTGTAGGATATAAGTTTCTTTAAAAAAATAAAATTGAGCAGTATAAGTCCAGAGCACTCACCTTCTGAAAACGTATTTTTGTCTCAGCGAAACGATGGTTATCATAAAAAGAAATAAGATTAGCGTCCGCACTATCGGCGCAAGGTAATGTTGCAAAGTGATCGATAATTTGATCTGGATCGCCGAGATGGTGTGGCAGGTTATTTTCTCTACTTTTCCCGATGACATATATTGTTTGCAAGCCTCGCCACAGATGTTTCTTATCTCCACGATGTATGTTTACATAAAAAGTAAAATATGCTTTACTCTCCCGTCTCAAAGCTGTGATAACTAGATTTCTCAGTGATTTAATAGCTTTAGAGCAGGCTCGATCACGCAGAACCATCATGAGACGGATCGTGTCCGTTATCCACGGTTTGGATGGATGGATGTGCGTTGTTCGCTCCCTCACTGGTGAATAGGCGTCAAAAATCGACAAAACGCTAATATTAAAATTATTAACAATTTTGTCGAACAAACAACTCCATATATATTTTATTAAGACAATGGGAATGGAATTTGCATCATCATTCATCATATCTTCTATAGAAATTTACTTCTTGGCTTAATATTTGAAATATTTATAGATCCCTGGTAGAGAATATGGGGGTATTTATGGAAAAACTCGAATAAAGCCTCGTTAAATTGATGCCAAGTAACAATAAAGGAATAAACATATGTGAGGATTTTAACATTTTTGAATTCAGTCAATTCTCAAACACTCTGACATTTTAGACAGTCTCCAATTGAATCAATTGTTCTATAAACATTCAATGATCATGAAGCAGTGTGCAATATGTCTTGACAACATATTTGCAGACATGAGAATAGAAAATGAGAGTTTGCTTAATTATATTGAATCTGATCACTATGAACAAATATCAAACTGTGAATTAGTTCTGATAAGTTAAACACACGGAGTATTCAGATTATAGGAATGCATGTCACGAATATTAGTATGGAGTACATATGTACGTACCCTTAATAGCACATTACGATAAATGTTTGAAAAGGATGCAGTTATAAATTGAAGATTTTTTAATAAGTTTATCTTACAACTTGCTCATTTTTTACCAATTAATTTGACACATAAATAAGTAAAAAAAAATATTTTAAGGACTAAACACCTGCAATCAGAACATCTTTAGATAAATTATTCTTCCTTCACGATTCGCCAAATTATAGATTGTGTACTGAACGCCAAATTACACAGTATTGATTACTTTTAAATATTGTGCTAATTATTAAAATCTAATAAGTGCCCTTCGCTTTAATTCTTCTTTCATTTTGTTTACATCCCTTCTTACCAATGTTACTAAATTTAAAAAAAAATAAAGTGGTACTTCCCATTTATCGGGACACATCAGTCGATTGCAAGAAATTTGTTGTTTTACGTCATATCAAAGTACCTACAGTAAGATATTTAACCGTTTTAGTGCCGTGGTTTTTTTGCTCATATATACTTAAAAATGCCAAAGAAATCTTTTGTTTTTGATTGCCTTGAAAAAAACTGTACCTCTTATCCAATTTTAATAATTTTTTCGATGTTTTCTTAATAAAAACTTGTACAGGGATAATAAAATACAAAGAAAATTATGGAAATATATATTGTGAACAAAAATTATAACAAAAACTGAAATCAAGGTCACGTCGTATTTTCGCAGTACGGTACATCCTCCGTATCAGCAGAATAATTGTTATCGTTACTATTATCACTATCACTCAAAATTTGCATTACGCCAAATTGTAAGCGCACCACATTTTTACTTGAATTATTTTCGTATTCCGACATTATAGTTTAAACATTTTCTTTTCCTGGATCCTTTTTATATTGTAATTGCTAATAATATTATAATTTGAAATTTATGTAACACGTAGAAAGATAAAAAATTAGCGATGCGTGCAAGCGATCTCCCCTACCACGCGCTAAACAGCAACTGATTTCGCGAACGCCATCGCGCTCATGGAAAATTTAGTTAGTACGCGCAACAAGCTCGATGATGCTCAGGTCAGAACCAAATGCTGGCGTATCAGGAAGGATCATTCGACGATGACTAGTAAAGGCAAAGCTGATCAAAAAGTTCAATTATGGACAGGAAACACAGATCAACTAGCACTGTTGGCGTTTACTGAGAAACATGAATATTGGACATATCCTCAGTGAAAATATGTGTAATTTTCTGACGAGAGCAAAATAAATACCATTGCATCAAATTGACGACAATATGTAGAGTTTCCTTTAATAGCAAAATACAAATATAATTCACAAAAAGCAAGTTAAACATTAGGGTGGCAATATAAAAGTTTGGAGTTATATTGGAGGGCATATTTTGGGACCTGTAAAAAAATTGAAATGACCCTGGTGAACATCAGTGCAAAGTAATATTGCAAGAAACCACACGGCCTAATACCGAAGACATTTTTTGTATTATATGAATGTTTCAACACGATAACGTCCAAAACATATAGCGCAGTCCATCAAATCTGTGTCAATGCCAGCAGATTGGCTTGCAAATAGTCCAGAGCTAAATCCTATGAAGCACATGTAGTACAAAGTCGAGAAAGAAGTTGTAACTCAATGTACTGGCACTATAAAACAGATTACGAAACTTTTCAATAAGCTTAGTACACTATCGCTGTTTTCATTTGTGTCCCTAAGTGCCAGTAATCAAGTAGTAAGGGAAAATAGCTATGTTTTAAATTTCCATAAAATAACTAAACACTGTGTAGTTATTTTTCCTAATTTACTAATATTTAGGACATTAGTTTACTCACATGTCGACTTTATAAGCATCAAAGTCTCATGAAAATACAAGTTATGCGGAGTAGAAGAAACATTTTTTTCATTTAGTACTAATGATTCCTGATTAGTCGACCATTCCAACATTTATAGTTGTTATACGTTCTACAATCATTATACAAGTTATGTACAGGTTTAATTTCAATTTTCAATTACAATAGCATGTTAGATAGATTTTCTTCCTGCTTTGAAGAATACTCACCCTGTGATCTTTAATTCAGTAAATGCTTGCAGTAAGTCATCTCCATCGTTGCACTGCGAGAGTACAAAATAAATGGTTTGATTCCATGGTGAAATTATAGAATGCTGTTCATATAACAAGTTAATAAAAATTGCAGAATTCTTTAAAACTAAACTCCACGTGTAGTCTGTTATTTTATAATTCTACAATCCAGTAATGAATCTCCACCAAATTTGGTATGTAAATATCTTGTATGATGGGGTAACATGTTACCCACGGTTTTGCTTGCGTAGGATACTAATCCTATGTAGTGCGTTTGGATGTTTGTTACCCAGTCGTGTTTAAACAGCTGAATAAATAATAATTGGATTAAGAAAAAACTAACATTTTATTAACTATTTCTTATTGACAGTTAATTAAATAAAAAATTAATAAATATTAAACAAAATAAATACAAAAATATTTTCTTTGTAAGTAAAAAATTAAAAACATTTCCGACTCAGACAACAATATATAAAAAGCTAATTTTTATAATTAAAAATTGATAATTTTGAGATCAGTAACTGACACAAATAAATGAAGTATTTTTATTGATGTTTAGCATATTCTCGCTATCAACACATTTTTCTTGACCGCACTGCATAAATTAGATATTGAAACTTATGTTTAAAT
Organism: Druceiella hillmani; assembly: GCA_039881145.1. Classification (NCBI taxonomy): domain Eukaryota; kingdom Metazoa; phylum Arthropoda; class Insecta; order Lepidoptera; family Hepialidae; genus Druceiella; species Druceiella hillmani. The sequence continues at coordinate 2,254,129 of JAYKKI010000009.1, read as the reverse complement.
AAAAAAATATAAATTTATTTTAATCAAGACCACTCTAGCTAATACAATACGGAAATGAATATATTAATTTTTAAAGCTAATAATTAATCAAATAGTGTTTGCATTTGCATCAGTAAAAGATCTTTTAGCTGTAAGCTGGTACGTACTACAGTTCTACATGGGAACATAATAATTTTTATGTTGTAGCAGCAGCTTTATTTATGTATATATATTCTGTAGTAGCGGGTTGAGGTAATGTAATTCACAGCTGTCCCTTTTTTAGATGCATTTCAAATTATGGTAATTTCTGTAACCAAAACATTTTCGATGTAATAACAAATCCTAACAGTATTAAATATATTAATCGATCAGTAAATTTTTTTGGTTTTTTCATCAAAGTCTCAAGAATCCATCTTAGACAACTCTTCATAGGAGTGTAATTTGCTATAAATCACTAGACATCGTGCTGGATAACATAGCGAGTCGTCATGTTGTTTTCCGATAACTACATTAACGGCTAATAGCTTGATATTTCAAAAAGAATACTGACACATGGAGTGGGGATTTTCAATGAATCTACCCATGCAAATTTTTAGAGTTTTGTAATGAAATGCAAGAACGGAATCTTTATCTCTTCGCCGTGTCCATCTGTTGGTCTATATGTCACAGCACAGTAGCTCTCCCAGTTCAGGTACTAATCATGATCTGCGTGCATGGCAGTGCATCCCCAAGTTCCGAGTTATACTACAGCTTATTGCACGCATTACAGGAAGTGCTTCACAGCTATTTTGACGCCCCTATAATTTAACTTCAGCAAATGCTGGAAATCAGTCCTTCAGTATTATTAGTGCATGAAGACACGAATACTTAATTCTAACATGGTATCTATATGAAGTTTATATCTATAATAGGATATCAAAAATACTTAATTCCACAGCTTACACACTCGTTCAATGATTGACAGACATGAGAACCTTAAAGCCACTTCCAGAAGAGATAAAAGCTTGAAATTTTGTATTGATGTAATATTCAAAAATAAAATATGTAAATCTGGAAATGTTTTTCCCAAAAAATGTTTTTCACAACTGCTGTAGTTCTAAGTAATATTAAATAAATAAATAAACCAGATCCATTCAGGATCATTGATTCATTTAATACTTCACTAAATAATTTGTGATGGGATGAAATTTTGTAATAAGATATAGTTGAGTCATGTGAACATATAGAATAAAAAGAAAAATATATTTAAATTTTTTCAAATACTTCCCTCTCCTATATATTTTTTTACCAAGAGTCCATAAATCTCTAGTGTAAGGGTAAAGAGGTTTTTCAAAATTCCATTGAAAACATTGAGTAATATTTTATATGACGTCTATCTTTCTAAAGAAATTTGAGTTTTAAAAGTGTTTTACAGTGTGCTCTCTCGCTCTTCACTAAATTTTAAATTGTATATAAAAAAATTCACATTTAACTCATAAATACTTCAATGCAAAATAATTTCGGTCAACTCGCATTAATAAATGAGATAAGGCAATCGAAACAATATATTAATGACACATAGAAAATAATATAAAAATTTCTAAATAATTTAATAGAAATACTAAGGGCACTTAAACATTTGTATGTATCTAACATTTTCATGTGAATGAAATTGTAAGTACACACTTGTTAAGCTGTAAAAAGAAACATAGCACCACTATTTTGAATGGTGCCTTCTCATATGGTTGGTAAAGCTACCACATTGTGTGAATATCATGTCACATATGCTACACTTGTAAGGCTTTTTACCCGTGTGTGTTCTCATATGCGTGGTCAAATTACTGTTATCTTCAAATCTTACATTACACTTTTCACACTTAATGGGCTTTTCACCTGTATGTGTTCTCAAGTGAGTGGCTATATGACTACTTTGCGTAAACTTCATGTTACACGTGAGGCAGTTGTAGGGTTTTTCACCTGTGTGTGTTCTCATATGGTTGGGTAAAGATCCGCTTTGAGTGAATCTCATGTTGCATATGTTACACTTATAGGCTTTTCACCTATATGTCTTTTCATGTGGTTGGTTATGCTCTCCATTCGTGTAAACCTCACATTACACGTGTAACACTTACATGGCTTTTCACCCGTGTGTGCTCGCATATGTCTGGTTAAATTATCAATAGTAGTAAATTTTCCATCACACGTGCCACACTTGTGAGGATTTTTTTTCCTTTATATGTCTGAACATGATTTACTAAATTATTCTTATTACTAAACTTAGCATCGCTAATATGATAGACCAATGACAGTATGTTTGTATTTGTAGACATATAAAGACGCCTTAGAAGATAACCCCGATTGACAAAAGTTGCGATAACTGTTTTTTTCGCCTTCACCTCTTCTTTATGACCTTCTTAGGAATTGATACCAGAATTGACCATCGCAGATGTCTTGCTGCTGTCTTTTGCCAGACGCTAAAGCCACTGCAAATATATTTGAATTAAATTAAGCATTTATTGACAACAGAATTTGTTAGAATTACTGTGAATAACTCCTACATGTTAGCGAAGCAATTAAATGAGGCCCGTCAGAATTGAGTGATATAGCACTTCATAATCGCTGGCTACTTGTAAAAATTATAGAGCATGATATCAAACTGAGATTGAAAAAGTTGCAATATTTTCTTTTATTGTTGTGTTTATGGAAACCGGTAAATTAAAATATTTTTAAAAAGGGAAAACACAGAAGAATGTAGGAAGTGGGTATACGAGTAAGTAGTCCATTACTTCATATGTAGAGAGTTTGACAATTTTTGATATAATTTTTCTAAGTGAATGCACATCACATTTTAACGTTAGTCCAGCTGAAACAAAACACTTCATCTTTGTAAAATATACATATATTTGTTGGAAAAAGCACAAAAAATATAAGAGAAAGACACGTGAAGTTAAAAATAATGTCGCTTATCTTAAGTAGACACTTTCATTTAATTTTTGGAATATTATTCGTAAATAATTCACCGGCATCGGACATTAATGAAAAGTGAAGTGACTTATCTTACATCAATAATTTTAAACTAAAATATACAATATAGGTATTCCGTATTGAATATTTGGATAATATTAATTGGATTGCTGAATCATTCAGTTCAATGCCGATATAACATTTTGGCTAGAGTAATAATAGCAGTTATAAAGAATGAAATTTTATGCAAAAATTTTTGACAAGACAAAATACAATTATTTATCAAATATTGTAATAATTTTAGTAAATTACACACAAACTTCTCATCTCACCTCTATGTAAATAATTGTAATTAAAAAAGAATTCACTTTTAATACGAATTCCTGTGGACAAGACGTATTAATATTAAGTAGGTATTAGATTTATTTTCCGACATATTTCCCCTCTCTCCTTCATACGTTTTAACGGCGAGTTAGGTTTTAATATAAAATGCCTTAAAAGAAAGAAGAAGAAGAAGGTATTACCTTCTCCATAGATTCTTATTTCCATGGGAAACATTGTCTATTTATCTTGGTTCACTCGAATGAATGCTTTAGTGGAGAAATACTAACGAGAGTGAACGAAGTAAAATGTTCAAGGAATTGAACATCATTTTTTAAGACCATTTCAGTTCAGTGATAAAATAAAATAGCCCTCATCCTCTTTTGAGTACACCTTATCTCTGGAAGAAACCAGTCATCACTCAAAAACTTAACATATTCAGCACCGTACAATTGCAACAATTTGGAGTTCGGTGGAATGTTCCGAATCGTCCTGGAGCAATACGATGCTGGAGTGATTATTTTTGATAAATATGGAATTATTGAAATGGGCAGTTTATGGTACTTGTTGTTTATATGATCGGTTGTGATCCCTTGCACTTAAAAAAAATTGGATATTTAAAGTAGACTACAGTGTTGGTGATGTATAGCGGTATTCACTACAGTGGAGGAAAATGCGCAAAATAATAAGAAAAGTGAATCAACAAATTATAAATTTTATTATATTATAGATGGTATTTTTTATCCTCTGTGGAATATAAACAGATGCACAAAAATACGGCCTTGTAGCGATTCAGCAGCAATAATAAAGTATCACCTATTTTGAATTGTGAACTTTACTTATCTCCATTATGATGTATAGCGGTATTTACTATAGTGGAGGAAAATGCTCAAAATAATAAGAAAAATGAATCAACAAATTATAAATTTTATTACATTTTAGATGGTATTTTTTATCCGCTGTGGAATATAAACACATGCACTAAAATACTGCCTTGTAGCGATTCAGCAGCAATAATAAAGTATCATCTATTTTGAATTGTGAACTTTACTTATCTCTATTCAACAACATAATGTTTTCTTCCTCCTCTCTTTAATTACAGCCCTCACATTCCTGTGTAAATTATTATATCTAATGAAATCTGCTTCCCCAAGTCAGCGGATAGGTCGTTATACCCCACAACACATCCGGTCTGATGAGATACAGTTATGTTGGTATACAACTACTGATTCATTGCTACCCAATGTACATCGGGTAGCAATGAATCAGTAGTCGTATACCAAATAATGAGATGGCAAGGGGTAAAGTATTTTTGAAATTTTGAATATGAACAAAATCTATTTATGGTTGTTAAGTAATCGAATGAACAAAAAATAAATTAAAAAGATTTGATATCATATAAAGAGGAAATAAAAAGTGTGCAGTTTCATAAATGTTTTTTCTCATGAGAAAAAACATTTATAAGAATGACAAACGTTGAGACTGTTAGTAAACCAATTGAAGAAGCTGTGTGCGATCTCTGCCAAGTACAGCCGCGGTTATCTTTCCAGAGGGTATACAAAAATAAATAAAGGTAAACAAAACAAAAATTGGATAGCAACTTTGACGCAGGCACGTTTTGATAAACTATAGCTTGCGAGTTTGACTTTCAGCTGATTATTTATTTCAATTTATTAATATAATGTCGATTACTTCTACAATACCTATCATCTTATAAAACTGTCGTAAAAACCACAAACCCGAGATGTAAGTCCATATAGTACTTTGAATTTGTATTACAACTTGTTTTGGTTTATCATCAGGCCATTGGTATTAAAGTGAACAAGTCAAATATCCTCACAATGCAATAACTAATAAAAAATAATTATTAATTGATTTAATAACATCAGAATATAAACATCATTATGATTTATTAGAAGTGGACTATCCATTGATTGAAGTGATAGGCTTCGTCTTACTGATTATCATACCGATCAGTACGGACCGAACCTCACATCCTTAGGCATGTATTCAAATAAGTCATGTATATCAATACGCCCGGACTGGCACCTTGAACCTTAAACGGCATACAGACTACAGACATTATTCCCTGATTTGTGCAACAGTGTACATCGAAATATGCGACCACTTCAAAATACACATTGAAACAAAATCTACTTGAACATAACGGTAATTTTAATTAATTCTACAAAAGAAGCAAAGAAAATAAGCTTTGTCTAAACAATATATATATATATATATATATATATATAAATGTAACCTAAAAAAACATGCTAAGTCCATGTCAGATAAGTAGATATTCAATTAGAATTCTCTAGCGGTCATAGTTTGAACATGTTGGAATCGCACTCATATGAGGTGATTATAACTAAACAAAGAATGATGTACGCCAACCTCGCAATAACAATTTTCAAAAATATTTTTAATGTGTGTTCTACCTCACATTACTGTATGAAACTCGGGATATAAATTGAACAGCAGTAAAAGTGAAGATTTTGGAACTTTGAACCAGGGTTTTTGCAAATGTCAGCATCAAAATCTGCAAAACTTCAGCATTATTTTCAACTTCAGCATCCACATTAATCGGTGCTGAAGTATAATGCTGACGTCCACGTAGCAACCCAGAGAGTAGCTAATGAGCCGTCCGTATGGTCATGAGCGTCTATATCAGTACTTTTTACAAGTAAGAGTTCAGCGAATTGAAGAAAATTGAGTAACACTTTATAATTATTCATTTAATATGCAAATTTGTCACGTGTCAAAAATTAAATGTGTTTCTTCCTAATCCACAATGTCTCCACCAATTATTATTCAAAGTGCAATTTAGCATTACATTATTAAATCAAGATACAGGGCAATATAATGGTTGTAACAAGAATTATTTGTGCAAAGGTGCGCAAATACGTTGTTAAAAATTCTCTTAAATTGTTTAAATGCAGAAGGGGACAATGCTTTATTTTTCAGTTGCAAAATTGAAAAACAGCAAGTAGCAGATCATGTCCTGATCGGAAAAGATATTTAAAATATATTGGAAATAACTAATGTGTTATATCATTAAGCTTTAATTTTACTTAACGGGATATTAAGAAATTTTCTTATCTTTCGTACTTAATCCTGTGATGAATAATATATAAGCGATATTTTAAAGAATATTAAATTTTTACTGAAAACCAGTATAACAGTATTCAAGTTTATTATTATCAACAAATAAGATTTTTTATGGACAAAAATAGTAAAAGAAACCATTATTTTAAAGAATTTATCAGTATTATAAATAAATATATTCTATATTAATTAATATTATAAAGAAATAACCATTTGTTTTTTCATGCAATTTTTTACTTTTTTTAAAATTTTTAAAAGCCACCAAAGCATCAATTGGTTATAACTGAATGTCTTTTGAAAACACTCTTTATAAATAAGTAAATTTAAAAATATATACGTTTATTATTAATAATTGTAATTGCGTTCCATGTTTTATTTAGTTAGTAAATTGATTCAAAAGTGATTTACATTTACTTTTTGTCTATTATTTGCATAAAATATAAAAAAATTAGGGTAAACTGAAAAATGTAAAAGCTACGGTAATTACCACATCTATCATTTAAAATGTACATAATTTTTTTCTACATTTTATGTAAAACAGACAATATATTATATATAAATGAAATATTAATAAATGGTTTTTTTTAAACTCTTCTTTCCCAAAATCCAACTTTTTAACATGCCAATATCAAAACAAAGTACGAGTGTACAAAGAAAATTATGTCAATTATTATAAATGATATACTTGATTATAATTAGCATTAAGGATAATTTTTTTGCTAGCGTTAGCTAGTTGTCATATAAATAATGAAATTTAATCACACAAATTTAAAACCTTATAAGGTTATAAATAATATTCTGAAAAGTTAAAATACTTTGTATCATAAATCATTTTGGTAATTATTTATTTGAAAACTTCACCAAATGGTTTTATTATTTGTAAAAAAGATCTATCAATGTCGAAGGAAATAGAGTCCCATAGATCGCAAGACTTTTCTGCTCTATGTAGTCTATTATGATTATTCAATAACCAGAATAAAGAAACATAACATAAATAAAATATACGAAAGAATTGTATTTTACAAATACATAAGCCAACAAGACAGAACAATCCGAAATGATCATATGATTAATAATGTATCATATGATCACAAAATTTCCTCAGGTAATGAAATATGGTATACGTACGTTTTTCCACAAGTTAAACAATGAAAGTTGGTCATTAGATGTTACCTTCATATTGAAATTATTAAAGCCGGATAAATGCCAGTCGTAGTGTCTAACATCCAAATTTAAAAATATATGCAATATATGAAAACAATTTTGAGAAGTATAAATGTAATTATTGTTGTTTTTAATGAGTTTAATTCTGCTGTTTCATTATGGGCGCACTGGAAATAATGTGTAATGTATACTGATCGTTCTTTCGGAATGACGAGGTTAGGTCCGGAAATAGGATTTTAGTCTACGGGTACTTATCGCATATATCACAATCGACATCAAACATAATACGCCGCTTGTTTTATACATTTAGCAAAAGTGCGAATTAATTTTAAAACTACATTGCTATTTCATTATCTTATGTTAACACCTACAAGTACCTACTTTACACGTAGGTTAAAAACAAGTTTATCGTATCTATTCTGTGATCATTTCATTATCACACTTGTAATGACATTAGTCATTGTTAACAAAGCAATAAATTCTACCAACCTTAAAAAATATATGTGCATCTTTAGTTTATGGTGTACTTTACGTTGTAATTATAAGTAGATTACCTATATTTAATCAAATATTAAAATATATTAAAATTCAATATTTAGCGTGCAATAATTATATAAAAGTTATGGATGTCGTTAGATATAGATATGTCGATTGAGCATTAAGATTCCGGCAATAAATAATTTTAAACCGGCCAACATTTTAATTGTTTTTTAAACAAACTGATAAATTTTCTTAAAATAGTTTAAACTTATGTAGCAATACAAATTAAACACAAAATAAAATAAAAAAACATGTGCTAAGTATATGCACAATAGAAGTGATATTTCTTTGGTATATTACAAGAATAACTTCACTTACCATGCAAATAATTAATAAAAATAAAATCATATAAGGACTCGAGCGTAATTATAAATATGGTAGATAAAATCTAAATGCAATCAAATAATTAAATTTTAATAATTAAAATCGATATGTCATATAGAGCAGTAAAAATTATTTGTCTCTAGAATTACAATTATTATTATTTAAAAATTAAGCATTCTATTTAATACAAACACGTGTACATAATAAACTATTAAATTTACTGAAACAATTTATATAATAAAGTTTAAATAATAATGAAAATAAATTAATATGTTGACAATTTATTGCAATTTATTAATTTTAAATATTTAATAAATGATAAAGTAATAATTCATAATTTTTCATGCAAATAAATATATACAGAAACCCAACCTCACTTAGAAAAATACACTTAAACTATATTTTAAAAAGCTTATGAGAACTTTTTCTATCACGAATAGTCACTATAAATAATTTTTTTTTATTATATCAATCACTATTAAATTTAAATTACTAAAAAATATTATTTCACTCTTAATTTTTTCATAACGAGTCTAAAGAAGTATAACTTAAAAATCCATACTTTTAAATACGCTTTTGCCTTTTTTTTGCTACTGTGAGAATACATTGTAAATGATACTCTTGCATAACATGTCCTGCTGTAAATGAAATTAACAATTATAATTTTTTAATAGAAGTCACTTCAAGGTAATAAGGCCAATCTGGAAAGTTGGCCATTTTATCTTGAAGTGACTTCAAGATGAAGTGACATTTTGGTGTTCTTTCATTACATGCGCCTAGTTAATACCAATGCTTCTAGTACGGCTGCTGTAAACATTGTTTTTTCTAAAAAGAAAAGAAAGTAATTATTTTTAACTGAAACGTTTTGAGGAACCCCCGATTTTCATAAGTAGTCAGGTTGTTGTATTTTTAGTTTTAAAAATTATATTTTTACTGTTTTTTCATTAAATTCAAAAGACATTTTTAAAGAATCATAAGGAATAGTACATGGGCTTTTAATTCATAAACTTATAGTGCCAATGCATTAAAAAGGACAAAGAAGTGGTTGCGCTGCTCATAGCTTATCCACCTTTGAATGAACATTTATATGTGCAGTTGGATAAGATGGCCACTAAACAGTTTTATTATTTAATTTATATTTCATATATAACTACTTTTAAAGTTTCGAAACATCTCAATTTTAAAATGTCATAAAATAAAGGTTTAAGAAAAAATAAAAATATTGCTTTTAAACTTTAAAGTGTATTTGAAAAATTTATGGCCATTTTATCCAAAATCGCTCGTTTTTATTACATGTTTAATTTATAATATTTCTAACCCTGTGGGTTAAGAAAATAAAACATAAATTACCATTAAATGTATTGTATAATCAGTTCGTTCGACGTTCGATCTTTCTTTTCGGTTGAAATATTTTAATTTCTAAGAATATTTTTTTAGACCGCTAAACCTGCAATACATTTGTATTTAAATTTTTCGTAAAATTGCAGTGTTTACTTTTATTTTATTTTGTGTCCAAATTCTACTGATATTTAAATTATTTTTACGTATCAAATATTTTATGAGGTTTATCAGTTAAACAATTGCTAACAAAATACTTAAACGTCGGCCATTTGAAAGTTATTTATCACTAGAAACATATTATGCAGTCAATAAATCTAACGACACAAAAAAATATAATTTTTTTAAAAATTTTATTTGATTAAATACCGGCAGCCCAATTATAATAAAAAAAAAAAGATTTCATAAAATAAAGAAGCAGGAACTAATTTCTAGGTATAAAACAGTTTTAGGTTAGTATTAGCCTTTTTTCCACACTTGACATTGGCAAAGGTTCTCTGTGAAGAGAACGAACGCCATATAATCAAAGTAAAGATAAAGAATTTATTGGTTGACATTGACATTGAGCTAATGAAAAGTTAAAGTGGTTTTAAAATAGCGAATTAGCATTTGTGCTTAAAGTAACATATAATAAACGTATTCTGTCCGATGCAGACTGATATATGAGATGCATACACCATAAACTATTAGCCCATTCATGGACTTCTCTCGTCAGAAAAGTGAGTATATAGACTACACATTGTTTCCATTCCACCCGTAATCAAACGAAACCAAACTTATTATTTGAAGCAAAAATAATTACATTCATACTGCTCAGAATAGTGTAAAATTGAATTATTTTTTAAATTTGGAACTTTAACACTCAAACTGGCATTTACTTTGATGACCAATTTTGATTCATGTTACAACATTATTCAAAATTGGTCATTAAATATCACCAATATTCATTATTTACTTTTGAAACGTACAGCTACCGTTATTCTGATATTAATGTTCATATTATATTATTATGTAATACTCGGTCGTGTTGATTTATGTATTGTAAAATATAATAATCGTTTAGGGTATTTGCTTTCTTTTATTTTTTTTCATTCCCGCATGTAAATGAATATTACAAATAAAAAAATTACAGTAAGTTGCAAAATAAAGACAACAATTGTTTGCTTTTCGATATACTCGTCGAAAAAAATTTCTTTGCTTTGATATACAATTACAGTGCATTATATGATACAATCAGTAATACAATCAACATTCTTGCTGTTTGCCGAAGAAGCAAAAGAAAACATTTGAGTCTATGCTACATTGTATTCTCAAACAGTTGTTCCTTTTTTTTTTAATTGGATTGATGTCAGGAACCTAAGAAGAAACCTGTGAATGTAATGCGTAACAATCTTAAACTGTGATATAAAACTTCACATTCTGTGATCAGTTCAATCTAGGAATATAGGATTGCCTTTTAATTATTTATTATGAAAGTGCTGCGGTAATTAAATGCTTTAATGGCGCTTCACATGCACAGTGGGCTAGGTTTTTTAACTAATCTTTCTTTGGATTCACGTTGTAGAAGGAAAGTAACAAAACACATTTACCTTATTTCACATGAGTTAACCATTTGTATAACATATAGTATAATGGATGGTAGTTTTTTATGATATTTATACCATTATTCTCAAAAAGCGACCTCTACAAAACAAAAAATTATAAAGATACAATTTTTTACACCGTGACACTTGTGAGTATATTCATTCCCAAATCCGGTATGAGCAACTCGAAAGCATTGGCAAAATTGTACCCTGCGTAATTGGATTTTCTTCCTTTTGAACGTATTACACAATACTTTTAAAGCTTATTCCAATTGTTCTATCCACACTTGATGTTACTTAGCAATATCGCAACACTTGCAGAATTTAAAGTTGATTAATTGAAATTTGAAAATATTCTTTATCAGGTGACGTAACCCTACTGGGTCCACGAGAGCGGTGATTACTTAGAAATAACTCCTTCCGACGTACCAGATGTGTACCTTTTATCTCTTTTTAAATATCGAAGCCAAAAAATGCATTAAGAATATGAAAGTATTTACTCCATTTTTTGTTCTGTCTTATGTACAATTACAAACAATAGTGGAACGAATAGCAATGGTCTTGATAGCTCTCTGTTGAAGAAAAAAAATAACATTTTTCATAGGTGTTCGTTTTCGTACACTTTCAAATTAAGCAATTTAGTTATATCAAAATTAAAATTTCAACAAACACGTGCCCGCATATGGGGTCAGTTTTTACATTGTGAGTAAATAAATATCGAACTGTTAATTTATCGACCTGTGCCCAAAACCGTTTTAGTGCCATGGTTTTTTACTTATATATACTTAAAAATGCCAAAGAAATTGTTTGTTTTTGATGTCATTTACCCTTGTCTCGAAAGAAAAACTATCACTTCCAAAAATTATCCAATTTTAATAATTTTTTCGGTGTTTTCTTAATAAAAACTTGTACAAGGATAATAAAATACAAAGAAAATTATGGAAATATATATTGTGAACAAAAATTATAACAAAAACTGAAATCAAGGTCACATCTTATTTTCGCAGTCCGGTACATCCTCCTTATCAGCAGAATAATTGTTAAGTCACTATTATCACTATCACTCAGAATTTGCATTACGCCAAATTGTGAGCGCACCACAATGTCACTCCCACCATCACTTTCTTCACAACTTGAAAAACAATCATTTTCACTCAAATTATTTTCGTATTCCGACGTTATGGGTTAAAAATTTTCTTTTCCCGGATCCTTTTTATATTGTAATTACTAATAATATTATAATTTGAACTTTATGTAACACGTAGCAAAATAAAAAATTAGCGATGCGTGCGAGCGACCTCCCCTACCACACGCTAAACAGCAACTGATTTTTCGAGCGCCATCGCGCTCGTGGCAAATTTAGTTAGTATGCGCACGGGCACGATGGCGCTCATCGGCACTCAAACGGTTAAACTATAAACATCGGATGTCAGTTTATCTGGCTGTTCGATGTGGAAACCGCCGAAGCAAAGCAGGAGCTTTTTGCAGTGAATTGATTATGTACAATTTTATTGGAGGGAAATTTCTAATAAAATTGTACGAAATTTCCACTTCTCTGTAAGTTACAATAACACAATCACCAAGCTAATTAAGTAAAACTATATGCAAGAAACACAGAGGCAGGGCGGGTGGTTGTAAAAAATTTTTATGAAGAAAATTTAAATACTGTGTTAGGTTAAATATTTTTGTATATAAGTACCTCAACGTACTGATATGTATATATAGTAAGTATGATCCGCATATATTGGTTAGTTTACTTTCAGTATTTAATTGCGCCATACAAGCGGCGTTCTACAAATTCAGTTACATTTTTTGTCACTGCTCTGCTCCTGTAAACCTTCTTCTACGTGTGGCCTTCTATTAGTGTAATAAGAATGTCTCCAATATATCTAGTTCTAGATTAGTGCAAATAAACAAGCAAACTTTTCTGTTTTGTATATTAATATAAATATATGTTTCGAGTGTATATTTCAGTTTTATTTTAATAACTAATTCAATAAGATTAGTTATTTATTAAAATAAAACTGAAATGTATGCACTCAAAACATATCTCTATATTGATAACTGATTCAGTAAGATTGTTTCTGTCGTTTAATATTGATCTTTTAATGATGGAATATTGCCATTTTTGTGTAGATACACAAAATGATGGAATATAACATCTAATGTATAGTGTAACTTAAAAACATGGAATGTATAGTGTAAGGGTATTTGCTTCTTACACACTTATAACATGGAATGTATAGTGTAACGATATTTGCTTCTTACACACTTATAACATGGAATGTATAGTGTAACGATTTTTGCTTCTTACATACTTTAAATACTTTGTTTACTGCATGTGTTTCTTCACTGATTCTCTGTGTTCTTTCCACTGAAATTTACTTTATTCTTGTGCAATTGTATTCTTTGTGGCCTTCCAAAGTTTTTGACTCCATAGTATCTTATATATTAATGTTTTTTCACACAAAGTCTTCATCACACATTGCTTCTACAAATATTATCTATGTGTATCATTAGTGTACTGATATTTTATACTTTTATGTCGTATTTAAACGTAAGAGATTATTTCCATGGCAATAAGGTCTATGATCTGTGTGTCCAGCTTCCCAAATCGACATTAAATTATTATAAATGTAGAAATAAACATCGAAACCATATCAAAAAATATTTATTCATTTTTATTTTCACCCTTAATAGTACTTCCCGTTTAGCCTCTTATTTTATTAAACCTCTGTGAACTTTCTTAAAGTTCGTCAAGCCGCAGTACGCATTATTTTTTCCAGTTATTTAATGAATCATATAAATAAATGCTACTCGCATTTCATATAATATTTTGTTCGTCTTCCTGGTTACTCTAAAATATGTAAAAGTTAGTCAATATTTAGGCGACTTACCGCTTTGTGAATTTCTAACAAAATCGCTAAAAGGGAACGCATAATTAATATTCTCGTTATACTTTGTAAACGAACTTGTGATCATAAGATTTCCAACAATATATAAATGTACATAAATGTACATAACAATATATAAATGTACATAAATGTATATAAATGCTGTAATCATAGGTTTATTAAAGTCGATTGAACAAAACAAATATCTCTCTAATAAAGGTTGTATATTTGATCACACTATCTTACATACATTTTTAGGGTTCTGTAGCAACTAGCAACCCTTGCAATTTCATCATGTTCATCGATATGGTACAGGCTCATAACTTGGGCATTTCTCACACTTTTGCGATGTAATTTTGTACGTATGCACAAATGAAACTACGTGATGTAGTATTATTTATACTTTCTTTAAGTGCTTTACCACGGCCTAGGTTTCATTGTATTACAACATCTTCAGGTGAGCTATTCGCAAAGATTAACTCTTAAAAACATCTAACAGCATTTATATATTACAAGAACTATTGTTCTTTTGTGTATTGCGGAAGCCAGGTTTGTGTGGATCTTCCCAATGCTTACGTCAGTGAGTTTATTGTGGGGGAGCGGTGTAGGTTTTATTATACTTCCGAAAGTTATACAATATAAAGTATTTTAATGAGGGTAATTTAATTTAAATTGATGTCATTCTATGAGGTTATACAATGCGAGTGTTCCGGTGTATGTAATAAAATTAAATGGATGGTATTTTCAGTAATACATTTATACAATACTAAGGGTATCTGAAAGTTAGAACAAGGTTATATCACTAACTCTACATATCTCCTTTTTTACTTATTTATTTATTTTAGTTTTTTTTTCCTCATTTTATTTCATTTTTTTTTTATTAATTTTTTTTTATATTTATATTTAGATGTGTAGCTGGGCTGAAACAATTTGAAGTGTACTGTAGTATCAATGTGAGTCAAAGTCATGTACTTTAATTTAAAGTTGGGGTGAATATTTTTTCACGTATTTCGTCCAATGTTGTCTTTGAAAGGGTTTTTAAAAGTTTTAAAAATTATATCAAATCCATTTCTTAGGGTTTTTCAGCCTTAACCCTATAGTTTTCTCATGTTTCTCCATCTGTAAGTCACTGTGATAACTCGCATTTTTGCATTTCTTGATGTGAAATATACTGGACAGCTGTAAGTTAATGACACAAAATTAAATACAAAGTAAAATTTAAAATATATTTTTAAAAAGTTGTCTGCTTTGAGTTGAAAAGTTGTCATCGTGCTATATGGGCACAGATTTAAAACTGCATGTTTTTATAATATTCTAAAATTAAAAGTTGTCAATATTTATAATTGAATTACTATGGTAGGTTTAGTATCGGGCTGTATAAATTTGTACACATATAATATCTATATAAATTTGTATAAAACCACTCTTGGTCAGCTTTTTTATTTTGGTTATTCATCAGATCTAAGTCTCCAAATTCGTGTGTGTGTGTGTGCGTGCGTGTGTGCGTGTATGCGTGCGTGCGTGCATTAACCCGCACACATCTCAGTATAAACTGTTATAAAGGACTATTGAAACACCTTTTAAAAACAATTTTATGATTGATATTTATTACTTGCAATTTATTTTTAAATGACTAATACTTTTAAATATGAGTTGTGTGCTAAATTTAGTTTTTATTTAGAAATATTTTGGTGTGTGCTAAATATAAGTAAGACTGAACTGGAATGATGACTAACGTGAACCTTGATTACGGACTTCTGAGCTGAGAGGGACTGGTTTATAAAGATTAGGAATACTGATTCATCTGGGAATGTTATTTATTGAAGTTTCTAAGAACAGAGCCTTATCTCAGGATGTTTAGACGCTGGGGACCGGATGGTATTATTATGATAATATTATATGCATGGGAGTGTTGCTGAATAAGCATTACGGCTGGCAAAGTATAATTACTAATTTATCTGGGAATGTCATTTGTTGGAGCTTTGCAAACTGGGCTTTGACAATCTTTTAAGGACCTTTTCAAAGAGGAGAAAGGGCTTTTCGTAATCTGTGATTTTGAGAAAAACATAATCTCCAACTTGGTATTCTATGGAACATAAATGATAATCGTAATGGGCCTTTGATGTTTTTTTTTTATTTTTGTATGTTTTTCTCTAAATTATTGAGGTGCATTTTAATATATTTGGGATAGATCGTATCGGGAATGGAGTCGTAAATGGAATTTAGAATGAATGGTGTATGGCCGAATAATAACTTATATGGAAAGTAGTGTGTTACTGAATGTATGGACGTATTATATGCCAACATTGCTGTGTAGACATATTTTGACTAATTATCTTGGTTTTCGTTAGTGTATGATTTGAGATACTACGATAGAGTGGAATGGCTTCTTCTAGAGAGATCTGACGTAAGGTTAGTTCCTTGATTGCTGAGCATCTATTGGAGTTTTGCACTTCCATATTTAGGCAAGGATCCTATAATGTCTAGGGTGATACGTTGAAATGGGACGGTTCATATGCTTGTTTTTTGCATGGAAGTGTGGTTATTCTTTCTAAGGACCTTATTTACTTGACAAGACGAACAATTTTTGACATACTTTTTCAATCTGTACGCATATTTTTCCAAAAGTATTATTTTATTTTGTCGTACATAAGGGATATACCTAAATATTCAGCGATAGGAATGTCATGATTATCTTTTAATATTAAATGGGAAAGTAAATTAGTTTTTGTATATGTATATTTGAATATGGGTATTGTGGAATAAGTATGCGAGGATATATTTTGAAATATGAATGTTTATTACAAGGATTTTTTTAAGATCTAAAATTGCTAGTTCCATTACAGGTTCACTGGGGCCTGTTAGTAACTCCTTTCTTAACTTTTTCAGCATATTGAATATGTCGGTGTACAAACAAGAATCAAAATAATGAACTTTAGTAAATAATAAGAAATAGGTTTTGTCATTTATTTTAAACAAAGTGGGCGAGTGTAGTGCTCTTTCAGACTTCACTAATTCTTCAGAATTTTGAAAAGCTTTTAGGATTTCTTCAATATAAGGTACAGATTTGTCCAAGTCTAGAGATGTGGGAATGACAATCGACTTCTGTTTTGTTTTCAGTAGGTTATCATTACGTTCAATTATTTCTGTGTTATATGTGAGTTTTCTGCAAACATTTTCAGGAATTTGGTATACGACTCATCGACAATATAATTACTATAAAGATCAAGATTTTCGAAGCTAGAAGGAGGTTGGACTATTAGTGATTTAGGAGGATCCGGAACTGCAATTAGAGTATCTTGATTATGTTTATCAGGGGCCTCTAATTGAATAGGATTTACTAGATAACACAAAAAGGCTTCGGCTGCAGAATTTAATTTACCTATTCTATATATCATTTTGTACTTATACCGTTCTAATTGTTAGTGCTAATATTGGAGTTGACTGCTGAGACCTTTGTAATTAAAAAGCCACTTTGCAATGATCAGTGATAGTTTTGAATGTCCTGCCAAATAAATATGGTCGGAAGTTTTTACAACCAAAAATAAGGGCCAGTATTTCTTTTTTTATTACACTTAAGTTGCATTCACACTTACTTAAGGTTTGCAAAACATATGCTATAGGCTGATCTTTACTGATTTCTTCTTGTGAAGAAATTTATGGCTTAATTGGATGTATAACATGATAGAATAAATGATTTCGTAAAATCAGGATAAACGAGTAAAGGGGTGGATGTCAATTCGGTTTTTAAGCGTTTTGAAAGCAAGATGTTTGATTTCCCATAAAAACAATACATTCTTTTTTAGGAGGGTTATAAGTGGTTTTGATAATTTTGAAAAATCAGGGATGAATCTACGAGGAAGGATTTGATGTCCTTGGTTGATTGACATGTTGGGAAACCGTTAAGTGATTTTATTTTTTCAAGGTTTTGTTTGATACCCTTTTCAGTGATTATATGGTCTAGATAAGCGACATTCTTGCATAAAAATTTGCATTTGTCGAGTTTGAGCTTTAAATTAAGATTTCGTAACATTTGAAAAATAATAGACGACTTTTCTGTGTGTGATTTTAAATCATGGGAATAAATAATTATATCGTCCAAACAAACAAAACATTGAACGCCTTGAAGACTGGAAAAAGCCGAATTCGTTAGGCATTGAAATATGGAGGTCGCCTATTTTAGCTCTTGCCCGCAACTGACTGTGTGAAATACCTTGGTTTTCACCTAGATAGACGCTTGACCTGGAAACATCATATAAAAATGAAAAGAGACCAAATAAACCACAAATTTAAAAGCCTGTATTGGTTCATGGGTAGAAATTCTGTGCTCTCCCTGAACAATCGTAAATGCCCCATGGTTCACAAAGAACACTGAAATCCATGAATATCTCAACATTGCAACTGTGGACTCTGAGATAGAGCGCTTCAAGAGGACACATTTAATACGTCTCAGCCATCATCCCAATCCACTCGCTTCTGGATTACTTGATGATTGCCAAGGTGGTTAAGCGACTAAAAAGAAACCACATATTTTGAATAGGCTAAGAGACGCTGGTCTCCTGCTCTATAAACGTCACTATATCACTTAACAAATCTGATTGAAGTCTGGCGACTGATTGCAGATTTAAAAAAAAAAAAATATATTTTAACTCAAATGACATGAGCGTAAATGTAGTGTTTACGGAACACTGAATGCAGTTTTGTTTTATTGTCTTGGTCTTATCTGGTGAAATCCTGAAGCGAGATCAAGAGTTAAGAAATATTTACTTTTGTCTAATTGGTCTAGAGTTTCAGAAATTTATGGTATAAGAATAACTGATTGTGATATCATTTAGTTTCCTGAAATTGATTACAACTAACTTGCCATTTTTTTTCATTTGAGGCATCTAATTTTTTTAAAGAACTTAAACTGGCGATCACCATTGGGACGTAGAGTGTTTGATTATAACATTTTATTTATCTGTTCGTTAACTTCCTGTTTATGACGTTCTGGAAATTGGTAGGATTTGTTATGGATATGTGTATTTGAAGTAGTTTTGATTCGAGGGTAATGGCATTGGTTGTGCTTAACGGATCAGAAGGTAAGTGAAATATATCTGAATATCATATGAAATATATCTGAATATCATATGAAATATATCTGAATATCATATGAAATATATCTGAATATCATATAAAGAGTTTATTTCCTCATGATTGAGGTGTGAAATTCTGAGTAGGTTTAAAACTTCATTAGTAAGTTGTATTGAATTGATAGAGTAATTTGAGGAAGAAGATATCATCTTAATGGATAGGTAAGTTTCAGTTTTCAGGGGAGTGAGAGCAGAATCAGGTTAGAATTCACTGAAACGGATATAACTGAGGTGTTTACAACGGACATATTACTTTTTTCCAATTATTGTCCTTTACTCGTACAATACAGTTCGTTATAAGGAGAAATTTGGAAAAATGTTGATCGAGTATAACACCTTGTTTGACTTCGGGGTTTGATACCAAACATTCTATTATCGTTTCGCTGCGTGGTGAAATAGCGTATACAGGTTCTGTGAAATGTAGTTTAATATGCGATGTTTGTAAATGCAAAATATTTGTATTATTATCTATAAAGCATTCTAAGTTTGTAAAAAAATAATTGTCTATGGTACCATAGTCCGAATTGATCTTATTAAAAACGTGAAAGGGTTTAGCCGGATAAGTATGATAAGTTGGCCCCCAAATGGGAAGCTATATTGAACCGTACGCATAATTTTTATTCAAAGAAATATATCATAAAGTAATTAAGCTAGAGAGGTAAAATTAACGTGAGTCTTTAGGCAATTTTACAGAGTATATTACGTATTTTTAGAATAATTTTTCATGTAAAAAAATAAATAACTTTCTTTTATGTTTTCTGTGAATATATGTGATATAATAAACAGTGTGATGACAAGTTTGAACTTGTTTGTTTAAAATTTCACGCTGCCGCATGTATAGGTAAAGTCACACTTATACCCTTACACTATAAGGCCCGCTTCACATTTTATTTTTTTTCAAAGTGTTGCACCAACTTATTTCTCACGCAATTTTAATGAGTAATAATGCATATAAAGGAGCACGCAATTTTAATGAGTAATAATGCATATAATTTTAATGAGTAATATTGCATATAATTTTAATGAGTAATAGTGCATATAATTTTAATGAGTAATAGTGCATATAATTTTAATGAGTAATAGTGCATATAATTTTAATGAGTAATATTGCATATAATTTTAATGAGTAATAGTGCATATAATTTTAATGAGTAATATTGCATATAATTTTAATGAGTAATATTGCATATAATTTTAATGAGTAATAGTGCATATAATTTTAATGAGTAATAGTGCATATAAAGGAGCATAACATATATTATTTCTGCGATTGTAAGTCACAGAAAACATGAATATATCTGCAAATTATCAATAGTGTCGTTCTACAATTATACTCTGTAAACTTACCTAAAAACTTGTCATCAGTTATCAGTTTTACCTCTAGCTTAATTAGTTTATGAGATATAACTCTTTGAATAATAGTCATGCTTACGGTTATTTTTTCCCACATCTCAAGGTCAAATTGGAACATGGCTGCGAAATGTATATAAATCGTGTTTGTATACTAAGTCAATATTAAAACAAAAGTTTCATTAAAGGTTCCCGTTTGGGAGCCGACTCATCATACTTATCCGGCTCAACCCTTTATACGCAATTGACGATTGATTATCGGGAATTAATTTTAAAGTGAATGTTCCTAGGCTTATGGCAGATTAGTTACCGGATTCAATGTCCTTTAATTTTATTTTATCTGGAGTTAATACAGGCATAGTTTGCATTGATGATTTTTTTATTAAGCTTAGAGATGAACCAGTATCAACTAAGAATGATAAGGAATGAGGGGGAAGGGTTTAGTAGGGGTAGGTATCTTTTAGAATAGTTAGTGGTGATTTCAAATATATTTTCGGGACATGAGGATCTTGTGTTTGCACATCAGTTTTGTGTTGTTTTAGGAATTTTGCGTTTTTGAAATTAACGTTGTTCAGTCGTTTGGATTATGTTTTATTTTCGATTGGCTATGAGTTTGGAGCTGGCTATACTGCGGGAGCTGGCTACGCCTTATTTAAGTTATCACTTGCTTGAGGCTGGTTAACTGTGTGAACTTTTTATTTTATGTTAGATCGGGGCTTTTTATTTTATGTTAGATTTATGTTAGATATGTGAGTTCGGGGCTGATTACACTGCCCATTGATCTCATTTAAATTTGGATTTGGATAGTCTCACACGAATGTCCCACTTGGGTGGGACATTCATTGGATTAAACTATCAATAGTGTCGAATCCTTCATTAGAATTTTCATTAGTGTTATCTCGTACAAGATGAATTCGAGGTGTTGGATTATAATTAGACCTATATCCATAGGATAACGACTGCCATGAATTAAAGTCATTATTGGAGCTAGTTTTGAACTTGTCGATTATCATATTTGCGTTAACGGTAAATTTCAATCGTATGACCTGTTTCTTACAATAGCGGCATACGGGTGCATTACTAGAAGAGTGTTGGACATAAAAATTATTGTTAGGCCTCAGAGAATTGTTTTTAAAATTAAGATTAGTTGGTCTTGGAATTTCTACGATTTATTTAGTTTTAGAGACGTATGGTCTCTGTGTGTAGAGGAACTTTTGAATTTTCACCTCTGAGACGGCTAGCTTGATCACATCATTTAATGTTTTGGGATTTCAGCATCAGATATTGTTTGAAGTTTGGGGGTGAACACCCATTGTGAAAGTGTTTAAAGTAAAATATTCCATCGCCGCTGTGCAACTTTTAAGCTCTCCGTTTACATTATTGAAAATGGTGACCCCTGAAAGTAATTTGGAAAGAAAAATGAAAAACTCTTCTTCACGCCAAATCCAGAAAGCGAGATGAATACTATTTTTATAATGAATATAGCTCTCATCTTCGTTCACTACATGTGTTAAATATTCTTTACGATGGAGCACAAGAGGAGAGACTGACGTATTACAATTCTAGCATAGGTAGCTTCACTTAACACGTCGGGTAAGGATTATCGCCAGTATTTAACAGTCGCTGGTTTAAATCACTTATCTAATTTTCATGTAGTTGCATCTGGGCAATGGTATCGTCATCAAACTCGAATAGTTGAATGTTACAGTCCCTATCTTCAAGGTTGGTATCACTAAGAGCGAAACGTTTATTCTAATGGCTTACTGTTACACGGCTGGTATGAACGGGCTGAATGTAGAGTTAATGTTTTCGGCAGCCTGACGTGCACTGTTGTTTTTTTTAAACTCGTACATTAATACACAAAAGTGTTTTTTGTCCATTTTCCTCTTTCACCAAACCGTGCGTGATTATATACCCTTAACGTAACATGTTCCAGAGCATTCTACAGCTTTCTGGAATTATCTGCAACTTAAACATTCTAAGCATGTTTTAATGTCAAGATGTTTCATTACTTTTTTGCCAACCCAGTATTTGCTGAGGCTTCTGTGAACTGAGCTTTATCTCAGGATGTTGAGATGCTGGGACCGGATAGTGTTATCGCGTTAATATGATATGCTTCATGATAATATGATATGTTTAGGAGTGATGCTGCATAAGTATCATGGCTGTTAAGTCAAGGGTATAACATAACATTCAAAAATATTCATAGGGGAATTTTGGTGGAGTATGTTGAATACTGGAAAAATATTTTTTATATTTTTAGAGATGTACTAAAAATATGCAAAATAAATGTGTTCTCCGCTACCTCCGTACTTCCAAAACTATTCAACCTAAAATTATATATATATATATAATATATAGAATATCACGAGTTCTTGGAAACCCACCCAAAGGTCGTAGCAAAACTATATCTGTGATGATTCTATGGTACAGTGAATTTCAGTTATAACGATGATCTTTCCAGTTTTTACAATGATCTTTTAAAGAAATATGTAATATTTGACTATTTCATTTACTTTCCCGTAGTAATGTATGATGTTGGGTCCATTAAATGTTTATAAATCATTTGATATTTAATTTTGTTTGTTTTCTGCAAAATAAACCATGTATTTTCAATGATGTTAAACTGCTCAAGGCATCCTCAATTGCAGGAAGAGCTTTTAGTCTTCTTTTTATTTTTCATCTTCATCTTGTGGCACAATTGGCAGGATTACACATTCAATAATCATTCATTCAACTTGACTGCCAATATTAACATAAGTTGCCCAACCTGCAATATATGTTTTTAGATATTGTAGCTAGTTGTGCCACCGATATATTGTCCAATTCAACATTAGAACCGTAACCAGTTGTAGGTATCGAAGGTTTACAAAACCCCGTGTGATAAAAACATTTTTTTATTGTATCCAGTATGACTCTTCACTACGCTGTTCTGATAATTTCAGCGGCATCCAAAAGATTAACAGAAAATGGGGTAGTATTCTTTTCGTTATGTTCTATCACTTTTTGTACAAGGATTTTTCTATAATGGCTTTTAAGGGTTTTAATTATCCTTATAATAAAAAATGTAATAAATGATTTTGTTTGGTGAAGAAAATACCAGTTTTATATTAGTCAAATTTTCAATTTTAGGATGAGCTGCACTATTGTCAATAAATAAAATGATCTCCTTGTTACTTCTTAGCTCAGGGTCCCATTTATGTGAACCTTTTTCAAAAACTTCTGACGTCTTCCAGGTTTTTTCAACACTATTTTTTTTATATATGCACCATCTGGGAAAGATATCATAAGCAATATATTTAATATTTGTATATAGTTTATTAGAAATGTATCCTTAAATGTTTATAAGTGCCTAAATATGTACAGAATCCCTTAATATGAATTCCACTCATGCTGGACAGGTTAATTTTATATTAATATAATAGATAAATGGAAATTAATTTTTAAAAAAAATTATATTTGCTTATTTTCTAATTGTATGAACCGGTTATGTTATGAAATAAAAACCAAAAATTACTTCAAGTTAACCTTTTTCGTTTTGTGAAAACTCCATCCGATTTGAGTCAGTAGTTTTTATGTGATGCGTGTTCACACCAACCCACAAACAGACGAAAGTTCCAAAAATTACATTTTTGTATTCTATTATTTTTGTTATGTCCCTTTAAATCATTTCTTCATAAATTTCTTCAATGACACATGGCATTTCTATAATTTATTATATATATTCATGATTTGAACTAAATAATCAATTGAAAAGTCAAACCTGCACGCTGTAGTACCGTCAAAATATGTACACGTAATGATTATGGTCTCAATTTTTTCTTCTGTTTGTATTTCTTCTGCATTCTTCATTTATATTTCATTTACATTCTTCTTGTCCATTATTTGGGATAGGTCCAAAGAGAAAATTTGACTTGATGCAAGAAATGACAATGGACTTGTTAGGCCAGCCGTGTTCAGCAAGTGCGGTCTAACAGCCTATGCTATATGAACTGCATAAGGCTCACCAAAATATGATTACCATCCAGTATCACAGGAAACTTTATTATTGGCTAGCTCTACTTTGATTCTGAAACAATCGTTACTAGACTTTGCGCAAATACATCATCTCAAAGATATATATATATATATATATATATATATACATACATATATATATATATATATATATTTTTTATTTCTAAATGATATTATGTTCATCATTATTTAAAAATTTGTTTGGGACTTTTTCTTTTATAAATCACAGGTATTTATTGTGACTGAAATGCCTGCAAACTAGGCTTGTGCTACTGGCTCCATATTCATAATCAAGACTGTACTGTGCGAAGATTGCACATATGCCTTCATTACTAACATCTTACATCAACTTAAGAACATTGAAATGTGATAAACAAGCAGTTGTATTTCTACACTACAGTCCACTATTGGACTGAATGTGTCACAGGGGGATAAGCGGTTTTCATATATATTGAGTTTTACAAGAATGAGGAGGGAGAGAAAGAAGATTATGTCATTAGATGGAGAGGAGGGAGATTGTGAGTCACTATGAGACAGTGGTTTTGTGTCTGTATACCAGAGGATTGAAACTGAGCTTTGTAGTGAATGCACAGTTCACGTGGATACTGGGAGTACCAGGGATAGTCAACGCCACAGTCACTGTCAGCAGTCGTGCGTACCGGAGTACACACTTGATCCAACAGAGAAAAAGATTGTAGAAATTTTTGTGAAGAACCCTATGTAAGCGTACACAAATTGCAAAGGCACCAAGTAAAAAGAGCGTAGAGATAGAATGACTACAAAATTTATTTCTAACAAAATTATTTTTTTTATTTCTTTAGTTCTGACCCGTGTGTTCTAGTGCCCCTAATCGTATGCCCAATGTTCCACTGGTGGATGTTATGTGTCCACATTTGACAAATTTATATTTGCGTTTTCAGATTCTGTAGTCGAATGGCAAAACAGGACCCTTGTAGTTTTATCATATCCTTTCGCCCCTGTTTGCAAGGATGGACAGTCTGTTTGCAGGGCGTAATATGCGGTTGAAAAAAAGTCAGTCTCCTCTAACGACAAGTACAGTACAATAATAGATCCATGAAATTTTTCAAAAATAATCATTTTAGCAACGAATTGCTTCAGGATGATCAAGAATATTCCACTCAATACCCAGCTCGAATGCACTTTGGGCTATTGTTCTGGCCTGTAACATATTCTTAGGTCAGTAAATTGTTAATTTAATTCAGCTCATCTCACAATTTTTTCTGTGCATGATATTCCAATCAAGTACTACATTCGCAATATTGCATTGCACCATTGCGAATGTAGGAATAGGAAGTGTCTTAATATGTTTACAATAAATAATGTCAAAATTTGACACAAATTTGGTTTTAAAAATTTTCTAAAAATTTAGTGTAAATGGAAACCAAAATTTAGTGATTTATTTTTTTTTTAAAGTATTGCGTTGTAATACGCGACGGTGGTGTGTTTCCGGCCCCACAGCAACCCATCACTTTGGAGTGCGTGCCAGAATATGTAATAGACAGCGAATATCTGCACGCTAATTTGACTATTGGACATGCCATTACATATTTGTGTATTGTGTTTATCCCGCCCTATGTGTGTAGTGAAATTTATAATAACTTCTTTTTGCATGTCTGTAAATATTTAATCTTGAACATGTTTATATAATCAATAATTTGAATCTGTTTAGTTGTAATGATTAATCGTAAAATTTTTATGAATATATGTTATCATATGTCGCCCAGCACTCTCTGTGAGTACTCTTATTGCATTATAACATTTTGATTCTCAACATTCTCCAAATATGGATCCTTATACCAGCTGTAATTACTTTAAGGGATATTATGTACCACTTCATCGCTTTCAATCTGAAATTGATTAGAGCAGTTTATAGTTAACCTTTAAAATCTTTAGACCTGCTAATATGCTTGTGAATATGTGTTGCTTTAAAACCGTTTAGACCTGTGAATATAAAGTATCCAGTATGGTTCAATCGTCAGTTTATTTCCGATATTAAATACAAACACTGTTTTCACTACCGTTGGAAACTGTTATGGTCCACTAATGACAACAAGATGTATGTCTTGATTTAGTCTTAAATAAACTTTGCAGTCTTAAATAAACTTGAAAGAAAATTGTGTCATTTTGGTCATACATTAAAATTGAAATAGTCACAGTGTTCGTGAGGTTTCTTGCGACTATGCTATTGTACGCAGTCCGGCGGCGGTTGAAGCTTTTGCTGAGCACTTCTGGTCGGTGTACAGTCCGAATGTTCCTAGACTTGATTCTGCATTGGCAGCGTCTTGCAATTATGGCGGAACTGACGTTTATGTCACGCACATTTGTAATAGTGACTTAGCACTTGCTTTCTCTAAGCTGAAGAGATCAATAGGACTTACCTGGTTATATACTTAAAGCATGCACTAATGTTTTTACGGAAACTTTGAGACATATATTTGACACAGCATTGTCACTGGTTTCTGTCCCTCATAATGGAAAATTACACAGGTAATGTCCATACCTAAGGATGGTAAAGATTCTTCAGTATATAATTCTGTTTAAGCTATAGAAATTAGATTGTGACAACAAGGATTTCTTATTGGCTCTTTAACAATTATGAATTTTGTATATTTTGTTAAATATGTCTCATATCAGGTCGATCTCTGTTTTCAAGTTGATGTTACATATTTCGATTACCAGAAAGCTTCTAATTGCGTGAACAATGATATCTTATTAAACCACCCTGGCGAAACTGGTTTCTATCTTCGACTTTTACGTTTCTTCTCATTGTATCTTGCCGGCAGAAAAAATGCGTAAGTGTAGGTAATTTAATATCTCATTTTCCTTTCACGCGACCAGCAGTCAGTTTGTGTTTGAATTTTGGATCTTTAGTGTTTATTATCCTAGTAAATAATATTGGTAATGTGGTTGAAACTGCAGAACTGAAGATTTTCTCAGTTATTAGAAGTATAGCATATTGCAAGTTGCTACAGCATGATATCGATGCTGTTTTCAATTGAAGCGATGCAAGTGGTCTGCAGCTCAATTCAAGCAAATGCTCTATGATGAGCTACAGTTGAGCACATGCTCCTCTCAAATGTGAATACACCATTGCCGGGATGCTCTTATGATATATTGAAGTAGTAGATGTAGTTTAATTTGATTTGTACCTAACTTTTCAGTCATATGGCAGATGTAACGAAAATGTTATTCAGAAGGCTTGGATTTGTGTTGCGTAATACTAAGGACTTCTGATGTGTTTCCTCAATTAACTTGCTATGCATGATTTTAGTACGATGTGAAACTAAATACAGCCTGATTATTGAATATGTCCAAAAAACGTTCCTTTGATATTTGTATATGAGACAATATGATTAGTTCCCCTTTCTATTTCCTATTGGTTTTCTCTTGAGTAAGCCTGGATCATCATATGTTTTATTTATTATCATATGTTTTATTTATAAATTTATTTTCCGATTATTAAATTCAAAGATGCCTTAATTTATGTGAATGTGTCATAATAATGTTATTGAATTTAATTAATTGTCCTGTTATGGTTATTGAAATGCAGAAGGTTAAAATTAATGTTTCTGTGTATGTAAATAAATAAATAAATAGTAAAGTACAATGTTTGTGTATTACAGACAACACGATAATTTCATCCAAATACTGCGGCAAAACAACAAATAAAAGAAGATTATGCATTTGAAGTCCCACCTGTGACACTAAAAAGATATCCGGCAGCTCCTTCTACAACACTGGATGACAAATTCGAATATTTTCAAGTGCAACAGGACATTAGGCAATGTTCACTTACTGCGTGCCTTCAAAAGACTGCACTAACGTGATAAGCAGACTTCCACAACAACCAATTTCTACTCAAGAGTCGTTATGTAGATATAACGAACATTGAATAAATATTTAAATGCAATATTATCGAAGGGGTTTTCTGAGGCATCTTCACATGACAGACACTGACGCATACCCAGTGGCATTGGTCTGTTCGTTTGCTGTGTTTGTGATACTGATATAAGTAACTTAGTAAATAATCTTCGAATACACGCAGGTGTAAATTTCTTCAAGCATATGACACATGTGAGGTGAAATTTGCAAAAACTAACTATCCATGCATGTAATAAACACATGCAGGTGAATAACACTACAAGTGTGACATTTGTAACTCTAGGTTAATACTTTAGCCTGGCATAACAGGAACACAGCTGTAAAAAATTTAACACTTGTGTTACTTTTATTATGCATCTTAAAACGAAAATAAGTGAAAACCTGTTTAAGTTTGACACGTGTAATTCGACATTTACAGATATTTAATAGGACATTAGGGCATATGCATGGGTGAAAAACTGTAAAATGTGGCATGTTTGCTGATTGATTTGCATAGTATTCTGTTCTAACTGGGCACATCACAATGCATACAAATGAAAAGCTCTACAAGTGTAGAATGTATGACTTTAGTTTTAGGAATATGGTAAGTTAATCACACACTTGAGAACACACCAGGTGAAAAATCCTGCAAGTGTGGCACATGTCATATGTGACACAAGCCGGTAGTTTAACAATGCACATGAAAACAAACAAAGGTGAAAAACCCTACAAATGTGGCACATGTTCTGCGAGATTTGCACATACTAGTCAGTTAATCATACACATGAGAATACACACAGGTGAAAAGCCCTACAAGTGTGACACATGTCATGTGAGATTTACACAAACTGGTAATTTAACAAAGCACATGAGAACT
The DNA here is from genome assembly GCA_039881145.1 of Druceiella hillmani. Lineage (NCBI taxonomy): Eukaryota > Metazoa > Arthropoda > Insecta > Lepidoptera > Hepialidae > Druceiella > Druceiella hillmani. Next base: position 2,224,680 of record JAYKKI010000009.1, on the reverse strand, counting down.
CACACAGGTGAAAAACCCTACAAGTGTGATACATGTTATGCGAGATTTACAGAAGCCGGTAGTTTAACCATGCACATGAAAACACACACAGGTGAAAGACCCTACAAGTGTGGCACATGTCATGCGAGATTTGCACATAATAGTCAGTTAACCATACACATGAGAACACACACAGGTGAAAAACCCTACATATGTGGCACATGTCATGCGACATTTACACAAACTAGTAATTTAACCACACACATGAAAATACACACAAATGAAAAACCCTACAAGTGTACCACATGTCATGCGAGATTTGCACATACTAGTCGGTTAACCATACACATGAGAACACACACAGGCGAAAAACCCTACAAGTGTGGCACATGTCATGCGAGATTTACACAAGCCGGTCATTTAACAAACCACATGAGAACTCACTCAGGTGAAAAACCCTACAAGTGTGGCACATGCGACATGAGATTTGCAGGAAGTGGTGCTTTAACCAACCACATGAGAAGGCATGATTCAAAATAGCAAAGCAGTGCTCAAATACGTATCAGGAACTTGCATAATTTCATTTAATTTATCTATACGTTCATAGTTCAATCACATGTTTTAGTATCAAAGTGCCTTTAGAAGACGAATTATAAAATTACTTTTAAAATCAAAACTAAGGAAATTGTGTAAGAAAAAATATGTCAAGTACAAGCAGAACTCACACTGTATTAATGCTAAATCTATCTATTACATCTTCTATAATTTTCATCCAGCTCTGCGATTCACTTCTCTTCCCTGAGCACATAAATTTCTTTCGCCACATAGAAATTTGAGCTCAGATTATCCCAATTGTTCATAGTGACACAGTGAGTCTTAGTATCTTAATATATTTTTGGTTAGATTTCTCATCGATGGCATAACTCAAGAATCCACAAAGGGTTTCTCGGACTCAGATTTTATCAATGATTCCATCATACATAATCAGTTTTTCTCTCAGAAATGTTTATGTCTCATTTTTTCCACTATATTGATGGTACGCCTTTAATCCTCCTTGAATGACATGGAGAGTTTTCCATCACCACAACAGAATTTGTTTGCAGTTTAGATAAAGATCTTTCAAACTCTTGTTTAAAAACTTGTGCATTCATTTTTGAGGGATAATTTGTATCAATTGTTTTCGACTTGAAAATGACTTGATTACCTGGCACAAAGCTTTCTTCATTACAATTTCACAACAGTTGAAATTCTTTCACAACGGCATGCTTTGATGAATACTTTGAGGTGTCATGCCATACTCTACTTGTGCTATATTCATTCAAACAATGCGAATTAATGAATCTTATTAATCCACATATTTTGTACTAGTTAACTTTTTAAAATATCTATGTTAAGATTAAAGAGGAGATAAAAATGAATTAGCTATAGATTTTTTTTATTTTATACATCATATGGGACATCATTTGAAAGGGTTTATTATGAGTAATACAAGAATACTTTTTTGTTATTTTAGATTGCATGTTAAAAGCGATATTCTAAAAAATAAACCAAAATAGAGTATTCTCCCTTATTTCCAAAAGTACTGAACCAAAAACTAGACACAAGAAACAGGGTTAGTAAAATCTACCTTAAAGATTACAGGAAAGTTATATATTACCCAAGATTTTATCATTTTTTAAATATGTCATGTTTTTATGTCTGTGACATATATTTCCGTTGCCACTATATTTACGTCAATACATTTATGTTATGAAAAATTAATATTTGGAAGTAATTTAATAGAAATAGAGTATACTTTAAATGTTTAAATGCCTAAATGTGTACATAACCCTCATAGTGAAACGTATCATTAGTCTTTGAACTATCGTCGAACAAACAACTCAATCTGGAAGAAAATCTGAACTATGGAAAAAATCGAGTATCACGCCGTTGTAAAGTTCCTTACCAAGCAAGGAAAGTCGGTTCAAACCATACTGAAAAAAAGTCATCCGTTTATGGGGACTCTTGCCCGGGTAAAACCATGGTTTACAAGTGGCATAGTCTCTTTAAACAGGGTAGAGACTCACTTAAAGACGACCTATGCCCCGGTCAGTCGATCGAAATTACTGCTCCGGAAATTATTGAAAAAGTTGAAAAATTAGTATTGGAAGATGCCAAACTAAAGAAGAAACAGCTTGCAGATATGGTTGGAGTATCGGATACAATAATTTTTAAAATTCTCCATGATCATCTTGGCATGACAAAGGTCAGCGCAAGATGGGTGCCGAGAATGCTTACAGCGCCTCAAAAACAACGCCACGTGGAGTATTCTCGCGCATTTTTGGACCTCTGTAGTGAAGACAACGATGGACTATTGAGTCGAATTGTTACTGGAGACGAAACTTGGGTTCATTATTATGAACTTGAGTCCAAACAAGACTCAATGCAGTGGCACAAAAAAGGCACACCACATACCACCCAAGAAGATTAAGGTGTCACAGTCGGCTGGAAAAATCATGGCCACAGTCTTTTGGGATTCAGAAGGGATCCTGTTGATGGATTATAAAGATATAGGTGTTTCCATAACCGGAGAATACTATGTGTCAATACTAGAGAGGTTGAAAGAAGCAATGAAAGAAAAAAGGGGAAAATTGACCAAAGGTGTCCTGCTTTTGCACGACAACGCGCCCGTTCACAGGAACCGCATTGCGCTGGCCGCCCTGCACAAGGTGGGCTTCGATATTTTGAAACATCCACTCTACAATCCTGACCTGGCTACACAAATAATAATTACTGGGAAGTAATTATTATTTGTTCCCAAACCTTAAAAAAGAACTTCGTGGAAAGAAGTTTTCATGCGATGAAGAAGTGAAGGATGCAGTTTCAGCTTATTTTTCGGGCAAAGACGAAACATTTTTTTTTATGAAGGTATACATAAACTAATGGAAGATCTGAAAAATGTATTAGGGTAGCAGTTGTATTGAAATAGAAAAATAATTTTGTATTTTTATTCTCACTCCTTATCCTCCATTCCGCTACAAAAAACTTGATACAATATGAAATAATTTACAAAATGCTTAAAATTCCAGAAGAAATATTTGAAAAAAACCAATAAGAGCTGTATTACTATTTGTTTTACTATTTGTTGTAAGAAATCTCCTGAATCCATATGCATACAGATGTAATTAGTGGGACACCAGTATAAATGTACAGAAAATGAGTGTTGCAAATCGTTTTACACTAGTCGTACACTTGGCTAATTCAGATAGTCGCCACGCAGGCGCACATTGTCCTACATACTACGTACATTTATGTACAGCCACTTCAGTATAAATATTTTCTATTAATGAAACTTACTCTATTGCTTATTTAATCAAAAATCCGTTTCCAAGTTGATCGTTTGTAACACCTACTAAAATCTGCATGAATGATGCCCATGAACTGAACACAAAATTGATATCCACCCATTAGCTTTTGAGTGTTTGCAAAACAGATAGATAGGCAGATGATCAGATTTGGTTTTACCAAGCATACAAATCTGAATGGAGAATAAAGGCTAATAGGGTAACAATACAGTGAAACATTGTTATAACGTTTAGACCTTAGTGCTGTTCCAAATACTACGTTTTCTTTTGACAGTTCCAATCTGACAGTTTTAATCCCTTTAAAAAAAAATTTATATAGCACATAAATGTCACGCTTAAATGCTTGAGCTTGTGTTATGTCGGCATGCTGGGTCATCTTTGCTTTGCCAATTTTTTCTCCCATTTTAATGTTATATTGAATTTTTTTCAGATTACACGAATAATATAAAAATTAATATACATGTGCCAGTTTTATATAAATATTTAATCATAATTCACCGAAGATTTTGAGATGAGGTTTTATACTACGTGAAGTATGAAGCAGCAAAAGCGGATATATGTTTTTCCAAAATAATACTTCAATTATATTATTTCCCACTTAATACCCTATCCCGCTTGTATGGGTTTTTTTTATAAAGCCCATAGAATGTGTCATAATGAATCACTGCATGTGAAAGCATTACATTTAGTGCGTATAGCCAGCAATATATTGTATCATGTTACTTTACGAAGAACATAAATGTTACGTAACTGTTAGCCTTTATTATATCATAATGAAACCTTTATTTTAATGGCTACATACATTAAAATGGTACCTTATTTCACTTTACGAAAAGGTGTAGAACAGTGGCGTAATTGTCTTTCAACAATTTAGTAAATTTACCTTTACTAATATTTTGAGCAAACTGAAAAGTATGACTACTAATTTTTATAGTTACCTTATAAAAATTATGTTATCTATTAAATTAGATACCTACAAACATCGTTAGACATGTAGTACATTTCATAAAAAGTTCTTTACATTTGCGGAAACACCAGTAAAATTAGTATTTGTAAATTGAGGGATGTCTCAGGTCCATTTGTGTAATCAAATAATTATTTCATAAAATACTTTAAAATATAGTTTCTAATGTACAATTTGTATCGATGAAAGTAAAAGGATGAATAAACCTTATTTAATGTACAACCAAAACAAAATAACCATTATTATAATAACCTCCGTGATCAACGACTGTTCTTTCCTCTCATAAAATTATATGATGGTATTCTTTTCTCTCAAGCCAATGAAAAATAGCTTTAGAGTGTGATTTGTTAAAGAAAAATAAAGACGAAGACAATGTGAACAAACGTTGAGACAACCATTATTATTGTTTTGTAAGCCAATATATACATTATGTAAAGTAAATTATATAGCATAGCGCTGAATATATATAAATAATGTCATGGCTGCCTTTCACCTCTCGGTATTCGGGGTAATTAGAGAACATTTTAAATTATGATAAATATTGTTCTCACAAATGCATTTTTGTTCGACTTACCAATATTAGCGTTAGTTCTCTGTTTAATAACTTAAATTGTATAGTGGTGTTATAGTAACATTTGTCTTTTGTTTCAAATATTATTGTAATAATGGTTTTAATAAATATTTTTTTAAAAATAAAAACGGTTTTTTTGTATAATAGTTTTAATAAACAAATTTATAAAAATAAAAATTACTTTTTTTCTTTGATAACACAATCTAGGACTTTGTTAGTAAGAAAAGTTGTGACTTTATATGGGTTGGTATGTCTAGGGTCCATTGTGTACGTACCTGCTTTATGATCCGAACATTAAAAATTATGCAGTTTTAAACTTAGTCTGAATTGTATGAATGTAATAAATGTTGTTATTACTAAAGACTTTCGTTATATTTTATTACGAACGCAATGAAAACAATGCGCACTCACCATTTTGTCGAGAAAAATGCGGAGAAGTCCATAAATAGGGCAATAGTCTATAACGTACGCATTGTTTATTTCACAGTCGTACAGAACATGTTTGTTATACTGTATGTTTAGCAACATGCAAATTACATTTTAAATCATATCATTTCATTATGCTAAAAGAACGATCAAGTACAAAAAACTATAAGCGGGATCGGACATATGATGGCATGTTATCTATGACCCATGATTTGTGGTTTGGCCAGTCTCTTTTTATCACAAGAAAACTATAAGCATGATCGGACATATGATGGCATGTTATCTATGACCCGTAATCTGTGGTTTGGCCAGTCTCTTTTTACACATTGAAATTGACGCAACATCTATATCTGTTTGATGAAATGACATAATTATAGGAATTTTAAAAAGAAATGTAAATATTTGACTTAAATAATTTTTTTCTGCAAATTAATTAGCTTTAGTAGAAAAAATTGAGGCATCAGTACAATAATTTTAATAATATTTATACTTCGGAAACTATTCATTTTTTAAATAATTACTGTTTTTGACTATATTATATATCTTTGTTACTTGCTTTCTTTCATTATCATTTTTGAAATTTTTTGGAAAATATAAAGACTAACACTCTGTAATTTCATCTTTTAGATCCTATGATTTTGCTGTATGTAAATATAAAAAATTATCAATTTCTTGGAAAAAATGTATTAATCATTTGTTAGGCTTTGCCAGGCCAATGTTATTAGTATTGGAATTTAAAGTCATAAATGAAACAATTATATTAAAGTTACGATTTTCCTTTAGAAATAGATTTTAATTATTATTACCAAACCTGTTGCACCATCTAAATACCTTTTTTAAATCTTTTTTATATTTACCAAAGAGAAGCACATAAATTTCAACACTTTATATTCCTTTGTCTCTGGTCAAAAATGGGAGTGGGATGTACCCACTGACTTCTATTAGAATTGGGCTATACAGTAATATTTAAATACCGATGACATATGCGACAGTCACTTAGAATATAGAGTAATACAGAAGGCGCATACGCACAAATCACTTCGCGGTCGCGGTGAAGCCAAAAATCGGTGGAGGGGGCACCGCGCTCCGCCTACTAGCGCCCTCCCCCAACGCGCACAGTGTTACCAGTAGAATAAATTTACCCACGAACTTCAGGAAATCGACACATATAAATATATTTGCTTGCAGTAGTAGGATTCACATTTGCATCAATTTATATGGTCATGGCTTGGCTTATATGAAGTATTATTAAGGCCGCCATGTTAAATTTCTAAAATGTTTATTCTGACCCCAACCAATGGCCAAAGTATTTAAATTAAAATTATTTAAAAACTTTGTCACATTTTACCATTTTATTTATGACTCAACACTTTTAATACAAAAACGAAACAATTATCTTAGAGACTTAAAGTAAAAAGAGATGTGAAAAAGCCCATGATAAAAGTTTGAAACTATTCGACTCAGACTAAAGAAATTAAAAATAGGACGAAACAATTATTTATATTAATTAACATTCAATGTCGTGATAAAATTCCTTCATATTTTAAACAATATCGGTTCGAATTTTGCAAGAAATTAAAGAAGACGGCGGAAATTAATGAATGTAACATGTGTTTCTTGCCGTAATCGTATATATGGTGATTCTATACGTAATACGTAAAATATTCTAAAATTGAAAATGATGAAGGAAATTTAAACGTTACACTAAATTCTTCAATGACATTTTCCAAATCCCGATTTTTTACAAATAAAATTTTATATTTTTCAGTATCGAGCAATTAAGATGTTTTAATTTGGGTAAACATTTTTTTAAAAGGTGACCACACCGACAAAAATGGCGCGCTTCTGTTAATAATAATCTACTTCGATATTTTAAAATTGCATATTTAATTGAAAATAAAATTAAGTAATAGTATTTACGTATGAAAAAGTAATAGTATTTACGTATGAACCCTATTTGTTTGTTTTTCAGTCCAGTGATTTTTTTGCAGGTGGGAATAGCACAAACCGGCATTTTAAGCTATATTGTGACGTAGAAAGCACATAACCTTTCAGAGCTGTGTCTTAAATTGCACTGACAGCCGTGTTTTGAAACTACGCATTTTATGCGTAGTTTTTTGGACACACTTTTGCGCGTGTTCTCGCCTTCTAGAGTACTGTTTATTCTAAGGACAGTGACTTGAAAATATAGGTGATAAGTCATAGCAACAACATCACCGGCTGATATTTAAGAGTACGTATATATTTGTACCATATAAAGGTTTATTTTGTGACAAATAACCCCACAGTGATATGTTGAATAAATAGTATTTTTAATATTATTTATCGCTAGTCGTAAACACATTATGAGACCATATTGCGTGTTTGGGGGGACAAATGTATAATAACATTATATAAAGATAAATTTTTATTTATGGAATAAAAAAAGGCTTTTTGAGGACAGTTACACAAATTAAAGTAATTGTTTACATTAGTAACGTTATGTGACTGAAGGTAACGTAAAAAATTGAACATATTTAAATTTTACCGCAATATAATAACAATAATAATTTCAAGATTTTTTTCGTGCACTGTTCTGTTATCGGAACAATGGTAACAAGACGGTGTACGGACGGACACAAACGTTACGGTGACAAAATCACTGTCACATCACACTCGGTGATTCACTTCTAACATTTACCATACTAGTATGATGAACTGACTTCACACAAACTAATGACGAAATAATTTGATTCTCGATATTTTGAAGTTGACAACAGTAGTGAGCGTCCATGTAGCTAATGTTAGACATGAAACAGTGACACAAAATATCGAAACAAACTTCGACAGATTAAAGTTATATATATATATATATATATATATATATATAGTTTCCAGCGATTTACTTTTACAGACAATAAAATGGGATGGGGTTTTGTAGTGCAATTTTTTCTTTATAGACGGAGTCTTGTGTTGAAGGTAATAGAGACGGAAATAACTAGTATGTTCCCATACTTATTATAACGAACAACATAACTTAACAATAACATTATAACATATCTGTAAAAATATATTAATGGATAATATAGAACTAATTTTTGTTCAACACTTTTTCAAAAAATATAATTTGTTTTATTACTCGCGTATATATATTAAAACACGCTCCCCAAAATTGTCAACATGCCATCGTAAACAAAGGAATTTTTCATTTAAAATAATCTTGAATAAATTTCCAAATAATACGTTTTATGTTACTTTAATGAAAATAATACTTGAAAACAATTCAGAAATATTTTGAAAAAAAATGCAAAAAATATCGGTTCGACATATTGTTGACCGCGCACAGTAAAAAAAATTATTACAGTGAAATTAATTATGTTGTAATTTTATATCTTACTTTTTTGAATTTGGTAAAAAAATGTGAAGAAACTGGTGTAATTTTCATAAAAATAAAATTATATAATTAAAGAAAATGCATGACAAAATTTTACTTCGTCATATATCTATGGCAATATATGACCAAAACCTGGTTGAAATAGTATTTATTATCTGCGAGCGGAAAATATCTTCTTTGGTTAGAAACATATTTTTTTATAATTTCATCACAAAATACATAATATACCGAATCAAGAAAAAATTATTTTGCTACTGTGAATACCTATAAGATATTATAATTAAAATTATTTTGGAAACGAATATTATCGTGTATTGGAATTCAGTACAGATTATTTTGATATATAAAAATATCTGTTTTGCAAAACTTACCATTTGCATTTCTGACAGAGATCTCACAAAACAAACCGCACAGTTCACAAACAACGGTCGACTGATTTCAATTTTGCTTCACCTAAATAATAACAATGCAAACTTGATTAATATGGTACGATATTAATTTTAGTATCGTTTAACAGAGATTACAAATAGTATTTTATTCATATTTACTACTTCAAATCATTCGAAATTCGGCTCGCGCTCCCATTCATTTCTCATCCGATATCGGGCGTTTGGGTCATCTACGTAAATTATACTTTGCACTTTGACCAATATTGGGCACTCGGGCCGTAGACGGTAAGATCATATGTATATCGAAATAAAAGAAAATAAACACAAAACGACCACTGATACATCCAATATTACAACAGTAATATAATAATTTTAATTTCTAACCCTGTCTGTTCTGACAATAACATTTCAAATTAATTATTTCAACATTTAAATCGCAACAAAGATATTTTAATATACACCACAAACACCGTCGCTAATACATTGCAATAGATATGCAAACATTCATTTAATTCTTGTTCCATTTGGACCTTGGAAGTCAAAGTCCAAATTTTCCAAATGAAACCCAACATCCGAAACATTTCAATGATCCAGGTTCAAATGTTCCAATCGCAACAAACATACGTATGGCATACTTCTAAACGAAAGTTTTTCAAAACGGGCGGTTACGACGAAGAATACAGTTACATAATAATTATTTTACATCATTTTTGGTTTCATCCAATAAAAATTTTAAAAGGAATTGTAACTTGTACCTATTCGATTTCAAGTTTGATATTGGAATGAAAAATTTTGAAGGAGGATGCCACTCCCTCAGTTTTCTTTTTACAAAATCTAAGGTTCCCTGTAAATAAAAAAGGCCACTGAATTACTTGTTTTATAAATCAGATAAATGATTATATTCTCTATATTCTTCGTCTATGGATTTTTCTTCATGTCATTTTGCTTACAATTCTGTTTCTAAAATTAAAACTCATAAAAAAATTTATTTTGATGATATTGGTGGGGATAAATAATTGAACTTTAAAAAAAAAAGATGATATAAATAATTAATAATAGCAATTTTGGTACATATGCTCTTTTAGGAATATGTTTTTGAACATTTATTATACATACACTTGATTCTTTTTTAACATTGCACTTATATTTGACTTAATTCTAACCAACTTACATTTAACTTTTTAACTAAATAATTTATAATCTATAAACTGATTCAGGACGAAACAAGGAAATATTTATATATTACCAAAATACATTTTTTTATGTATTGTAATTATGGAGAAGGGATTATAAAAAAAATTAATAAAGTAAAACACTTTAATTTCACATTCGCACTATTATATTGATACATGCTGCAAGATCAGCTTTCTTACGTGTTGTAATGTTTTTTTTTCTACACGTAGCAATTCTTTTATTTGCATTATGTAGTAGAATATATTCAAAAATTCTTCTCGGCTTTCTTAAAGTATATTGAATTTTTCGTAATGTTTTTTTCGACAAACTAAGTAAGTTTTCATAACGATACTCACAGAGTCGGTATCTTCATATATGTTCTTTGGAGATAGCCAAACTGGGTTATGTTCTTGATTTCGGAGATAGTCCTTGCCCTCTTTGGGCCTTTACTCTGTTCCCGGCCATAACTTATGCGTGGACTTGCAAATAAAATTTATGTCCTTTAAACAGTGCACATTTGGGTTGAAAAAATGAACAAGAAATGTTTTTTTATCTGTGAAATAATATATAATATCGTAAATCTGTTTTATCATTATTATACATAGTTATATTCCATTCTATTTCAAAAGAGAATGTTTTTAAACAAACCGATTCTACAGTTAAAATATGGTTGGCACAAATGTGTATTAGTTCGTTTTACAACTATTTGCAGGACTCAATGTATAGTACTCATATTATTGTACAATATCATTAAACTATATATTATAATTGATATATTAACATAATAATTTCTCACCATAAATAATGCTATAAATACCAGTATTACACCATTATTTTACTAATGTGAATTGGTAAATTGCAGGGGAAATGTGAAAAATCCTTTTTTTTTATTACGTATAAGTCACACGTATGAAACATTTCATGATATCCTCAAAATTTCGATACCGGAAACATTCAGAACATATATGTTATTCATTAATTTTATAAGACCTTAGAGTGAGATAGGTACAATGAGTCGGCTTCCACTGCAGAGCAGATATTATAGATTATATTGTATACAAATATATTTGTATGATATTTATCGTAAAGATAACGAAACCGACATTGTGACCTGTATATTGTTTTCAAATAAGCGTTGGTATTTTATTGTAGTGTAGAATATTTATTTTACACGCACTTTAGGGCAGTGTTTTTATATAATAGTTAAGCTTCTGATTATTGTTTATTTTTAACATTAAACATATTCATTTAAAAAAAGTATTTGTTATTTAAAAAAGTTATCTAACAATTTGTAAATTTAATTTTAATTTTCCCTTGTTTTTTTTTAACCCATCGATGATATTATATATTAAATACGTAATAAAAAAAAGTTCATTGGACAATTCCGTGTAATATGGCCACATTGTTTGGACACGTGCAGATAAGATGACCATTCGACTAAGGATAAATGGACAATAAATTTGTTTTACTGCCTTGGCACTAGAAACTTATGAATCAAAAGCCAGAAACTAATATTCCTTTGATTTTTTAAATATTTCATTTGGGTATGAAAACTGAAAAAGTATAATTTTTAAAACAAGAAACACAATAACCTGATATAAATTAGCATTACAATAGACCTTTGTGGTTGGTTAAAACTTAGGTCATTTGAAATCTTCGATTTGTCATGTTTTTATAAGACATGTTTGTAATAATGCACGAGCAGTCATAGTATACTGATATTAGCTAAAGATATGTAGTGAAAGAATACTAAAATATATTTATCGGCCGTTTTGCTGGACTAGCCATATTATTCTGAATTAATCTAACAAAAAGTAATTTTTGTTAATTTATAACTCATTGTTCCGTTTAATTTTTTTCCATGGCTATATTCAATCAATTGTTATAATCAGCGTTCTGTTTTGTAAGTTACTTCTTACGTATATTTTTATTGTTTTTACTTTTATCAAATTGAATCTGCTTCAGCTTTGTGAAAATTGATTTAGCCATTCCCCCTAAACCACTAGACCTTTCTAAACCTCCGTTTTCCAATAAATAAAATTGCTTGTCCTGTTTCCCCAGCTAGTTATGTTACCGTAATGGACAGGAATTAAAACGCATATAAACATTGTAAGAGTAAATTGTAAAAAATAAATCTAAAAATCTTCCTTCTTTCCATCCTTCTGACTCTCAATATGCTAATTGCCTCTATTTCGGTGCTGATCTGCACCGAAATAGAGACAATTAGCATATTGAGAGTCAGAAGCAATTCCAGGATACAATTCCTGGCAAGACCTCACGCACTTCTCTTTCACAACAAATTCTGAATTACTCCCATCATCTTCGATTTTATCTTCTTCCTCCCATTATGCTCTTACTGTGACCAATTGTAAGGGCTATAGATCTGTCCGCTCGAACTTTATTCCATTTAAGAGATTTAACCACCACTACAGATCCTCCCCCCCCACCTAGTGGGATGAAGACTGCTCTGCGGCGGTTAAAACCCACAAAGAGGCTAAAGCGATACATAAATCTAACATGTCGCAAGCAAATTTCCTCTTATTTCGAAAAACTCAAGCACAGACTAAACGAATTATCCTTAAAAAAAAAGGGAAGGCTGAAAGGAATTCTATCAATCCCTTTCTGCTTCTACTTCCTCTCGTATCGTCTAGTTTAATATAAAACGCTTTCGGTCTGTTTTTCAGCCTGATCTTCCCGAATCCGTACACGGGAATTGGGTAGACTAATTTTTATGTAAGCTTGCTCCGCCGTCCGCCCCAAATTTCGATGAGTTACTTTTCCGATATCATTTTACTAGCACAAACCTTTTTGTAGAAGAAGGTTTCACCATTAATGAAAATGATTTCGTTTTGTATCATCTTAAGAACTCTTCCCTGGTATTGACGGAATGTCATATTCAATGGTGAAATATACTTTACCATCTATCCTTTGGTATCTTCTATCTCTCATCAACTATATATTCAAATCAGGTTATATTCCAAAGTCAAGAAATACTCAAAGAATAATTAATATTCTCAAATCTCTTAAGATCCCAATGAGCTCTTTCTTCTGTTTTAGATAAGATTACGGAACGCCTAATTAAGAATCGATTGGAACTATTTTCAGAATACCATTCCATTTTCCAAAAAACTAGTTTCGGTTCAGAAAAGCTAAATGTATAATGTACAACCTCAGCGTCCTGCCAATGACAACAGCCTTATCTTCTATCGATAATAGTTCCTCGTTGCTGCTTTTTTAGATCTTTCTTCAGCCTACGATAACGTTAATCTTCCAATCCTCAAGAAAATTCTTTATAATCTCAAGATCCCGATTGAAATAAAAAATTTCCTTCTCAATTTTTTTTTATAAAGATCTATCATTCTTAGAACTACCAAATCTCCTCTTTGCCAAGAAATATATGAAGGGTCTTTCCCAAGGTTCTGTTTTAAGTCTCTTCCTTTTCAATATTTACTGCTATATGATCCATTCAACAATAAATTCCTTTTGTCGTATTTTACAATACGTTGATGATCTGCTTTTATATTCTTCTCATAAGCGAAAAATGGTTTCCGAAAATACTGCGACCTCTGCCCTTGTTAACCTAAACAAACGGGTTAACTCTCATGGTATGGATTTATCCCCTTCCAAAAGCGCTGTGGTGGTCTTCTCGAGAAGGAGAAATGCGCCATCTTTATTCATGTCTTATTATTCCTCTTCAATCCCTACTCTTTCCAATACCAAATTCGTCGGTATGCTCCTAGATTCGAAATTATCTCGGAACATTCACATTGAACATGTCATCTCTCGATGCCAGGCTAATATCTAATTCTTTGCGCACTTTCTGGAGTGTGGCTGGGCTCACACCCTACAGCATTAAAATTAATATATAACGCTCTGTTCCGTAGTCATCTAGACTATGGTTCATCTCTCTTTAATACTATTTCCAAATCCAATGCCACTAAATTGATCCGCATTCAATCGTGGCGGATGCTATCCAAATCCAGTCCCATAAATACCTTACAAGCAGAATGTCTTACACCTCCGGCGACATAATAGCTGACCGTTTCCTACTGAAGGCAGCTAGGTTTTTTACTCACACTATTTTTCCATAGCTCACTCTCCTCTCTAGGCTTACTAAGCATGCTTTTTTTGGCGTTCTAAGTCCCGACCTCTTTTTATCGTTAGCTTCCAAAGGTTCAAATCGATCTCTAACCCCGTTTATCAAAATTTCTCTCTCCTTCTCTATAGTTTTCCATTTGACTCAGTATTTTACAATCTAAATATAAATTTGTGTTTTGGAGTTGATAAGGAGTCCAAAAATGTCAATTCGCTGTTCAAGTTTATCTTGAATTCTTTTTGAATGGATTGGACGCGATTGTATATAGATGTATCCAAAAGCTTGATATAGTCACCTCGACCATATCAAAGCGTCATTTTACTGTCCAACCACCGCTCAGTTGGCATACTCCCGCCTTCTTAAGGAATGTTCGGTATTCTCTGGGTTATGTTGTCTTATTTTGGAGATTTTGAATTATGCTCTACTCAAAATGATTCGCAGGCTTCATATCTTCTCTAATTCCTTAAGTTGTTTACGGTCCCATCTCGCTAATCCTTCTTTTTCGATCGGTAGCTTCCTGGTTCTCCAGATTAAGCAACTTACGCTTTATGTGGAGATATCTGGATCCGATGTTGTTCTTTCTTGGATTCCTAGTTACTGTGGCATAGTAGGTAATGAAATAATCGACGCATAACTCGGTTCGCCGCCGTAAACGGGGATGCATGTTTCACTATTAATTTCATTGAAGATCTCCTTTCCTTGACTCATTCCTGGATAACAACTGACTGGCAGATAGCGTGGGAAATATCATCCCAGATCACGCGTGCGGGGTATTTCCAGGTCCAATATTTTATACTCTGAAAACATTGATTTTCAAAATTCCCTTTTTCTCCAAAGGAAACCTCTGTGGTATCTCGCATGCGTTTGGGTCATTGTTCTATTCCTATTCATTGTTCTACTTCTATCCAGCGTGTGGAGAATGTCCAATTTCCGACTGTAGATTGGGAGAAGGTGATCTAAATCACTTCATTTTTGCATGTCCTTTAAATAAAAGATTTGCTATGTTTATTTATAAATTATTAAAATATAAAATTAAATTTGATATTAACATAAAATCACTTTTATCTGTTGCCAACAAACCCATTCTAGGATTAATCCTTAAGTGCATAAGAAAGAAAGACATCAAAATATAGAATCTTTCATAATTAGATTCGTGTTTATTTTTGTTTTTATGTTTATGTATATGGAGTATATGCTTATTTTATACTTCTTTGTATATTGTAATTGAATTTTTTTTCATTTCATTTAACTGCAGTGAACCTCTTACTTAATTTTTGTTTTATACAGCTGAAATATGATTTAGTCAGTGTTGCATACATCATATAACATATATCCGAAATGTGATTTAATTTTTGCATAATCTTTTTCCACACTTGACATAGACAAAGGTTCTTTATGGAGAGAACAAATCATACAATGAAAGATAAGACCCATAACTTAAATAAGTAAGAATATCTTTTTAATGTTTGATAGTTTTACTGATGGAGGGATAGAGGAGGATCAATACATTTTACTTGTTAGACGTTTATGGGACTGGATTTCATTTCACCCGCCATAATCCTCAGAGACTGATGCGAAACAATTTGGTGGTGTAAGATTTGGAAATAGGGTTAAGAAGGAATGAGTCATAATCCAGTTAAAAATGCGAATGAAAGATGATAACGGTCGGAAGTGTAACACATTCTACTTGCAGGGCATTTATGGAACTGAATTCCAGATAAAAAGGCGAATGAAAGATTTGTACATACGTTTTAGACTGACAGGATGAGAGCCCCACCCCTACTTCGGAAACAGCACGAACAATGTTCATGTCAACCTGGCATCGGATAATCATATGCTAAATGTAATTGAATATCCATTCCGTAAGAGTTAATCCATTTACTCAAGTTAACGAGGCCAGAATTGAAAACATTTTCTGAAACCGCAACCGACTTGTTAGTGTTATATAAAAGCAAATAATCAGCGTACACTGTAGTATACGATAGAATGGATTGAATATATATTGATAGGATAGGGCTTAGGACTGAGCCCTGGGGAAAGCCACCCCAGCTCCAGGGTGATCTCAGCAACTCGAAGGGTGATTGATCTGTCTAAGAAGAAAATTTGAAATATTTCCTGGAATCCTCAGTTCTTGCAATGTTTTCTTGAGGATAGGGAGATTTACATTATCGGAAACTGCAGAACGGTCAAGGAAGACAGATACAAGAAATTCTTGTCGGGAGAAGGAGACTCGTATATCGGTGGTTAGGATTCTGAGGTTATCCATCAAGCATTTAGCTTTTTTGAAGAATTGATGTGATATTGTGGAATGGTGTTCTGTGAAACCGTCCCAATCAATTCTGTATCAGTTGTTCAGTAATTTTAGTTAAAACCGGGGACAGGGTTATGGGTCTGTAGGACGATTTTACATTGGTATCTTTATGAGGTTTAAGAATGGGGATAATCATTTGGAATTTCCAATATTTCGGGACATATCATGAATTAAACATTTTATTAATAAGTGAAAAAAGATGTTGGTGAAATACCGGTATAGAAATTTTCATCATAGAGTATGACATACAATCGATACCAGGGGTGGAGTCTTGAAGGTGACGTAAGGATATTTCCAATTCATTAATAGAAAAGTCTCTATCTAAACAGTGATTGGAATATACTATTGATATATAGTAGGGAGCGCATCTTGGTTAAGAACGGGGTAGGGGTTGTATAAGCTTATTTAAAAACTGATCCAAAAATCAGGTTGGGTAAGCCAGGGTGAAAACACATCGATCATGTTTGTCTAAACGAAAGAAGGAGTAGGAGGGGACCTTTTTTTTTAATCCAATTTTTTTAAAGAAAGGTGCCTTTTGTTTTATCTTTGGATTTATGGAATAAGAGAAAGCTATCAGTTTTTACGTACGTATTAGGTACGTAACTCTTTTTAGCCTCTTTACGGGTTTTAATAGTTGCCGACCATTCTCTAACCCATGAAGAGGGCCTGTAGCGGTGAGAAATTATCTTCAATGGGATGGAGTTACTATCAGCCAGGTTAATACCTTTAACAAAATGATCGTAGATTCAATCATATCCAAATCCACTGGTGCGAGGGAGACCACCTTCGTCCTAAGGTATAAGCGAAATCCCTCCCAATCTGCTCCATGTAGATTGTATTTTTGAGGAGGGGAAGCTTTTGTTGGATATACATTTAAACTAGGGAAAGTTTTGATTACAGGGTAGTGATCACTTTCAAAAAATTCGAATAGGATGTTCCAAGTAAATAGAGACGTAAGAGATGACGAAAAAAAGGAAAAATATTGACTGCGCTAGTTGTCGGCGATGTTGGTGCGGCGATGTTGGGCTCTGTCATCTTTGTTGTGATGGGAAACAACAGCAGAATTTTATAAAAATTCATTACTCGCTAAAACGAAAGTTACAATTAAGGACATACAAATTGTTATTCAATGATTTATGGCACTTTAAAACTTATATTTTTACAATGATTTATGGCACTTTAAAACTTATATTTTTACAATTTATGGCACTTTAAAACTTATATTTTTACAATTTTTTTTAAAAAAGGAAAAATATTGACTGCGCTAGTTGTCGGCGATGGGCTCTGTCATCTTTGTTGTGATGGGAAACAACAGCAGAATGTTATAAAAATTCATTACTCGCTAAAATGAAAGTTACAATTAAGGACATACAAATTATTATTCAATGATTTATGGCACTTTAAAACTTATATTTTTACACTTTAAATATTAGAATGAATGAATGATCTAAATACTTCATAAACTTTGAAAAAGTATCAGTCTTTAAAATATACAAGAAAACATTGACACTTAAAAGTGGTAAAAAAAATAATTGCCTAGCTACTTAGATTAATTTTTTTCAACTAAATTCCCCCCGTTTTCCAAATGCTTCTTTAAGGGACCGGTGTAAGTTATAGGAACGTTCGTTTCATCTTGCGACGGTAGAGATAAATTTCTAGGGCCCGTGACCGTCAAATATATAATATATATGTATATTGAAGTGAACATACCTCTTATTTCAGCCGTTATATGTTAGGGCTAATTTTCGAAAAATCGCGAATGTAAGAGGCAAGTAATGAGATGATACGAGAGTAAGGACTAGAGCTGAGACGAAAAACGATTAACAACGTTGTTGATGAAAATATGTGTTAACAGTTGATCAACACTTGCAGATAATAAACGGTCGAAGTCGACGCCTGTTTATATTAACGCACATTGGAGCAATATTTCGTTAGCGCGTTGACGTTAATTAACGTTAAGTGCCAACTGCTAAATGTTAACACTCGTCAATTGAACCTATCGAATCGATGGTTTATGCTAGCGGTCAGTCTTTCATCGACTGTTATTGCGTAATGAAGGTTAATGAACGAAGGTTTAGAAATTTGTCAGTTAGTTTATTAATTTCGACATTTTCCATATAATTTTACGATTAATAAAAAAAATAATTGTGACCTTTAGAGAAAGTATTTTACACTGTATAACTAGTTATTATTTTTTAAATATTTAATATTTAGAAGACGTTTTTATTTCAAATAAAATTTTTAATTTTTTTACGGAAATGCATCGTAACTTTTTAGTATTAATAATCAATATGCACGTAGTGGATGTTTTTATGGTTAACATTTTACACATAATTTTAATATTAATAAGAAATTATATATGTCTGATCTTTTAGCGCAAATAGTTTATATTTTGTTACTAGTTATTTTTTATAAATTTGAATACGAGAATTTTTATTTCAAATTACATTTTAAATTGTTTTTAAGAGTTGGAAAGACGATAACTTTTAATGTTAAAAATCAATATTAATTTACTGAAATTTTTTTGTGTGTCTTTGGATCAAGAAATTTGTATATTTATTCAAAATATCAGAAAGGTGACAACAAACTGAAATTTGGAATTATTTTACGTCAGATAACGAAACTTGTTAAAGTTCTAAATAAATTTGGAGAATAAATTTATTAATTATTCTTATGTTACAGTCATGTAGAGTTCGAAAGATTAAATTTACAATGCACAACTAATTTTGCTTAAAATATTTTAATTTCATTTATATGATTTAATATTAGGAGAAAAATTTAAAATGAATCGAACGAGCTCAGTAACGATCCGCATAGAGTTGTTTTCTATATTTATTATTTACGTATGAAATTCTCAAGCTCCATATAATTATCAGTTTTCATTTATTGTGTTAATATAAAGATTTGAGGGATGCCCAAGGTATAAGATTTGAAAATTTTCGGCGTGGTGTTAATATTAACTATGGTACGTGTAAACACATTAACGGTTAATATTAGCAGTTTTGGTCAACAGTTAATTGTCGTCAATGTTATCAGGTGTTAACGTTTATCATGATTAGCGTAAACGCCCATCTCTAGTAAGGACCAAAGAGTACGGTTCTCACTGCGCCCACTCCCCCTCGCGCAATATGACGTTACATGCAAATTAAACTTTAAAATCATAGATAAGTACAGAATAGATTGGACACCGTATTGAATATTTTAAACGATCAAAAATATTAATGTCAGTTTTCAATGCTTGTGTGTACACTGGTTCGATCCCGTTAGCAATCACATAAAGCAATAACAAAAGTAATTAATACTTTCCTTAAAAGAAGTGCAAAATTATTGTCCTGGTCTTTGAAGGTTTTTCTGAATATTCTGCCAGTATTATATAGTTTTAGAGAAACTTGTAGTTATAAGACCGATGGATTGTCTAAATAGAAACTACATTATAGACTGTTACCAATTTGGTTTCCAGAAATAATTTTATAAGCGCTAGATGAATTACAGAATATTTTAGGGCTATTTTCCAATTTATCAACGCGTTTGATTGCACCTAGTTTATATAAATGATCTCAGTATTTGTTCTCATGGAATTACTAACATTTTCATGTTTGCAGGTGATTCAACTTTAATTATAAAAGACCTGAATTATGAAGATCTTTTCGAAGATGTAAAAGAAATTTTTTCAACAACTTACATAGTTGGTTCAATTATAATAACTTATTACTAAATACGGATAAACCAAATGTTATTCAACATATCTGGGATGGAATAAAATGTAGCAACAACTTGATCAAACTGCTACTGAAAAATGTATCACAAAATAAAGTTAACCATGTTAAATTCTTAGGTATACATATAGATGAAAAATTAAATTGAGACATTCAAATTTCAGAACAAGTTCAAAAATTAAGCGCCCATTAGCATTAAATGAAGCAGTGGAACGCCATCATGTGGACACCGCAAGGGCTCTTTATTTTGTTTATTTCCAAAGCATTACGACTGTGTTGCTTCTTTGGGATATTGTGACAGATTCAAATAGAGTATTTATTTTTCCAAAAATGTAAAATTCTATTTTTGGAAGGTCCAAGTTTCACAGACTCGTGTAACAAGTCATTTCGAAGCATGAAGATAATGACTATGGCTGGTGTTTATATGTAGTCAAATATTATTTATGCAAAAAAATTATTAGCAATATTTCATTAAATTCATGGACAGGAGTATAGTAGTGTTGAGTACAGATTACATTAGAAACATTAACATTAGAACATACGAGTACATTAGAAGCATTAAGCACAGTCCCGGATCTCAGAAAGTTTTTTGCGCAATAGTATTAAATTATGTAATTAACTACCTGCAACTATTGAAGTTTTTAAAGGCATTCATTTCCAGAGCACAGTGAAGAATATGCTTATAGAATATAGCGATTATACAGTGAATGGAGCATTAGTATTTTATAATTATTGTGTATACGCATGTTTAAAGTTTATATGGGCAAGGAGTGCAAAAGGCCTAAATTTATACATAACATTGTACACATGTTACGTTAAATTATATACTACAAATACATTAAAAGATTCATTGTTTATGTTCATACTGTCAATGTCAAACACATAATAGGCTGTGGCCAAACAGTCGCATAGAGTAAAGATTATCACCAAAGAATTTTAAAATGTTAGATTGTCTGAATGAGTTTCAACCTGTGAATTTTGTGACTTCAAATATTACTTTTTCAATAGTCTGTAGAGTGAGTAAAGACAAAAAAACGTTTATATTTTGTGCAATAGATATCTGTGTTTTACATATTAGTGAAATACAGCTTGCTTAATATACACTTGTTGCAAAAGGAAAATGTTGAAGCAGCAATCTGAATTGACTTATTCTGGCCTACGTATTAGTATTTTTGACAAGGTAAGTGAATAACCTATCCACTCACCTTGTCGAAAACATTACGGTAAAATTTTGTCCACTGGACGACCACTAGTGAACATTTATTAGTTGATATTTAATATGTTATTGTTTTTATTATTATTCGGTCTGTTCTGACTTTCAATATAGTTTATACTCGATGAAAAGTTCTGTGGATATCTTAAGTTCATATGATATTATCTTAAGTTAATATGTCGTGACTAGTATTGTATATAGTGACTAGTATTTATTAGTTGATATTTAATATTAAAAATGTTATTGTTTTATTATTACTTGGTATGTTCTGACTTTCAATATAGTTTATACTCGACGAAAAGTTCTATGGATATCTTAAGTTTATATGATATTATCTTAAGTTTATATGTCGTGACTAGTATTGTATATAGTGACTAGTATTTATTAGTTGATATTTAATATTAAAAATGTTATTGTTTTTATTATTACTTGGTCTGTTCTGACTTTCAATATAGTTTATACTCGACGAAAAGTTCTGTGGATATCTTAAGTTTATATGATATTAACAGTTACTTTATATTGACGATTATGTAATTTAATATATATATTCATAATTTAATATTTCACTGTTTGAAAATGTTTTGTATCTAACCTTTGTCTTTACTTCATTTTCATGGCGTGTACATCTGTAGTGTACCTAATTAATTTTTTTTGTGCAATATATTGCATGAATATTGAAATTTTTTTAGTGTTAGACCTTACATTAAACTTTGCATTTATTATGTACTTGCCTTGCCTGTAACTTGCCAGGATTGAAAGTGCTTCAAGTACCAATATAGAATAAAAACTATGACTGAAATTACTATTGTATTAATTACATGTTAAAGTGCATCAACTTAGGGAATATTGTTATTGTATTATTCAATTGGAACAAAACGTAACTTATAATTTAATTTAAACTGAAAGCCTCATGTCGGGCAATACGTGTGTGTGCGTGTACATATATATATATATATATATATATATATATAGATATATATATATACACACACACACACATATATATTTATATATATATATATATATATATATATATATATATATATATATATATATGTATATTTATATACATACACAGTTAATTAGAAACAGACAGAAATTTGGGCAAAATTTATTGATTTTGACCGTGTATTTTTTTGAAGTAGATATCATTGTTTGTTATTATGTAATCCTGTTTGTTTCATGTACCTTGGCTAGCAGTTTATAATTATTGAAAAAAATAATATTTAAATAATTAATACGAGAACAAATCACTCATGTTGACAGTTACTGAGTTTTCCATCTGGCCATCTAATTATGAACATTAAAATGTTTGTGTTCTAATTTCAAAACTTGAAAAAGTAAATCCTTTTTCTTCTCACATAATTAATTTCGGCATTATTCTTGAATCACATTGTTGATGTGCCTTTCCACTGTAATTTTTATAATAGGTAAGAGTCAAAATAAAAGTTGTGCACAGTAATAATCAATTTTTATCAATATAGTCACCAAAAAATAGCATTAAATTATTCCAAAAATATAATTTATAATGAAATTAAATTAATTTTTGTTTGTTTTCATGTATGTTATGTATTAATTGCCCAGTAATTATATAATGTGCAAGAGGAGTTATGTTTTAAGTTTATATAAAATAAATCTGCTATTTTCCTAAATTACTTCACTTTTATTTAGAACATCAGTTCACTCACATGTCAAAAATAATATAAGCATCAAAGTCCCATGAACATACAAGTTATGCAAACTAAGAATAAAATCTTTCTCGTTTAGTACTAATGTCCTGAATTAGTTGACCACAAACTTGTTTACTAAACATTACTGAATTAGAAATAAATTATCTTCAATGAGTAATGCAAAATAAAAAGTTTTGTTCCATTGTGAAATTAAATAATGCTGTTCATATAACAAGTTAATAAGAAATTCACAATTAAATGAAACTATGTGATGTAGTATTATTTCTACTTTCTTTAATTTCTTCACCTAGGTTTCGTTGTATAACAACATCTTCAGGTGGGATATTAGCAAAGATTCTATATCTTTGTAGTATTATTTCTACTTTCTTTAATTTCTTTACCACAACCTAGGTTTCGTTGTATTACAACATCTTCAGGTGGGATATTAGCAAAGATATAGAATCTTTGCTAATATCCCACCTGAATATGTTGTAATACAACGAAAGCTAGGTCGTGGTAAAGAAATTAAAGAAAGTAGAAATAATACTACATCACGTAGTTTCATTTAATTGTGAATAATGAATTTCTACAAAATTAACGCCAAATATATTCAATCAATTAAGAGAGTTGGAATGTAATATAAACTTGTACTACTTTAAAATTAAAAAAAAAAATTTTATAATTCTACAAGCGAACAACAAATCGCCACCAAATTTGATGGCATAAGATGTTACTGCTACTTTTGCTTGCATGGGATGTTAATACTATGAAATATGTCTGGATGTATATTACTTGATCATGCTGAATCATTCATAGATTTTTATTGAAATTCACTAGAAACATTGTTTATGATTCATGTTAATACATAGGCTACTATTAAATCTAGAAATAGCATGGTGTATGGAGGGACTGTGTGTTCTTATTCTTATATACATTGCAACTTATTTGTGAAAGATTTGTACTATTTGCATAGATATAGGTAAATCGGTCCGTATGTTGACAATAGTGAGAGCTAGTACAGAATAAAGAAATTTCACGCACAAACCGTTCATTATTTGTTATCTATGTGAAGGATACTTTATTAACTTAAACTAACTTAACTTAAGCTAACTTTTATTACCTTTTAAGCAAAAAACTAAAAGCATTTCTGGTTCAGACAATAATATCTATAAAACTAATTTTTATAAAGAAATCTTTGAGAAATGTTGAGATTGGTAACTGACATATGGGTAAGTAACAAATAAATGGTGTATTTTTCTTCCACATTTGACACATTCGACGCTGTCGGCACATTTTTTTTGACACTATTACAACTTAAGTTTTAAAACTGTTAAGTTCAATAAAAATATAAATTTATTTTAATAGACACAACTTAACTCTATCGAATATAGAACAGGACAATACATTTATTCTTAAAGCTAATAATGTAATATTGTTTGTCATAAACAATTATATCAAATGACAAGTTTGCATCAGTAAAAGCTGTTCTAGCTTCAGGTGGGAATTTAATAAGATTTATGCTGACACGGCACCTTTATATATGTCTTTACGTTCCCTAGTAGTGGAAACATAATTGACAACTATTCTTGACATGATAAATATACTAATCGCTCAGTGAACTTTTGTAGTTTTCTTCATTTACAGCGATCATTCTCAAAGTGGTCCACAGGGGTCCCTGGCGAGGGTCCGTGTCCATGAAAAGATAATTTGGGGGTGCGCAAGATGTAAATAGAGGTCTACGATAGATTTAACTTTGAATCTAACTAATTCTATTTCCTAACACTGCACAGATAGGATTGCTAACTTTTCGGTACACAAAAGAAGTTAATTAGTACTCGAATTAAAGAAACATTAATTTTTATAGTTTATTTACTTTATTTCTTTGCTGTTGGCTAATTGTAATATGTTTGGTAAGTAAGTGTGTTTATAATTTTGATTAGAAAGGCAACTTTAATTTAGTTAGGAATTAATTAAATTCTTCTTATCGTCACGGATAGTATAGTACATACTACTATGTTATATACATACCTGTATGTTTAATACACCAAGGTATACACATATATTTATCAAAATATCAAAGCAATACCAACCTAATATTATATTTAAATATTCTTTATAAAAATTATTTATATTATTATAATATTCTTTATAAAAATTATTAAAAAATTTATAATAAAAATATTCTTTACAAAAATTATTTTAATTATCTGCATATAGGCAGATTATCTTACCTCCGATGTTTATAGTATTTATAGTTTCATGTGGTAGATTGATAAATGAAAAGTTCGATATTTATTTATTCACAAAACAAAAACTGACCGGGTTTGCGGGCACCCGTTTATTGACTTTTTCAGCAAAAAATGTAACTCGGTTGGTTCAATAAAACTGTACATAATCATTACCACAAAAAGCTCCTGCCGTGCTTCAACAATTTCCACATCAAACAGGCAGAAAATCTGACATCCAATACTTTTAGAATTTATAGTTTAATGTCATAGATTGATAAATGAACAGTTCAGTATTTATTTACTCACAAAGCAAAAACTGACCCGGCATGCGGGCACACGTTTATTGACTTTTATTATTTTGTTGGATCTTAAAAATGTATGAAAACTATGAAGGATATTAATATTTTATTTCAACGGAAAGCTATACTAAGACCACTGCTATTAGTTGTACTGTTGTTCCATAAGGAAAGCATAAAAACAATGTAGTACATATTTTCATATCCTTAATGCCATTTTTTGGCTTTTACATTTGAACAGACACAGAGAGTACACACCTAGTACATCAGAAGGAACTATTTCTAAGTCACCTCTGCTTTCTTGGAACCCAGTAGGATCTCCGTCACCTGACAAAGAATAGTTTTCAGTTTCATTTAATTAACTTTAAATTCTGCAAGTGCTGCAACATTGATGAATAATTTCAAGTGTGGGCAGAAAAATCAGAATGAGTTTGAAAAGTATTGTGTATTAAGTTTAGAAGGAAAAAATTCAATTACGCAGGTCCACCTTACATACAATGATTTCGAATGCTTCCGAATTACTCACACCGGATTTGGGGATAAATATACTTGCAAGATGTGTCGCTGTGTAAGAAGTTACCTATGTAATTTCATATTTTGTAGAGTAACTTTTTGACAAAAATGTTATAAAATGTGGCGCACTGTACTCACGGGTTTCTTCAAATATAATGTTTTACATTATATTAAATTTATATTTTATATTATCAGGTCAGGTCAGTACCTATAGTATCAGGTCCCCACATCCATGTAATTAAAGAGGTATTATTTTTGCTTCTTAGGCAACCAGTAAGAATGCAAACTGCACACTGTTTATTGTTAATTAAAGGAAAAAATTTTTTTCCATAAACCATTGTTACCTTTTATTTTGCAACTTACTGAATTTTTTTTCATTTATAGTATTTATTTGCGAGCCAGAATAAAGAAACATAACAAAAAGCAAATACCCTAGACAATTATTATATTTTACAATACATAATCAGTACTATAGAGTACTCCACAGTAATGTTTCATAATATGATCACAAAGTGAAGACTAATTTCTTAAGACAATAAATATGGTAGATAAATGTTTTTAAAAGAAAACAATGAAAATTGGTTATACGTAGTGACCAAATGTCATTGTTATCTTCATGTTAAATTCAAGTAATTGCCAATTTTAGTGTCAAACATCAATATTAAAAAAAATAAATCAAATTTAAACCACTTTGAGTAGGATGAATGTAATTAATTTTGCTTTTAGTAATAAATTTGAATATGGATGGATTAGAACCAACGTGTAGCTTTGTTGGGAATGATGGGAAGAGGTCCGTGAATGTGATAGTCTACGAGGCACGCATCGCACATATCACAAATTGCATCAGACGAATATGTTTGTTAAATTTTACGTTTAGCAAAAATGCGACTTTGTTGTAAAACTACTATACGTTTTCACTTTCTCACTGTCATTGTCATACGGTTAATGTCACAGTTAATGTCAACTTAGTATAAGTGTCAACAAAACAATCAATTCTACCAACTTTAAAAATAGATTCGTGCCTTTATGGAGTATTTATGGAGTATTTTCTTTTTAATAATCAATAGAAGCATAATAATAGTTACTAAAACAAACCGAAAAAAAATTATGCGCGTTAAAATTTATACTATTTTAGTATAATATAAAATTAACTTTATTTAGCACGAAAACAATTAATGAAAAAGAAGATTAAAGGACTGGAGTGTGATTATAAATACGGTTGATTGTTATTATATGTTATTTTTTATTTCATTTTAATTTTTTTTATTCAATTGGTTGAATTAAATTTTATAATTTAAAAAATTTGAATGAAAGTAAAAGTTTCATTAATAATGAAAATGAATTAATGTGCTGAAAATTTATAGAAACTTATTAATTTTAAGGATTTAACAAAAGATATAATAATTTATAATTTCAATGCAAATAAATACATATCCAAACTTAAACTCACTTAGAGAAATACACTTAAAATGTATTTTAAAAAGCTTATAAGCACTATTTCTATTACGAATATTTGCAATAAATAAAAGTTCTTTTTTATTATATGGACCATCATTTAATTACATTTAGTAAAAAAATATTTAAAAGCATAGATATCATTTGGATTTGTATGAATATAAAACGTGAGTTATGTGCTTATAATACCTTAATAACTATTATGAATATATTATCGGTCACTACACACATGTAAATATATGTCTAGTGAGCAATTTCATCCTGTCGATTTTTATTGCGTCATATGCGGGCGTAATAAAATTTCACTCTCGTCATTTTTTTATAATGCGCCTAAAGGGATATAACTTCAGAAACAGTTCAGCATACGGCACATTTATTTATGTGATTAGATATGCTGATTGAGTAATACATTTCTTGCAATAAATAATTTTCAAATAGCCAACCTTTAACGCTTTCGTTAAATAGTGTTTGAATAATAAACTTCCATAATATGTATTTAAGATAAAAATAATGTACCCACATAGGATCCGAATTTGGATATAAAATAAAATAGGTACAAACACAATTTTACAAAATAATTTATATGCAAGAATATTATGGGTTAGGCAATACCATTCTTAGAAACCAAAAACATTGTTATTTGGACAAAAAAGAAAGGGCGAATGTCCTCCTGAAAATAAAAAAAACTTAATTTATTACACAATATACTTAATTTGCTTTCGTTCTTTAAACTTATAGTCAATATTATGTATGAAATATGTAATAAAAAAAGAGAAATAGGATAGCATAGTGATCTTTTTTTGAAATACATTTTAAAACTTAAAAGGTATGTTAATATTTTAATTAAACTTTTGTTTAATGCTTTGTTCAATGGTTATCTTTGTTAATTCTAAAAATAGTTATTTATGAAACATAAAATGATGAGATGAACAATCAAATATGGATAAATTGTAAACAGGATAGTCACAATTTTAATTTCTTCTTTCTTTTTTTTGCTTTTACACTAGAAATTTATAAATCAGAAATCAGGACATAATATTCCTTCTGGATGTTTTAATAATTTCTTTAGATTTAACGAAAAAGCAGAAAAAGTAAAATTTTTAAAACCTAATACATTATAACCTGTTTTCTTATAAATGCTTAAGTTCGCTTCAAACTTTTTAGTCAAAATATTTGTTCTGTTACTTTTTTTAGAAAAATAATGTTTGCAGCAGCAAATATTTGCACGTAATACGTGGAGTAATCATTTACTGGTATTAATTAGATACATGGAGTGAAAGAACACAAAAATATTTCCATTGGCCATATTGCCGGGCTGGTCATATTATCTTGAGGTGATCTCTAGTGAAAAGTTAAAAATTTTACATTTGTTTACAGGTCAGAATATATTACACAATTTATATTCTACACACAACCATTTCAAATTGATTCTCGCAGTAACAAGAAAAACCAAAGCAAATTTATAAATGTATATTTTTATTTTATTTTGTATTAAAATTTCATTCACTTGTGCATTATTTTTATATTTTAAATCTTTTATGGAAGTTATCATTTAAACAATACGTTAACGAAAGAATAAAATATTAGTATTTTAAAGTTATTTACTGTCAAAAACTTAAACTTCAGCAACATATCTAATAACAAATAATTCTATTGCCTTCTAAAATTTTGAAATATCCATTTGATTAAATACAGGCAGCCTATTAGTAATTTAAAAGAAAATGTATCATAATTTAAGATTCTCAAATCTATTTTCAAAGTTGGTAAAATTGTTATGTTGACATGTGACTAGTGACGTACAAAATTGTTGTGGTTTTAAAACAAATTAACATTTTTGCTAAACTTGAGATAAACATATTCTGTCTGATTCAGACTGTAATATATACGACCCGTACTCTGTAGACTACTACCTCATTCACGGACCTCTCGTTATTATCGACGGAATGGTGAGTGAGTATACACTACACATTTTTTCTATTACGCTCGTAATCAAACAGAACCAAACTCGTTATTAAAAGCTAAATTAATTACATTCATACTACTCAGAGCAGTTTAAAATTGAATTACTTTGTAAATTTGGATCGTTGACACTTCAACTGACACTTGGATTTAACATGAAGGTAACAATGACAATTTGTCACTACGTATGACCAATTTTCATTGTTCATAATTGTGAACTGTTCACTTGGTAATTATATTATAACAATTATTATGCAGAGCTCTCTTGTGCGAACTTATGTAAGTATGTGTAAAATAAAATTAGTTAGATTATTTGGTTTCTATTATATTTTGTTTATTCTAACTCGTAAATGGATACTGTGAATCAAAAATAACGCAGTAAATTACAAAATAAAAACGTGTAAGTCTGGTTTAGCGAAAATCCTAATTTCCTGTTTTTTTATTTGTTTTAAATGTAATAATATATATAAAAACGACGTATTTAAAAAAAATAGGGCTCGAATTTGATTATTTCATTGTAAAAGATTGATTTGAAATATGCACTTTCTATGAAGAAGCGCCGCCTGTCACTTGATTGTCAAACATAAGTGTCATAAGGGTTTTAGCGTGATCTTTTATGCGCATTTTAATAATTTTACTTTTTGGGTTTGTTTTTTTATATAAATTCCTGTTTGTATGTGCAAATTACTTTCTTCGAAAATCGTATTTTGTATAGGGACTTTTTCAAAACACTTTTTCCAAAAAAATAATCGCAACTGAGCCCAATTTTTTGCTGGTACTTAATTTTTTACCTATATTCTTTCATTTGAACCAAAAAATAAGAAATTTGCATTTTTGCTAGTCTAGACATATTCCAATAAAATATAATAATAAATTTAATGTCCTTTTAAAAAAAAAATGTCTTTTTAAAAATAAATTACAATGTGCTTGCTAATCGCAGAGGAAAAAGTAAAATGAAACAAATAGAGCAAGATCCCAGAACCCCCAGACCTACGTCATTTTAGCAAAGCTGAAATTGTCAGGATTATTAGTACAATGTCTTGTTAAGAGGTATGCGTACCCATTAGCTTGAAAGCGGGGCCATTTTTCAGGTAGCGCGAAGTACAGGTAGATAAAAACCTTACTTACCTACGTTAAAGTAGAAACGCTAATATTTAAATATTTTTTTAAGAATATTATTTAAAATTAAAATTCATTACTGCCAGACACTTTCTGTGGGCCATTACTTCTGCCAGATGTCTTGAAAGTTATGAAAAAATTAGGTAAATTACGTTATAGTGGTAAACCTAAATTTTATATATATTATCTTAGGCATTATTTTAAGACCCTTTGTATGCGGCCAGACCAATCCGAAGGGCCAATCATCTCCTCAGACACCTTAAAATATTTGAAGTAATTAGGAAGATGAGGAATATAATTTTTGGTATTATTTCAATAATAGAATTGTAAAATATTAAATGTTTTTTTTAAAAATTTTTTTTTTAATGTTCAGATATTCACAAATTGTTATTTTAAAAAAAATATTAATTATATTCCAAATTATTCATCTTCATTGTCATCATTGTCTGAGTTCTTACTTCCCTCATCAAATTCACACTCAAATCGAATATTTAATTCATCTTCACCATCATCTTCATTGATACTTGACTTCTCTGTAAAAATAAATAATTTAATGATGTTATGAATAACAACAAGTATATTGAAATAATTTAAAGTGAAAGTAAAATACCTAATTCGTTATCAAGTGACTCGCTCACAAAACTTGGCAATTGGTCTCCATCAAACCAGTTAAAATCATACTGGCTATCTTTTAAAATCCACCCATTATTTTCAGGTCTTAAATTGCTGGGATGCTTCATATGAGCTTTGCTCCAGACACTTGCAATATAATTTGCTCGTCTAAACTGTTGAAGTAATTCAGTTTTACATGGTGGTAAATTACTTGCGTCAAAATTTCTTACATTTTGCTGGTGGAATTCTTCATTTACATTGGCAACTGTATATGTATTTATGAAAAGCTGCAGCCGCGCAGCATCTACATTATTTATTCCGGAGACATTATATAACTCGCAGATGAATTTTTGTATTACATCAAATACATTTTGTTCCTTATCTTTATCAATAAATAATTCAAGATCACCAAATTTAAGGAACGTTTGCTGATATTCAGGAGATTTTTTGAGTATTTTAAAAGGTCTTTGCTTGCCTTTCTTAAAGAAAGCAGGATTATAGTCACATCCTGTGATAGCATGAAAGCCTATTAAGCTTCTACATACAGACGACCCCAAGTTGCGTAGATTTTGAATAAATCTACATATCTTTGATTGTTTCCGGTGCCTGTAAGTACCCAAACGTGAGAATTATCATCTTTTAAATGGTGCATATGACCCAACATTATAACTGATACGTCAGTATCAGAACATCTCATGACAATGTTTGCTTGAGTATCGATATTGCATACATGATAAATAATTTTTGTGTCCGCTTCTTCATGCTCTGGGCACGATAAATTTTCATCAATACTTGATACAACCGTATTATTAATGACACTATAAGAATGACATTCTATGAAATTAACTTTAATCAATTTATTTCCAATAAAAGGTACCATCTCGTCTGTAGCCCAATGTGAAATAACGAAATTTACGAGTACCTGTTTAAAGTGGGAATTTCTTAATTCTTTTCCAAAATCAGCAGGTCGAACTTGATCTGGTCCAGTTATAGTGAAATCCAGTTGTGTACATTCTTGTCAGATAGATCTCTCATAATCCTTTATGGAAGGAGTGAAATACTGGTCGAAAATAATGTCAATTCTGGTGGCATTTAATTGTGTTAACATTTTTAACATTCTCTTTGAAATGTTTCCAAATGATTTAGGTACATCTTTCATAGAGTGAAGATTAAAAAAACCATCAATTATCAAAATATCAATGTACGGTGGTGGACAATGCTCAATATCTTTCTCTAGAGATTTCATCAGAGCAGATTTTGGAGTTTTACAAATTGCACCATCAAAATGGCACATAGATAAAGGCACGTGAGTAATTGGATATGATAAAATTTTTGCAATATCAATTTTATAATCAATGGATATACCAAGCATACGACCAAATAAGTCTCTTTGAAGACGTACTTCTTGCACCTTCCCACCAATTTTTGTTCCTTTTTTTTTTAAATAATCGTGAGAAAAGTTTTGCAATGGTGACCTTTTTATACTCTTTTCAAACCTACTAATGTCTGCTTCACATTCTGCAATAAACGTTTTACGTCTAGTTTCTCCATTTTTCTCAATATTAAGAAGAAATTTTTCAACCTCTTCTGATGCTGCTTTACCTGATGAAATATTGATTAAAAGATTTTCTGGTACTCCTACATCGAATGGATTAATGAGTTGTTGAAATGTTTGTGATGTTATGATTATTTAAGTCAGCTGTAACATCCTGTTTTTTTTGTAAATCCAATTGTTCATATACATAACTAATTATTGTTGATCTTAAATTATGGCATCGAGCCCATCGCTGACGTGCTGAAATAGAATTTGTAAATTGTGTTATACCTGCAATTTTATGTGAAACAATGTATTAAAACAAGTTATAAAAAAAAATGTAATTACGAATTAATTAAAAATGTATTTTTTGAAGCTAAATACCTGTGAGTCTCCTGCATTGATTGTTTGTTCTAACACTAAGTCAATTGGTTGTCTTGAAAAAGATTTATCAGTTCTTTTGACGCCGAAGCAACCCTTTTGAAATTCCTCAAATATATCAGGATGAGTTGTTGCAACATTCAGCAAATTGGCATGGTATTTAACTCCCCATCGTGCATAGTTTTGCTGATTGCATATAAAGAATAAATTCGTAATTTTTGGCAGTACAAATTTAAATAATTCAAAATCTCCTATGCGGATACTTCTTGACAACATTAAATAATAATGTACAAGATGAATGTAGATTAAATAAAACTAGGCTGTTTTGCCAAACTCGCCGTTAAGATTTTTTCGAGATCGTTTTGTTCTTTATAAATATTGTAATCATCTAATAGCTCATCCAGTTCTTCGTTTTGTAATTTAAATGATGACATGGGACAAGTTCCCAGACGAGTAACTTCCTGTACCATTTCATCAGTGAATACTATATTTTTCATCTCTAAAAATGATTTAAAATGCAAAATTTCCAATCCAATTGCCATCAGAGGATGAAGTTTTTTACATCTGTTGAAGTGTTTTCCTTCAAGAAATCCATTTAATGAGCCCGTCGCTAGTAAATTTCTTTGCACCATAACATTAGGTAATCCACAATCTGTGAGAACTTTACCCAAAACTTTAAAATAAGCCATCATAATATGAAAAGGTCCTAGATGTACAAAAAAATTATCGAATGTTGGTTTTTCAGCTGCTTGAATTTGTAAAGCTACTTTCGCAATCGCAAGATCGTAAGTAACTTGAAGTTTGTTGTAAATCTTGACAAATTTTTTGACTTTGCTGCATGGTTTCCAATACTACTGATGTATTTGTAGGTGATGAATTAATTGGAGTTTAGTAACTAACTATTTGTTCTGGATGAGCATCGTCATTTATTATGCTATTGAAGCCAACCCACATCGGAACTTTTGGTATCTTTATTGCATGGCTAATCGTCAAAATGGCATCTATTGTATTATATAATTTTAAATTAACGGGTTGTAAGTTTTGAACTTTATGGACCGACATTTGCAGATTCTCTGTCATCTTTGGTTTCTTGGGGTAATAAACTTCATCTGTAGTAATAGCCTCAAATGTTCTGCGTCTTCTTTTTCTCGTGCTTGAGGTTTCTTCATTATTGGGAGAGAGCACATTTAACAACTGTGATGAATGTGTATTATCCAGATCTACATTTTGATAAATAATGCCAACAGTATCATGCAACGTATCTTTGCCACTTCCTGTCTCAACGAAGCGATCAAAATTATCGTATGCAACACCAGTACAAAGATTTGAATTTTTTGTATAGTCTCAGGGCATAAACTTGATTTTTGAACTGACGTATACGTTGCTTCTGTTTCCAACTTTTCTATTGCTAATAACTTATGCAATGTCCATATCTATGAATAATTTCTATAATTTTTCTGCTACTAGTTAAACTTTTTAAAGCCATCCCCAGAACAATGTGCTTTGATGTTTTTACTTTGCCGTTGTGTATACTGTATATGAGATCTTCACAATAAGATTGCACTTGACGAATGCATTTTTGACTTTTCTTGCGTTTGTTATTATTACCTGAGATGAGAGTAAAATAAAAGTCTGATAGAGTTTGTGGCACTGATACTTCTCCTTCCTTTAAATTTTGCACAGTTATATATGCGGGTAATTTTTTAATCGCAATCACTGAACTAATTAGGTAAAATTTTACACAACAGACATAGTGGCGGTGAGGGTGGTTGCAAAAATGTTTGTAAATGAAATGTAAATATTTTCTTTGGTTGGTATTATTTTGATAGTTTGATATAACTATTTATGTGTATAATAACTATATATGTATGTATGTATATTATATGTGTATATATGTGTGTGTGTATATATATATATATATATATATATATATATATATATATATACACACACATATATATATATATACCATACTTCTATATATAGTGTTGGCTAATAAGTTTTTAACCCCGAGTTGCTGTCAACAATTTTTATTAAAAAATTTATAAGTTACACTAAATTTAATTTAAGTATGTACCATTATTATCTACTAATAGTCACCATCTAGTTGGCATTGACAATATTTTTGTAAAATTCCGGTAACTGATTCAAAAAACTGCGAGGTTGTTGTGGAAATCTTCTTTAACGTTGATTTTTTTTCACGTAAATGGTTACTTAGATCCCTAAATAAATGGTGATCAGAGGGTGCATGTCCGGCGAATATGGTGGATGAGTGAGTAGAACCCAGCCGAGTTCCTCTAATTTATCACGAGTATATTTTGCAACATGTGGTCTAGCATTATCATGTAGAAAAACAACTCAATCCTCTTTACTATTCAATTTCCTAGCTAATCGATCCAATTGTTCATAGTAAATACCTGCATTAATTGTAGATCTCTCTGGAAGTAACTCCCAATGATTAATGCCCTTGACATTTCACCAGCAGCTGAGCATCACTTTTTTGGCATTTATTTTAAGTTTGAATACTGAAACTCTTGTTTCTCCAACACCCAGCCATTGGTGTTTGCGTTTATGGTTAACATATCTAACCCACTTCTCGTAGCCAGTTACTAACTAATGCAGCCAGTCGAAGTTACGTTTCAATGTCAATAACTGTTGACAAGTCTGCACTGAAGGTGATATGATGGCAATTCGTGGGGTCAAACTCTACACTGAAGATGATAGCAATTCGTGGGGTATCATACACACCATATTTTGAAACTTTTCCCAATTTCTGAATGTGTTTATATGGTGCTATGACTGCAGTGTAGCTCATCTGCTAATTGACGAGTCGTTAGTCAAGGATCCTTCTCAATTAGGTGTCGTAATTGTTGATCATCCAATTCAACAGGACGTTCTGTACGGGGTTCGTCTTTAAGATAGTAGTCCTCATTCCTGAACTTTCTGATCCAAATCTTTGCCATCGCTTAAAACACTGTGGACTTGCCCCTCACATGACATATATTATTTGTGGCGGTCTTTGCATCGTGACCCAGACGAAATTCGTAAATTAATAGAATCCGTATTTGATATTGATTTAAATCCATTATCTTTTATGTAATTCACTTAAAGCTTTGGTGCTGATTGTTATCAACTGACTGCACTTTGGCCTATTTAT
Organism: Druceiella hillmani; assembly: GCA_039881145.1. Lineage (NCBI taxonomy): Eukaryota > Metazoa > Arthropoda > Insecta > Lepidoptera > Hepialidae > Druceiella > Druceiella hillmani. The sequence goes on along the minus strand of JAYKKI010000009.1, from coordinate 2,188,201 downwards.
GCCCTACAGAAAAACCTTCAAGAAGTTTCGAGAATCTTTCTAGAAAAGTCCCGAAGTTGTGGTTAAACACTTACTAGCCAACCTAATATATATGCTAACTGTGTACTGTACTTTCTTTCTGCATAGAATTATTTTAATTTTACCTCCACTCCATTTGCTAAACGACATCGGCTTTCTAACACAAAAAGAACTTTTGAAGTTGTATGGCTCTAGGAGATTAGAGTGAACAAACTTTTCCGTTTTGTATGTTGATATAGATATATGGTTCGAGTATACACATATCTGTTATATTTTTAAGTAAATATCGTTATATAAAAATTTATTCATAGCGATTGTTGTTTCTGTCATTTCAATACTTTTGACAGTAGAGTTAAGTAGGGTTCGAGCATTAAAATTGATCATTCAAAACATGGTCACATTGTACATGCAACGATGGACACAATTTGGAAGACTGTATAGTGTAATAATGTTTCATTCTTACATATTTCAACCACCTTCTTAATGCGCAAGTGTCTAGTTACTGATTCTTTGTAGTCTCTTTCATGGAAATACACTTTATTATTGTGCAATTATATTTCGTGCGGCATTCGGGTATTCTCTTCTCTATTATTGTTTTTTCCACAAAGTCTATGTCACATATGGTTTCTAACAGTAATTATATTGTATGTGTGGGGTAAACTTGTTTCAAAAAACATACTGCTTGTCTATTAAACTTCTAAAACATCATTTGGAGTTCATTGGTGTACTAATTTTCTATACAATTGTGTTGTCATTACAACTAATAAATTGGTTTCTTAGCAGTAAGACCATTATCTGTATACCTCTCTAAACTGGCGTTAAATTTTTATAAAAGTGTAAATTATTGTTGAAACCAATAACATGTTCGTTATAATTTAATTTTTCACAACTAAATGAAACTATGTGAGTATTATTTCTACTTTATTTAAATTCTTTACCACGACCTAACATCGTCGGGTGGGCAATTGGCAAAGATCTTTACAAATTGTCTACCTGAAGATGTTGTCATACAATGAAACGTAGGTCGTGTTAAAGAATTGAAATAAACCTGAAGATGTTGTAATACAACAAAACCATAATTTATTGGAGAATTAAAATGAAAAAGAATATTAATAAAGTATGGTTTCGTTGTATTACAACCTGAAGATGTTGTAATACAACAAAACCATAATTTATTGGAGAATTAAAATGAAAATTAAATTGCTTAAATTAAATTGCTTTAATTCTCCAATTTAATTCTCCAAATTTATAAATTAAATAAATTAAATAAATTAATTAATAAGAAGAAAGGGCAAGACAGAGAAAACTAAAAGAAGAGAAAAAAAGACTTGATCAAATGTGTTCCGAGAGTTTGTCGTCATCTCTTACTACACAAGACTCTATACAACCATCAAGTGCAATACGATCAACCTACCAATTCTGATGAAAGCCTGGAGGAACCTTTGTCATCGACATCTCAATCCGTAAGTTCTGGAACTACTACAAAAAGAGGAAGAAAATATTTTATCACACCTAAGTTAGTTGCAGCTTGCAGGGATCCTGTTTTAATACCTCAGACTGCAGTAGAAGCACTAGGTCTTGGCTGTGATTATTTCCCAATCAACAAATCTTGTATTCAACGCATTTGTATACAAAGTAGAAAAGATAGAGCGGAATCCAAAAAATCCGATTTTCAGAATATGTGCCTGAAGTAATTACCTTTCAATAAGATGATAAATTATTACCTTGATTGGACGTGAGAAGTTCTAAAGAAAAATGTTTGCCAATGCTTATTTCCTTTAGAGAGAAGGAACAGCTTCTTGCTGTACCAAAACTGGAGAGGTCTTCTGGTCAAGATCAAGCTAAAGCTGTGTCAAACTCAACAAATCATAAGCAGCCCTGAAAATATATTTGCTGCAAAACTACTCATTGCAGCTATATATGTGAAACCCTGGCTTGGATGCAGTTTGGCGGTGAAGGCACCAAATCAAGATTTGTCCTTTTTAAAGATATTGGATATATTTGGCATTAATTTTGTAGACATTCATTATCACTAAATTTTTATTCACTATTAAATGAAACTACATGATGTAGTATTATTTCTATTTTATTTGGAATTCTTTACCACAACCTGGGTTACGTTGTATCATAACATCTTCAGGTGAGCATTGTATTACATCTTGGGGGATAGTCACAATCTTTACAAATTGCCCACCTAAAGATGTAATGCAACGAGATATAGGTTGTGGTGAAGAATTTAAGATAAAGCAAAAATAATACTACATCACGTAGTTTCTTTTTTTAAAGATGTTAAAGGAATTTGAAATTGTTGACAAATTGATCTCCAAAGTAACCCTAAGCAAGTTTAGCCAACACCTTCGGACTTGTCAGAATAAATTGTCATCTTATCATTCTTTGATGAACGAAGTTGATAAACAAACCAAGGGAAACATTGTAGTGAACTTGATTGGGAAGATTAGATTTATAAGACTATGATTTGGGAAGAAATACGTTCCATAGAAAGTAGAGATATCTGATTATTTCTGTGACTAGTAAGAATATATAGTTTTGTTTCTTACATTGTTTTTACAAGATCGATTCTAAACTGGTAATAATATTACCTAATTTTATTGTTGCAGGAAAATAATTGAATGATTTCGTTTCCGCCAAGAGCACAAATTTGGTTTCTCGTTCAAAATTGATGAATATTTCCTCCAGAAACACATTTCTACGTAGGAAGAAGATTCTGCCTTTTTGGAGATGAAAGAAGGTTCTTTTTTAACTGAAATAGCTGTAAAACTTATGCAAGACGTTCAAGGTTTGAAGCAATTTCAAAAGCAATTTTTGTTATGCTGTATGCAAAAACCTGGAAATATGTATCCAGACTGTAAAAAAGAGACCCTTAAAAGGGAATGTTTATCTTTTTTTTTTTTTAATAAATATGTGCCTATCACTTAGACTTACTTTTCAATAAATACTTTCATAAAATATAAATATTTCAGTTGATCTAGCTATATAAGAGAAAGCGTTAAAAGCAGCTATTTTCAAAAACTTAGAGCTCTTTCGGCAGGGTTAAAAATGATGTAGGAATATAAAATTTTGTATTTGAGTAAGTATAAGTATTTTAAAAAGAAGGGGGGGCGGCGGGGGGTATGCGTTTCGATATCTAAAAAAAATTTTTTTCATAAGGAACATCCTAATGCCCACGTATTTAAAGTTGTATTGAATTTTTTCCAGACATTCCATTCAATATACTTCTTGAAAAGTGCATATATTATTGAAAAGTTCTTTAAAAGTGGAAAAAATTAAATAAAACTCATTTTTTACCGTTTTACAGCCTCAGTTCTTACCTTGCTCATATCTGTCTGTCTTGCGGACACCACTTGATTACTTCCCATTATTGCACCTATTGAAATGAAATTTGATGTATAGATGTAAGTTAAGTATGAGGTAAAGGTTGAAAATTTTTTTTAACACGTCCTTCCATACATTGAAAAAAATGAAAATAAAAAACTATTCCAGTAAATGGGGCGGTCATTCAAATAGCAACAAGTTTTTTTTTGGTTTAAGTTATTTCTAAGTTTCCATTTCGTGATATTTTATTTCAAATTCCTAAAAGTACTGAAAAGTAGCTCTTAATAACTTTGCAATAAAATTATAACGTGTACGTTGCATTTACACTTTCCAAATGGTTCTTTTTAAAAATCACTGCATAATATTTCAAAATTGTGTCAAGTTGTCATCGTCCTTTGTGAGATTTAGTGATTGAAAGTCAAAATTTAATTGAAAGTCAAATCCCTTGGCTGTAGTTCTTTCAAAATATGTCCACGTCAAAATCTCAGTTTACATTTTCATTAAAACTTTTTTTTATTTATGAATTTTTGTATTTTTTGTTACCTTAAAATACAGTCAACTCAGATATTTTAACATTAAGGTTATATTTAGATTTTTCACAAAATACCTTAATTTTTGGCAAGTTTACTCTAAACTTGGAAATATGTAGTATAATGACATTGATATGTAAAAATAGATCAAACCTAAATCTATAATTGAAGTAGATAAATTTCTATTACAGCGATACAGTTATTTCTTGAAAATCGGCTTTCTGAAACTCATTCCTCGCCAAAATCACTACAGAGGGGAAGTTTAGAGGACTCTTTCTAAACAATTATACTTTAATTTGAAATGTGAAAAAAGTAGTAAAATGCTCATTTCCTCTTCTTAACTTATTCTCTTCTTAACTTATCCTCTTCTTAACTTATCCTCTTCTTAACTTATCTATCAAACAATTTAGATTGACGCAATAACAGGGAAGAAAAGTAAAAATATTTATTAAAAAGAATTCCTTTTTGTAACACTGGCTTGTCATTCTGTGTTGAGATGTATTCCAAGTTAGTCGTGTCACAGCCACTCTGAATAAAAATATTCACTATGTTTTTCTCCATCGTATAATTACACCAATAGTGGTTTTTCTACACTATTGGTGTAATTATATAGTTGGCTTGACCATTCTTAGCTATGATAAAAAATTTTGTCTAATTGAAATATTTTATTTCACAGTATCTATTGCTTTAAGTTTTATATGAAACAGTTGAATTATGCTTATGTTATAAACAGTAATATTTATATATACACGTATATACATGTGTATATAATATTAACCTGCACATGCTTTAATAGTTTACATTTAAAAATATTCATATCACAATTTTCTAATATGAACTTGAATTTTTTTATATTTCGTATATAGTGTGGGGTGTCGTTTGAATAAACTAGGTATAAGTTTTAATTTTTTTTTTATAATCTTACATATCATATCTCTCTTTCGAGATATTCTGAAAATATGAATAACTATACTAAAAATAATTCTTCCTAACTTCAAGATTACTGAATCTAAAATTATGATAAAATGGAGGTTTTTTCAAGTCTATACAAAGGCTCTAGGATAACTATGGCAATGTCATAATTTTTTAAATATACACTGTGTTTATGCGTCTATTATATTATGTTTCTTTATATTCTCAAGCGATTTTCTCAGAAACCATGCGACATAGAAGCTTGAAACTGGCATAGAAATGCTAGGTGCATTAACCCATATATTTTTCACTACCAACTTGTTTAAAATTTTAGATTTAAAATTTAAAGACAGGTTAAGGAAAGGGCTTAATTATTTTTTAATATTATATATTTTATGAGTGTCATTTGCTTATAAGGCACACACAAATATTTCTAGTTGTATTTTGAAAAAGTTTTTCCAAAAATATGTGAAAATTTGGCATTTCCCCTTATTTATGAAACTACTTAATACATTTTTGTTATGAAAAATAGTATGTGCCAATAGTTTAATAGAAATACTACGTAAATTTAAATGTTTGCGCCTATATGTGTACGGAGCCCTCGTAGTGTGGCTTCTACTCATGGTTGAGAGATTTTTATATATATTTTATTTATTGTGTGAATGTGTGTATCTTTAAAATTTTTAAAATCCATGTGTACACTGCCCTAGTCATTCTGGTGTTATATTGATAATGAAATTAATAATCTCAGCCTTATTATTAATAGTTTCAATTTCACTCCATTCATTTGAGTATTTATTGTATTTCACTTATTCGTTCTAGAAAATTATGAAGTATATTCTTTAATTATTTCGTCCATTTGTTTGTTAAGTTTGATTTCAATTTTGAATATATGCAGACGAATGAAACACCACAAGTCCTACTTTTTATAAAAAATTAAAGCTAACATTCTAGGGTTATTCTATTTATTAAAAATTTATATACAAACGGTTTCACTCACGTGGTTATAATTAAAAACTTATAGGGAGAAATTAAAACATGCCCTGCCATTTAGAATGATTAAAGGAAATGAAATGCTAAACCTATATATTTGTGATTATATAATACAAATGACCTATATATTTGTGATTATGTAAAACAAATGAATGAATAGCATCCTATATAATACCCGGATCTATTGCTTCATTGTGACGTGAAAGAAAAACAAAGAAACGCATATTCATGTTTAAAATATTAGGATTGTAATAATAGTTAGGATGGGATTTCCCAGGATGAAAAATAGCCTATTTTGGGCCAGCACATTTCCTATAGGCCCAAAAACTATTTCTATGCAAAAAATCACGTTGATCTATTCCTCCATTGTGACATGAAAGAAGAACAAAGAAACACACTTTGTCATTTAAAATGTCAGTTAAGATTACAATATTAGTTAGGATGAGATTTTCCAGGATGAAACTTAGCCTACGTCATTTCCCGGTCCATTAATTATTCTGTGCAGAAAATCACATAGATTATATTATTAGTGAGGACGAGATTTGAAAGTAACCTCTGTTATTCCCGGCTCGCCGACTTCTTCCGTCCAAAAAATGACGTCAATCCGTAGCTCCGTATCGATACGAAAGAAGGACACACACCATGCAATAGTAGTTAAAGGAATTTTGACAAACTTTTTACTGGTCAATTCTATTGGTTTGTATATAAAATCTAGGCTGTGTTTTATCATAATCTAATAATTACAAAGAAGATATACTGAAGTTGAAGTGTGGCTTGCAGAATGGAGAATAAAAGTGAATAACAGTAAATGCGTTCACGTAACATTCAGTCTCAGAAAAGGAGATTGCCTAGCAATTACTTTAAACAGGCAACAGATACCGCACTCAGATACTGCTAAATACCTCGGCATGCACTTGGATAGACGATTGACGTGGCAAAAACACATCTGGAATAAACATAAACAATTAGATGCAAAATTGCGAAGTTTGTCCTGGCTCATCGGGAAAAAATCACAACTATCTAATGAAAGTAAAATGGCTGTCTACAAAACAATATTAAAGCCAGTGCGGACATACGGGATCGAGCTGTGGGGTACGGCATCTAACAGTAACATCGAGATCTTGGAAAGATTTCAAACCAAGACAATGAGATATATGTTCTAAATCCCAAACTGTATAAGTAACAAATAAATACTCCGAGATTTGAACCTAACAACTGTGAAACAGGAAATAGCCATCAGAAGTCTTAAATACCAGACCAAGCTATCTGAACATGTGAATGTGCTGGCTACTAAACTATCAGGAGATGGCAGTGTTAAACACTCACGACTAAGAAGGAACAGTATTCCAACCCTACATAGCAGATTTCTAAACCCAAAGTGAGAGAGATCGATGGATTCTCCTCACAGCTAAATTACATACGCAGACTGTAGTCACCAATAATAACAGCTAAATGTATACATAAAAAAAAAAAAATATGGCAATTGGACAAATATATGGCAATTGGACATTTCAATACAAATTATACTTTAACAACTAAAGTTTCATCATTTTTATAATAGGAGGCATTATATGTATTAATCTTATGAACTTAATATATTTTAAAGAGGGTGAAGCTAGTTAGAAAATAGATCGTTAACTACTTTCGTTTATTTATAGATAATTAATTTATTAGATTTGTGACTTTGAACTGCACACGCAAACAAGGGATAGGAGAAATCTAATAAGTTTTTAACCCTGAGTTGCGGTCAACGATTTTTATTAAAAAAAATATATATTACATTAAATTTAATTTAAGTATGCACCATTATTATCTACTACTTGTCGCCATCTAGTTTGCAGTGACAATATGTCTTCCTTGTAAAATATCGGAGACTGATTTAAAAAACTGCTAGGTCGTTTTGGAGATCTTCTTGAATGTCAAATTTTTTTTCACGTACATGGTTACTTAGAGCCCTGAATAAATGGTAATCAGAGGGTGCAATGTCTGGCGAATATGGTGGATGGGTGAGCAGAACCCAGCCGAGCTCCTGTAATTTATCAGGAGTATGTTTTGCAACATGTCGTCTAGCATTATTATGTAGAAAATAAACTTGATCATTTGACTACTCAATTTGTTAGCTAATCGGTCCAATTGTTCACAGTAAATAACTGCATTAATTGTAGATCCCTCTGGAAACAACTCCCAATGAATAATGTACATTTCACCAGCAGCTGACCATCACCTTTTTGACACTTTTTTGGGTTTGAATGCTGAAAACTCCTGTTTCTCTGATACCCAGCCATTGACGTTTGCATGTATGGTTAACATATGTAAGCCACTTCTCATCTGCCAGTTACTAACTGATTCAGCCAGTAGAAGTTACCTTTCAATGTCAATAACTGTTGACAAGTACCCACTCTGCACTGAAGATGATATGATGACAACTCGTGGAGTATCGACACACTGTATTTTGAAACTTTTCCTAATTTGTGCAATTGTGTTTTGTATGGTGCCATGACTACAGTGTGGCTTATCTGCCAATTGACGAGTCATCAGTCGAGGATTCTCCTCAATTATGCGTCGAAATATTATTTATATCCTACAGTAAAACCTTCTTGAAGTTTTAAGAATCTTTCTAGAACAGTTCCGAAGTTGTAGCTAAAAACTTACTAGCGAACCTAATATTTTATTGTAGTTAATATTTAAACGCTAATTACTAATAAAGCAACAAATGTCGTATTTGTCGCTCTTACAGTGTAGGTTTATTGAGACGGTTTGTCACGATTCATTAAAAGGACATAGTTTTATTCTAGGACATGCTAGTTTACGACATGCTGGCTTCAAAAGTACTGGACTCTTAATTGCTGTATTCATCATTGATACTCAGTTCAATTATTGATATTAAGTAGATCCTAAGTTGTGTACCTCTAGAGTACACGCATTTTGTAAAGGACGAAGGAAGCAAGTGCATCAGCAGCCTTAGCAAGTATTAGAGAAATCATTTGTTTACGTAAAAATATGACATTTAGTGGTTATATTTAAGCTATATTTTTAATTTACTTGCAGAAACATATATTTTTAATTTACTTACAGTAACCAAAGTGCATGTCAAAAAGGTAAAAAAATTGCAGACACTAATTGATTTGGAGATCTTTAATGTTTTAATTTTTTCGACATTAAAGAAGATCTCCAACTTCCAACATTAAGAAGATCTCCAACATCTGAGATCTCCAACACTTTTTCTTTAATGTCGAATTTTTTCGACATTAAAGAAGAAGTAGTCACGAGTTATTGCTTGCTAGATAAAGCCGCATGTGGAAAATAAAATCATTGTACGCAGCCATTCTAGTTAGCTGGCCTAGACAATGGACGAAATCCTAATTAATGCTTTAATATACTTATACAGGAATATTTATCAATCAGTGACCAAAATTTAAAAGGATATTTTAGAACTTAAATTTAATGAAAAACAATGGAAATATCATTCTCATGGGTTGGAAATTTAAAAAAATAGAAGCATCCGTTTGATTCGATCATCTGATAACATTAGTGCGCCCGTGCAAAATGTTAACAGATTTTGCCTGCAGGCATGTAACTAAAATTTGAGTTTTGCCCGAGTTCTTATATAATGAAAAATTTGTAACAAAATTTTTAAATGTTCATATTACTTATTATATTTTAAAAAGATCTTTACTTCATACAAGATTCAATACATTATTCAAATTCTCTATTTTTACTTTGTGAAATAAGATTCCAATTATTCCATCATACTTAATATATAAACCCGTGCATAATGACTATGCACTTAATTTTTTATTGAAATTAAAAAATTTATATTAAAATTAAAAATTAAAAATTTGGTATCAACTTATTTACAATAATTTAAAATTTACATACAATGACATTTTTATTCTCTTATCCTTGATGATATTTTAATAACTTTTTAAAGTGATCCATTTCGCTAGCAATTGCATATTGTTTTTCAACAAATTCTGCATCACTGTATCACATTTAATTTCACAATTTAAAAATTATAATTACATTATCAATTATTCCTTCCCACACATTTGCACTGAATTTCACTTCACAGAAATTGTCTCCTAATTGTATGGGGGTTACTGCACGGGTTACTGTAGAGCATGCAGTGACACATGCATAGGCAATTAAGCCAAATGGCATACTGACAGTAGGTGGGTCGTTCCGTGGTGGGATAAGAAAATATGGGCAGGGTGGTTTCCTTTGTATATGCTGCGTGTCGCATTTTTTGTGTCCATTAGCGCAGTGGCAAATTTATTTAGAAGCACTAATTTATCATATTCATGCTTTCCTTTCGTTACTATGGGACAGTGTTTTTCATTAAATGATTTAGTTGCCGATTTTTAATTGTTCCTTAATATTTCGTCACTGTCCAAAATGTAACCTTATATATGTTATTGTTGCATTAATGTAATTTTAGTAATACGAAATAAATAAAACTGCAAGCAGCGTCGCTATGCATATATTAAGTGATTTTACGGCTAGCAAATATTCAGTTTTGAGTGGCGAGATTTATTTATTTAAGTCAAATATTTCAACATTAATGAGATAGGGACATAAGACAGGTAAAGAAAAATATAGACCTGGGTTAAGATGCATAATTGCAAAAATTATAAGGTCTATTATTTAAGGTAGGTCCAATGAGAAAATTGATGGTATTAACGCAAGAAATAGATTGAATTTGGGGACAGGATGCTGGTTCTGCTGGACGTGGCTGACACAACTGCTTATGCTTCATGAACTGCGCAAGGTGCTATGCCCCTAAAATATGACCACCTTCCAGTATTACAGGAAACTCATGTCATCTCTACCTCCATTCTAAGACAATCTATAGGAGAACTTATATAAGCACATCACTTCAAAGATATATGTGTTGCTCTGGAATTATATCTTTATTATATTAATCATTATTTAAAAATTAGTTCAAGATATATTCTATAAACTATGTGTATTTAACACTATCAAAACGTATGCAAACTAAGCAGGATGCCATATTCATCTCGCTTCACCTTTATAAACATAACCATGGTCGTATTCTGCGACAATTGCGCTCAGTTTCTTCAATTAGATGAATGATAATCACAACGTTTGTCGTTCTTACAAATTCTGTTCGAATTCAAAATGAAGGCGCTTTATAACTGGTTTTAATTCTCAATTTCCATATTACCGCACGCTTCTTATTTTATCTCCAACCTACTTCATAAATTTTTTTACTTTTGCATTCGTGCACATAACGTCTATGAAGGATTTTGTGCATGTTTGAAAATTACAATGAATTAAAACATTGAAAACATTTCTGATTAAACCTTAACTGACAGGTCAAAAATTAATGAATGAGCAATTATATTCAATAAAACATTATGAATGTTCAGCTGAACGTTTACTGGGAGTATTAGAGTTTGTTAGTATTGCAGTCACAATCACCATCATCAGTTGCTTGTACCGATGTGCGTGTTCTTGACCACATCAGAGATCATTATAGAGATACACAAATGTAAAAGGCATTGAGTAAAAAGATGTTGTATGAGGCAACTAAGTTTATACTTAACATACTTCTTTCTTCTTTAAAGTTTATTTCAAAACAAACTATATTTTACCCAATTCTAACTCGCATGTTTATATATGTTTGTATTTATCTTTTTTGAGTTCCGTAGTCAAATGTTAAAAGTGAAACCCATTATAGCTTCATCATATCTATCGGTGTGTCAAATCGGGTTGGACATCATTGGACAGGTTTAAAATAAAGTTAAGGTTCCATCTATTCTTTTTTAGTTTTTAAGCTCCGACTGTGAAATATTAAGCTTCAAAGTGGCATACAATTCTTCCTTCCTCTCTTATTTTTAAGTATGAATGAGAAATATCTGAAAAATTCCCACTGCTATTATCTGATTAGAACTTTTAAATGAAATTATTTTGGTTAACTTACTCAATTCAATGTCTTCAAATTTTTTAATTCCTTAGTTATTTATAATAGATACGGAACTCTATTTGATGCAAGTTCCAATACACACTTGGCTGGTATTATCTTTTATTGTTATGCTGCTACCCACACTCTTCCACTACAGTCATTGTCTATATTGTATGCAAGTTTAAGCATATGATTTCTTTAAAAGGATGCATATCAAAACAGTTAATCACCTCTAATAGTAAGAACCGTACACTAATGATCCTGTGAAATTTTTCAAAAATAATCACTCGAGCATCACATTGCTTCAGGGCGATCGAGAACTTTCCACCAAACATCGAGTTTGAATACGCTGTATCTCTGGACATCGAAGTAATTTTCTACAAAGAAAAGGAGGTGTTCTCGGAGGTTGATGAAGTCTATTTGGTAATTATATTTTTTTGTGTTACTGGACTATGCTCAGCATGACTATATAAAACCTGTATTTTTATATTCAAATTCTTTCAAAGTATACTTCAACATTTTAATTTTTACAGAATAGTTTTGATTCTGTCAGGTGTATACAGCCCGCCTCAGCACATGAACATTGAATATTCCCTCATTTTTTACAAAATAGTCATAGGATTTTTTAATAAAAAATGACAAAGATTTTTGAGATTCCTATCCAAAAATGAGCTTCAGTTCATTGAAAATCAAACCATTTCTTGTGGAGATATGGTCCATTAAGTATTTAAAGAGTTTTTGAAATATTTTTTATTATCACTTAATTTTTTTGGTGAGTCAATATTATTATTTGTTAGAGACTTCTTAGAGTTGTTTGTTAAGATTGCATCTATTTGTTATATCGTAGTAAAGAACACATGTGCAGGTTTCTATCTCATTACATAAATTATTTTTCTATAATATGTTACAAATTTGTTGTTACATATTTAATTTTATGGAAGGAATTTACAAATTCCTTTATTCTTAAATATATTTAATATGTAAATTGAATATCAAAAAATTTGAATTTCTTTAAATGTGACATTTTTTTATTGAGAAGCGGGTGTACAAAATAGTTGAGAATTCTGTCACAGTGCAAGGTTTTATATTTTATATTTTCCGCTTATAAATTTAATATTCTTTTCAAGCTTTATATTAAAAAATCCTAAGATTTTTGACATTTGAGTTTATTTCTTGAAATTGTTTCGTAGCATATATATCTAGAATTGATTTTTTTCCTTTTTAATTGACGTTCTTAGTTCATACAGTAACGCAAAGTAAAAAACGTTTTAAATTTTTTTGTTGTGAGCCTTAAATACATCGTTCCTTGTTTAGTTATCAGCGTCCCATGTGGGCACTATTAATATTGTATGCAAACTATGACTGTTATAGATTGCACACAATTACTAGAGAACCTTAATTTAGTATCTACATATTTGATATGTATTTTACAGGTTTTTTTTGTTATATTTACTTATATTGTTTAGACAAAGCTTATTATGGATTGTGAGCCTTCTTATAAGTCATAAAATCAGCTTGTATATGATGTTTACTCCATGTTTATGTATTACAGACAGCATGACAATTTCGTGGAAGTACTGCAGCAAAATGACCACAGACACGTCTGAAGTTCTGATTTAGATACTAAACAAATATCCACTGGCCTGTACTGTCACAGCACCAGACAATGATTGCAAAAAGTGCAACATGACATTAATCAAAGTCCATTTGCTGTGCCAGATTGCACCGTCGCAGCAGCAAAACTTCCTTGATAACCAATGGTGCTCCAAATTGGCAAATTACTAGACATTTCCTCAAAATTTGTGATGAGTAATTAAGGAAATCACTTTCATACATATACAAGTGAAAATTGTTTTAAGTGTGATGCAAAACTTGTGTGAACTAATAATTTATCTATACTCATGAGAACACAGGGAGATGAATAACCCTACAAGTTTTGCATGTGTGACTATAGGCTTATAAATAATAGTAATTTAACCATCCACATAAGTGTATACATGGATGAATAACCCTACAAGTTTGTCATGTGTGATTTAGGGTTTACAGCTAATTGTAATTTAACCATTCATATGAGGACACATGCGAGTATAAAACCCTGTAAGTGGGGCAGGTTTAATGCAATATTTGCACTATTTTGTTTAATCAGAAATGTAAAGATACAAACAGCTGAAATCTCTTCCAGTGTACAACATCTTGCATCACACGATGCAAGATTTGCATATAATAACAATTTGACTAGGCATACACAAACACACAGAAGAAAAACCCTTCAATTTTGATAAGTGTGAGGCGAGATTTGCACGAAATAATGCTTTAATTGCACATATATAAACATACACAGATGTAAAACCCTGCAAGTGTGGCAAGTGATGTGAGATATGCACGAATTAGTGGTTCAACCACAGATATGATAAAATACACTGGTGAAAAACCCTACAAATACGGCAAATATAACATGGAATTCACACAAGGTAGTGATTTAACTAGTCACATGAGTACACACTTTAATGAAAGACCTTATAAATGTGTCGTGTGTAATGCAAGATTTGCGTGTAATGGTAATTTAATCAGGCATATGAGAACACACACAGGTGAAAAGCCGTACAAGTGTGACATGTGTGAGGCAAGATTTGCCCAAAGTAATGCCTTAACTGCACATACAAGAATACATACAGGTGAAAAGCCTTACAAATGTGGCGCATGTGACATGAGATTTGCACGTAGTGATGCTTCAATTGCCCATATAAGAACACACACAGGAGAAAAGCCCTTTAAGTGTAACATTTGTGAGGCGAGATTTGCACAGAGTTATGCTTTAACTACACATCTAAGAGCACACACAGGTGAAAAACCCTACAAGTGTAGCGTGTGTGATGCGAGATTTGCGCAAACTAATAGTTTAACCACACACATGAGAAGACACACAGGTGAAAAATCCTGTAAATGTAAGATATCTGACGTGAGATTCACACGAGATAATGACTTAACCAGGTGCATGAGCACATGCATAGATGAAAAACCCTATAAGTGTGACATGTGTAATGCAAGATTTATGCGTAATTGTAATTTAACCAGGCATATGAGAACACACACAGGGGAAAAGCCCTACAAGTGTGATACGTGTGAGGCGAGATTTGCCCACAATAATGCTTTAATTGTACATATAAGAATACATACAGGTGAAAAGCCCTACAAGTGTGATACATGTGACATGAGATTTGCACGTAGTGATGTTTTAATTGCCCATATAAGAACACACACAGGGGAAAAACCCTTCAAGTGTTACATATGTGAAGCGAGATTTGCACAAAGTAATGTTTTAATTGCACATATAAGAACACACACAGGTGAAAAACCCTACAAGTGTTACATGTGTGATGCAAGATTTGCACAAATTAATAGTTTAACCATACACATGAGAAAACACACAGGTGAAAAGCCCTGCAAGTGTGGCACATGTGACATGAGATTCACACAAGGTGGTGATTTAACTAGGCACATGAGCATACACAAGTGAAAAACCCTGTAAGTGCGGTATGTGTGATGTAAGATTTAACCCAACACCTGAGAACACACTCAGGTGAAAAACTTTATAAATGTGGCAAGTGTGACATAAAATTTTCTTGCAGTGGTCTTTTAGCAATCTACATAAGATGGCCCCAGGAGTGCCTTATCTCTTTTATTAATGTAAGTTGAATGAAATAGTATTACTAGAATTACTTAGAAACTAAATATATTTTTCATTAATTATTAAGATTTTTTAACATACAGGTTAAAATTTAGCAGAGATTAACCTTCCCACACTGCTGAGAACTTTTGGATACTCATGTTTCTCATAAAAAGCAGACGTATAAAATTTTTTATTCTGTATTTGCAGTAAGATTTTGAAAGACCTCTTCAATGATACACACACCCTATGCATCCATGAAAAAATATATATAGGTAGTTATGTATTGCGTTCCGCATATGCTCAAAAATATGTATCTAACTCAAAAATATAAATGTTTCTATTCATTGTTTGCAATCTCAAAAATATATATGTATCTATTCATTGTTTGCAAATATGTTTTACTGAATTACAATTTACAAAATAACTATTATTAAAATTATAGTGAAGATTAAAAATTCTGAACAATGCTAACTCTAAGATAGAGGCTGCTAAACTCTAGTCAGTTGGCAGACTTGGGCTCTATTTAATAGCTCTCCTCTGCTGATGTTTGCATTCTGATAAGCTTGGTTTTATCTGATGTTTTTGTTGACTTGCTTTTTAGTAGTCCTATATCCATATATCCAACAGATATTATGATTTAAAAGCATTCTTGTAAATTAATTTGTTTGATATTTATGCCAAGTTGCTTCTTGGTACAGTGCTATTATCCATCGGATATTGTTAATTAGCATTCTTGTAAATTAATTTATTTGATGTTTACGCTGATTTGGTTCTTAGTAATTCACCTTTATTAATCGGATGTTATTATCTTACTGATACTGTACATTCCATCTGTTTGGTTACTTGAATAGATATTTAAAAAATTTGAAAATATTTTTTTTATATGTTCACATAATTCAAATATGTCTTATTTCATCCCATCAAAAACAATTCCATGTAAAGGGCCAAGTTTCTCTTTTTAAAACGTTCAGGCACTGAGCGAAGCACTCAATTGAGTACTAAGTGAATCAATAATCCTAAATATATCTGGTTTATTTATTTATTTAATATTATCTAGAACAACAGCTGTAAATGTATAGTTATAGAAACCTACTATGTACATATGAAACTTGGTAAATACATTAAGGACAATTTTTATCACCATTTTTAGCACACTATTTCCAGATTTAAGGGTTTTTCTTTCATTGTTGTCCTGAGCAATACATGTATACCAAACTACAAGTTTCAATCTCTTCTTGAAGTGACATATAGGTTTCACAGATGTATCAGTGAGTTTAGAAGCTACAAAATACTGACTACTGAATACAAACTTCATTTTAACAACATGTTATAACTAAATACTCGTCTCTCCTTATGCTTTAAATACAGATAGATAGACTTTTGGCATTCGCTGAAGCAGAGTTATGGGGTGTCAAAATAGCTGTAAAGTGTTTCGCGTAAAAAGTGCAGTGTCAGGTGGTACGGCTCGGAACTTGGCAGTATGGTATCATGCACCTAAGTTAGGACTAATTTCTAAACTAGAAGAGCTATGATGTTGTGACATCGGGATAGACAAACAGATCTGATAAAATTATGATTCCATTTTTCCATTTTGTCATGGAACCTGAAAAACGAGCGTATATGTTAAATATATTCCTTGGAAACCCTACTTGATGTACTGATATTTTTTTGAACCACAAAAAGGGCACTTTTAGCCTACAGCAAGAGGAGAGATTGTGCAATGGGTGTCAAAAAATATGCTATATATAGATTAAAAGTATGATATTCATTTCTTATTTACATATGTGTCAATTACAGATTTCAATATTAATTTTTTTTGTTCTTTATTTCAATTTTTAATTAATTTGGTGCTTCGAAAAAAAATGTCAATACACCGAGTGGGGTTTTTACTTGGGAGAAAGATATTTTTTTATTTTTATTTTGTTTTTTATTTATTAACTTTGTTGTTAAATCTTTACCAGTAATAAACAAATAATAAAATATTAATATTTTTTTAATGTGATTATTATTTACTTACCACCAGGGCATTAAAGACTCAATTTACCTTGGTCTTCCCAACTACAAATATCTTTCAAATAGCTAAAGAGTAACAAAGAGTTTTGTTGCGCGCGTGAGGTATTTCTACAGTCTGAATAAGCTATTGCTTTTGTTAATATAAGGATTGACTTAATTATATGTGATTAACATTATAAATAACTTAAATTAAAAAAATAATCAGAATATTTGAATCATAATCTAGTGAGTTTAACAATGAAAACCTATCAAGTGTTCAGATTGAGTAACAAAGATCTACACACTTTGTAGTAATGGTATCCTACGCAAGTAAAACTATTAATGTCTTAGTACATCATATAAACTGTATAAATGCATGTAATATGTTACTGCGTCACACAAATGAAATACATGCCAAATGTGGTGGCAATTTGTTGCTTGTTTGCAGAATTATTAGAAAACTGACTGATAAAAAAAAGTATAGAAAAATAAAACATAACGTGGTTCTTGAATATCTGTCGACCAAGAGGTATACACGTGTCTTCCTATTCTGGGAGCAAACAATCAATAAAATATAACTAATTTTCATTCCATTTGTGTCTCTCAAAAATAGTCATCCCAGTGAATAATAAGAGATTTACTAAGTCTATTTATCAAAAACCAGATACCATATATGTATATAGATGTCTTCACGGGTTATATGAAGTTGGTCTTGTATTGTAGTACTGATTATGAGCATATATAATTATCAAAATATCTGTCAAATTTCCAAAAGGTATGTTTTTTAAAACCATCATCTGAAGTTAGATTGACTAAAGAAGAACACTTTCTACGTATTATACCATTTCCATACTGCCATCGGGTGTAGTTCCGAAGAAACTGAATTGGTTATTCATGGACAAATCGCACTTTTAAATTTTAATATTTCCTTGTTTTTTCAGCTGCTTGATTACAGATTCTTCATTGTCATACCCCAGGGATCATAGAGATACCACTACCATATAAAGTTTTTTTTCAAGAGAAGCACGACTGCTCGTAATTCTTTTCTTGAAACATTATCGAAAACAGAAGATGTTAGTAATTTTCTGCTCATGATTCACTCTGCGCTGTTCCTTTGAAAAACCATATTTCTCCAACTACTCACATTCAGCACAAGATAATGTCAATTCATTCGAAAAGGACATGTTAGCTTTCTCAAACACCTCTGGACTCATTTTAAGTTGATGAAAGTTTCGCCATTGTGGGCGTAATTTGAAACAGAATTTTAATGCAGTCTTTTAAGTTGAGATTTATAATTTACACCTTTTTGTCATCAAATGTGTTTCACTTTCCCAACAAATGACCAAGTTTAGTCTCAAAAGTTATATCTTGTGTTGAAGTATGAGGTGTACCTACATTAACCTCATGAGTGCCCAGGGCCAAACAGCGCGTTTTGGCGGAATTTCTGTCACAGGCAATTGTTTCACAGACATTTGCAAAAAGTAAACCGCGAAAATTTAATTATCAAGTCATTGTGGAAATTATTTCAATGGAAACTACCTACAACCATATATTTTTGAAAAGATTATGAAATTTCCTTAATGACAAAATAATTTTTTTATTATAAATATATAAAGAAATATCAAAAGAAGTTATCGAACTTGGAGAAGACAAATTTTTCGCTCGATTTTCAAGTATTTTACAATATTTCGTGAACAATGGCATATAAAAAAAATTCTTTTTGCAAAAAATACCCAAGTAAATTTTCAAAAGATATGTCAAGAGTCATATCAATCTAAATTATATACAAATAGTCAAAAAAAATCATAAACATTGCGAAAAAGAGACGTATCTAAATTGATGTACCATTACTCGAGTGGGGAAAAAAAATCTCTACAGAAAAATTAGGTACTTTTTTTTACAACTTACTTTATTGAATTTGGTATAAAATGCTAAATAAATTGGTGTAATTTTTGCGAAAATAAAGTGAGAAATTATTCAAGGAAAAGTATAAAAATATTTGTTTCATCAAATGTTGCGTTATCAGTCCCTAAAAACGGGTGTAATATTATTTTTCACTCGAATTGGATACTTCAAATTATGCAGACATAATTTTTGAAACATATATAAAAAGAACAAAAAAATTATACATTCATCTAATAAGTGTAAGTGTTCTAAAAATAATTATAAACTGTGCTCTTTCATGGAGCAAATTTATGCGAATCACCCTGAAAGAAAATATTTTTTTCTGAAGGAAATTCGTACGAAGTTGTATCTTTTTTTTATCTACTTACAAGAATATTTTATACATACTATAATTTATAACATACTATAATTTATTTTTTTCCCCTAAAGAAAAGCTTTATTTGTAGATGAAATAATGGCTAAAACAAAAAACGAGCAATAAAATTCAGTTCAATTTCAAAACAGGTTTATTCATAAATTATCAATAAATATGACAGTTATTACATATATTTATAAATATATACAATACAAACAACAAATGTTATGTACAAATACCATAGTCATTTTGTAATAAGTAGTAAAAAAAAAATTATAAACAGCTCCGAAATGGCTTTGTAAAAACACCACTTTGTTTACATAAGCGATCGACCAAAGCGTTCGGCCACGTGTTCGGGCCAAGGCCAAACACATGTTCGAAAGACTAGGGCGACAATGTCGTTGGTTACAAATTTTGGAATGTTTTATTTACAATAAGTAATGTCGAATTGTAATATTGGTTTTAAGAATATTGTTTGTAATATTTCAGTTTGGAAAGAAATGTTTGAATACTTTTTGCTTTATAGCAGAGTCAAATTATAGCGCTGGTATTATGAATAATGTTACTTACTTTTTATTCAGAACTAAATGAAATTATGTTGATGAATATTTCTACTTTATTTTGGAATTTTTGACCACAGAACCTAGGACAGGTTCCGTTGTATTACATCTTGAGGTGGGATATTTGTAAAGATATTACATGAATAATGTTGATATATTTATTTTATAGTATAGTTTGTAATTAACAAAATTATTGTAATATCAGTTTATATAGTGGAAAATGTATTCTAATTTAATTTATACATATAATAAAATTGCAACAGTGTAAATTCTGTATATGGAAAATATTTTAAAAACAGTGATTTATTTAACGTAGGGAGTTATAATAGAAACCAGAAAAACTCTTTTTAGAATCACACAAAATCTACTAGATGGGTTTTGATGAAATTTGATAAGGTAATTTTATACTCTAGCAACATATCAGTGAAAAAAATGAAAAAAAGAAAATTCCTAATAACTTTTGATATTCTCAATTTCACGCGAACAAGCAGACACAGTTAGTTTATAATAAAATAAGCAAAAACAAAAAATAACAATATGCAAAATATGCATAATTAAAATAAATAACTACACTTGTTGGCAAATGGCTGGCTGTTTGATGAGTACGCACACATATACATATACATATACATGTGCATACACGCACATATGCCCATATTTACGTTAATATATAAAATTAGTACCAAAATGCAAGTTCTCTGTGTCACATCTTATTTATTAGTCAGCCCAGCCAGGATTATGGGCTTGCAAACAGTATTATACAAACAAATAGTATTTATAAATATTAGAAAAAATTAAGTATTACATTTGAATAACAAAGTATTCTCACAATTGGAAAAATAATAATAAAACTACAAACTTTTACAAATAGATTTCAAGGTGTTTGTACACACAACAATATAATTCCATAATATTGGCACATTTTGCGGCTTCTTACATTTGAAATAAATAAAATATGTTCATATCATCATCAATTATGTATTCGCTTACATACTAACCTGGAACTATTCATAAATTGGGAAACAAGTTAGTAGATTCTGGGGACTAGAGGTGGACTAGCGTCACCTTCGGCACTTATTTACATTTTAAGAGAAACCTGACCTGCGAACATAAACGGCGATGACAAAACATAATGGAATTTATGGATAGAACCTGAAACGAAATGTGTCTTAATATTTGGAAGTGGACTCATCTATCTATTCAGTCTGCACCCTGCTATAAATGAACGTAAACGCAGCATTTTTTTCAGTCTGACAATAACGTCCTAGGCCTCAGCAATCAGCAATATGAAAGCTGATCGCTGAGGCTGAGGCCACCATAGTCCGAGTCCGACTGTCACTAGATTGCCTTAGGAGGAAGTCACATTCCGAAGAGGTCGAATGCTAGCAGGACGGTACGAGGTGCCAGAGGTGAACGATCTGAAAAAAGAAACAATTATGGCCAAACATCTAAATTAGAGATCTAATATATCAAAGCGCCCATGAAATATTTCAATTAAATTGTTTACCAATAAAAATGTATCGGAATAGAACCACACGACACATGGTCTCTATAATTACAGAGTGAGACGGCTACAGCCGAACCGAACGAAACAGCTGTCTCTGTCACACATTCCTTGGAAATCACGTAATTATTGTTTACATTGACAAAATAATTCCCTGCATTCGATTTTTAAAAATTTTTTGTATGCAAACTATAAACAAAATATAGTATGCTATATACCAAATTTTAGCTAATGAAATTTTGTATAAGAATACTTATTAAAAATATAATCCATTTTTATCAAATTATGCCATTTTCCAAGTTAGAAAATTGCCCGCAGAGAAACTTTGTACGTAAATAAAAACAAAACATTTTTTTAAAATTTTTTTATAAATGAAACTTGTTACACATTGGTGTGAAAATATTGACCAAATATCTGTACTTCTTACGACACACAATAACATCATATGTATTGCAAAACAAAAAATATAAAACCATTATTGAAAACGTGATTACATGCCCGTATGGTACAAGTTATATGCAAATTATCAACACGAATATCTTCCAATTTTTTGTTACCTTTTTATTATTTTGTCACAAAACATATAATATACTGATTCTAAAAAAAAATATTTCCTGCTACGAATATGCAATAATGCAAATATAATTTAGATATAAATTGAACACCGTTGAACGTGTCGCCGCGTAGGCATACGACACTTTCAAACTATGCAAATGAAATGAATTTTTGAATATTCAAAAAAACAAAGTAAATTATCACAATCTAGAATTATTACACTTTATTTTGGTATATAATAAAGGATATTTTACAAAAACTTACTGCGTTATTACATCTTAATTTCATAATTCATAATTTTTCCATGCCACGTTTTAACCCAGATTCAACTAAATTTGAAATGATAGCCAGTGATTGGGAGTGTTGAGATTCTGGTGTATAAAAGTAATTGCTATAATTTTAGTGAACGCAGATATGTGACAGAGACTATTTAGAATATTTTTACTAAGATTTTCCTACTTTAATATCAAAATTTATATTTTGAACACCCAAATATTTTATAACATATGTCACCCCTTTTTCATATTTAAATACCTATCTTACACGATTCTATATTTGGCTTGGATAACTTGTGTGACAATTTACAGAAGCATTATAGGAGTTATATAAAAGACCTATATTTTACACAATTCTATGTTTGGCTTGGATAACTTGTGAGACAATTTACAGAAGCGTTATAGGAGTTATATAAAAGACCTATCTTTTACACAATTCTATGTTTGGCTTGGATAACTTATGAGACAGTTTACAGAAGCGTTATAGGAGTTATATAAAAGACCTATCTTTTACACAATTCTATGTTTGGCTTGGATAACTTGTGAGACAATTTACAGAAGCGTTATAGGAGTTATATAAAAGACTTATATTTTACACAATTCTATGTTTGGCTTGGATAACTTGTGAGACAATTTACAGAAGCGTTATAGGAGTTATATAAAAGACCTATCTTTTACACAATTCTATGTTTGGCTTGGATAACTTATGAGACAGTTTACAGAAGCGTTATAGGAGTTATATAAAAGACCTATCTTTTACACAATTCTATGTTTGGCTTGGATAACTTATGAGACAGTTTACAGAAGCGTTATAGGAGTTATATAAAAGACCTATCTTTTACACAATTCTATGTTTGGCTTGGATAACTTGTGAGACAATTTGCAGAAGCATTATAGGAGTTATATAAAAGATGGTCTTTTTATTAAATTTTTTGTAATTTCCTTATGATTATTCAAAATTGCTGTATAGTCATGATTCTAAAATAGATAATTAAGTTCATACAATGAATGGCTGGTAGTGAGGTAGTATTGATAGTAATGAGTATTTGTTTTTGAAATGTTGGTACTGAACACTAAAAAACATCCAAATAGAATCAATATAATATTCAATAAAATATAATATGCAACTTAAATATACACCAATTAAACTTAAATATCCAATGCATGTGTATACAATAAAATTTATGTATACACATATACATGTGTATACAATAAAATTTAAAAATTTACTGACTTTATATAATACCCTGTAATCAAATACAGCAAATTATCTATGTACTTCTTCTAAGACACAAGTATATTTAATACTTCTATATTATGCTTATTATAAAATTTCCACAAATTTTCTGTTTAGGGCGTGTAATAAATTACCATATCAAGAAAATTTCATGTAGAATTGTTGTCAAGACTTTCTATTATTTAATTTGTAAAAGTTCTGAGATCTCATGTTGAGCCAAATCCTAAGAAAAAAACTGCCTTTGGCTTCTGGGACTTCACGCCTCGTGTAGGTAAATTATTTTAAAGAAAGTTATTTGTCTAGTGTTACCATTTTAGTAACACTAGACAAATAATTTTCAATATTACACATTCAATGCCCTTTTCAGCGCTATCAGGGGCGGTCAGTGGACGTTTGCACGTATTTATGTATATATCTATATAATTTTTTATATATGTATCCCTTCACAGCTTGCCCTTCCCAAAAGCACTGTACGCCACTGCTTTACAGCATCCGTTTTCCATGTATATGCGGCTCAAAAACCATTTTAAGCTCAGTCGCTTTTGAGCTGTCGTCGGGGAGGTATTGTCATTTCCGCACTCCACTTTTACAGTTCGTCATATTTAATAATACACAGTGATATTTTTATCGCAATGTTAGGTACAAATTTGATTGATTAATATCAATATACGTCAAGTTAATTTTATAGGATAATAACAATAGTTTCTAAGCATATTCATGAATTTATTTTGATTCACTAACATATTTTTGTTAATAATTATATATGTATATTTATTAAATCCTGTGTTACTGAATTCCAGTTTTGTGAAATTTTTGAGATGCAAATTATTTGCATATTTTTATTACAATAAATGAACAACATATTTCTAGTACAGAAAGAATCCTACACGACCAAAATATCAGTTGAATTTTGGAACCTAGGGGAAAGTTGTTACCCTTCGTACACTTTTACATTTTTGTTCTTCACTTTATGATTAACTAATTAAATTCTCTAGTTTATGCACCTAACTGTAATAAATATATCTTAGTTAATTACAAAAAAGTCTGAAACAATTATATTAAATGGTTAGGGAGTTATAGCGATTTTTCTAAGATATTTGTATGAGCGTATCCCCACATGTGGGGATACGCTCATACTGCAGGAGGTGAGGGGGCACTTTTGTACATGATAGGGTAGATTCTTATAAGGTAATTAAAAAGTCTATTAAACTTGCTAGCTTTTATTAAATCACAAAAATATATATTAACCCGAAAACTAACTTAATAATATTGAATTTGACTCGTAGGTAACTTAAATTCTTCTCGTAAAAAATAACATAAATTAAATTTTTTTAACACTTAGTTTACTTATTGGTAATTCTAGCCTTTGTAATCAGTCTAAATGAGATCTTTATAAGAAGTCTTTGACAATTTAAACTTTAAGTAGGTAAATAATCATTTGGTTGTTACTTTGGAAGTTATTGCACATTAAAATTATTTAAATTACTAGCAAAGATAAAAAATCTAGAGATTTTTGCTGTAAAATGTAACCGTGGTCGAGGATCAGGGAGGATCATGACAATGTCACTGATGTACAAAGTGTGTGTGCTTCTACACAGGGAAAACGAATGACCACGATGGTCCCGGTTCCTTCCGAAGATCCTTTCAACTCTGTACACGAATAATGACTGAGGACTTTTCCCACAAAATAGAAAACAGAAGTTTTCTTTTCAAATTTCACCGAAATAAAACAATTATCTTTGATATTTTCTGGTGTCACATCAACATTTGTTTTGATATTGTCATCTATCATAGGATCTTCTCCGGTATCGAAATCTACCAAAGATGTAGACTCTACCTCAAGTTTATTTGCGACACTTTAGATTCCTCTGAATCTTCATTGCTTTTCATTTTCTTAGTTTTTTTTGTCTTGAATTAAGTTCCAGCGAACTACATTTAGTTTCTTTAGCTCTGTTTGTCTTCTAGTTAACTTTTTTACGTGTGTCTGTGTATATAAAGGATTTTACCCGGTTTTTCTTTCGTTATAGTTTTTCTGTTTTTAACAACTGTATGATAGGATCTTATAATTTTTGATGTTATGGGAGTATTAATAGTTGGTTCAAGTTGAATCTCAGCTATAGAAGTGGAAGGCTCGCAAGTTTTGATCTAAACTAAAGGCCGTTTCATTGAATGACAATATACCTGGCTTAGTAAATCCACTTGTAATATTTTTTGCTGTAAATGATTCAAAATATGACAGTTTTACCAATTTGGGAATATTGTAAATGCTGACTGTTTTTCCTGGATTCATCATATGATTATTGAAAGCTATTTTCAACTTTGACTTAAATAGTCCAAAAACTCCAACATCTAACTGTTGCAGGCGGTGGCTGAAAAACGTCTTTCTAAGTAACTTAGCAGTTAAAATATTTTTAAAAAACTAATTCATTTAATCAAATTTAAAATTTTTGTATAGGTTTATTTAAGTTCTGCACTTTTTCGATTTTGTTTTTAAAAAAACATCCCTTTTGGAAATTTGACAGACATATTGATAATTACTTAAATAGTGATACTCATAAGTAGTTGTTGTTATCGACCAGCTTCATATTACCCGTAAAAACGTCTGTATGCTTAGTATCTGATTTGGGAAAAATAGACCTTTAGACGTTAACATGCTAACTTTTATTGAGATAACCATTTTTCAGAGTCAAAAATGGAGACCAAGTTAGTGACGTTTTATTATGACTGCTCCCAGAATTGGCAGACCCACGTATCCCTCAGTTGATGAATATTCGAGATCCACCTTATATTATTAAAACTACCCAAGAGAAGAAAAAAGTGGATAATACGCACTTTGAATACAGAAAGTACAAGTATAGAATAAAAGGTGATGGAATGCTAAGACTGTCATTGATACCCTGATTTAATTTTATTAATTTAAAAATTGGCATTTTTTGCTTAAATGGTGGGAAAAAGCAATCGATAACCAGGTTCAGGTCCAGGTACGTAATTTTCTGCACAGATATCAATTGTTGAACTTTTATGGACTTGAAAAATAAAAATTCAAACTCGAAGTTTTATTTCTAGTTTCCATTATTTTGAATCAAATGAGTCTCTCTATAATAATATATTCTAATAGAATAATACATAAAGTGGATAATCTAGTACAAATCACTGGAAATATGGGGAACAAAATAATTTACATCATTGTCTGGAAAGAATGTCATATAATTTTATGTTTCATGGTTGGGTTAGATTACAGGCAGTGACAAAGCAAGAAATTATAATAACAATCCCAAGAATGAATGATTGCCACACTACTTGTATTTGGTTACTGTGAATACCGGGATCTCGAAATCGGTATTTCAGGAGTTACTTTTTACATGTAACTGAATGTCTAATGATGAATAGGAAAAATACATTTTGTGTTTATTTATAATTGGCTAACTAACCATTACTATAATTTTTCCACTAACTTGAAGAACCTCTTCTTTATATAAAACTTATATAAATTTAAAAGAGTTTTTATAATTTTATTTTATAAAACAAAATTATTCTGTTAATCTTTAATCATTTTTAATTTGTAGATCATAATTATAAAATTTATAATAATGAAATGAGGTTTTTTGTCGCAACAATTGTGCAAGAGTTTTTTTAATATTTTATTATCTTAATCTCTGCTTGCCGTATAAATTTTTTAAGAAGAGATATATGTATATAAATAAGTTCAACAAAATATGTACGTTATCTTTATATGGAATTTCGTAAAATTAGTTTTGTTATACGTTTTACACCAAAAAGACAACCTAAGTTTCGATTTATTATATTAGAAGAATCCATATTGAAGATTGAATCCGTATATCGTATTAAACGGTTTACAAAAAAATTATAACTGAAAATTAATTTTCAGACTCATTTTAATAATAAAAGTGGTTTAATCGAGGCCCATTGTGCCGTGTGTGTACATGTAACATACACAATAAAAATCACACAGTATCGCCGGGGCCGGACACGTGCCCATGTGTGCGTGCGAAATGAAATATTTCTGGAGTATGCCCTACCTCTAAGTGCGGGTGCAATGAAAACAGTGTGTAAAGTGTATACTCGCCATCTGAATGACAAAGAGAGGTTAGTCAAAAGTGACAAAAGTCTATGGAGCATATGGATTTTTTAAATGAAAAAATATGGCTTGATATCAATTATTTTAATAAATATATATACATATATATATATATATATATAAATATAATTTACAACACATTAAGACCTGTTCTTCAGTTGGTGTTCTTCAGGTAATCCTTTATTAATTCCAGGTCAACACAAGTTTAATCATTCAATTTTATTAAATATGCTTCCATTTTATTTAATAAAATTGGGTGATTGACCTGTCAAATTCTTTAGCGAGATGTAGAAATGCAATAATAGTAGGGCTATCAATATCTAAATTTTTGTATGTAGTTTGTTACTAGGTCAATAGCTTCATTTGTCCTTTGTTTTTAATGAAACCAAATTGATATTGAAAAATTATGTTAGGTTTAATAAAAAGGAGACAAGCCTTTTGTAGATGATTTTTTCCATTATTTGATATTAACAATAATTAAACCGATAATTGGTTGCTAAATTTTTATTTCCGGATTTAAAAATTGGAATACTTTTGGCTGATTTCCTTACGATACTGATTATACTCTCGTTACAAAAACTTTACCCTTATTTTTAGACCAACTTATGTATAGAAATTATTTAGTATTATAGGAATTTATTGTGTCTTTCATAATCCAATGTTTTCTAGATTGATTTGTATTTTGAATTTTTTTGGCTAATTTTGTTATGTGATTTTTTTATAAGACATTGTATATTTTTCACTAATAAATTCATAGCCTTATCTGGATATTGTAGTCAATAGACTTTTCCAAATGATGTTATCACTGAAATGGGTCAATGATCTATGAAAACATGAAAAATATAGGATTGAATATCCTTTAGATCTTATCTAACATACATGAACTTCAACCACTATTACTAATTGCACAAGCCTTGTTATACAGTTGAAGTACTGAATATAGCCAGCATTTAAAAAATTACTTAACAATTCTTCAGTTATCTCGTTGTAACTAAACAACATTAAAGTCACCAATAATAAAATAAATCTTCCACATTGTCTAGCTACAAATTTTATAGAGTAAAGGCGGGAATACGCATGACTGTACACTTGCATAACAGCTCCTTGCGCGTGCCAGCTACTGTCATATGTATACGCTAACTGGCATCCCTGTATCTGGCAATTAAGTAGATAACACAACATTTGATTTATTGGTATCCAATATGTGGGAGATACGGGGAGCTGCAAAACCAACATGTGTGGACGTACGTGACAGCTATAGGCTTGCCAGTAGCTGGGGAGTTGTCGCCATTGGTGCACGATTTAAAACTATTTTTCTTATATTTTTACGAAGATCCATATCCATAGATTATGGTATGAAACTAGTAGAAAGGATACCTCAGAGATGCCAGGCAATTGTTAATAGTGCAGGTGACTATAAAATTTATTAATGATTAAGCGTCACGGTGTATATAATTTTAGACAACAGTACATTTTGTATTTTACGAGAAAGCGTAAATAGGCAAATTTGAGCAAAGTGCTTAATGTTGCCTGCTCTGAATTTCAAAATGATTTAAACTTTTTTTTTATACGCGAACTACACATATCTCCTTTTAAAACATTAATATAAATGATTGCTATTTAAATAGTTTGGAAAGCAATGATAATATGTTGTTTAAATTTCAATCTGAATAATAGGTGAAATTATGGAGTTTTACAGTATGTAAAACATCTACAGAAAATTAAAAAAAATACACTGTCCTTGAGAAAAATCCTATAGTTTAAAATTTTTCCACCATACCAAACTTCAATATACAAAAGTCTCAAACCAAAGTTTAAAATATGTGGTAATGGCGTCCACCATTTTATAATTGGTGTTAGGTTGTAGTAATATGGTAAGTAGTGTTTGGTATTATTGTACAGCATGTATATGAAGGAAACTTTGTCACTTCAAACACTTGTCCCATTAATCATGTGTAATCCGACAATATGTTATTATTGTAAACTAGTCGCCTAGTTTGTAAAATAATTAATGTTTAAATTTTGTATGAAATCATAATTATGTTTAAGTTAACACCCTATAATATTTACACTAAGTATCAGTTTGGCAAGGTGTACGCCTATTACAAACTATAAAATGTCAAAATGAAATGTCACTTATCTGTTTCAAAAAACCTAGTTTTTTGAACATGTGTATATAGTAATTAAAACATAAATAATTGTGTTTTAGAATGTATTTAATATTTACACATACCTAAATGTTATATTCCGTTTCCGTGTTAAGTGCCTTCCCCGTACTTACTCGTACCGCACTTTCGCAACCGACGACAATAATTTTGATTTAATTTATTTACGTTGTGCGTCTGGTATTCGAATTTTGCTTCCTTATACAATGAGTTAGCACATTTTGTTCCTTGTTTATCGATATTGTTGGAGGAGTATCACCTGGTATTACTGTAATGACGGGATATCCACCTGTATTGATTTAATTGTAACAAGACTTGGTTGTCGGATAACGTTCAACGTACATTATTAGGGCTATTATAATGACATTTGGCATATTAATATCATGTTCCATCAGAACCAAAAACGACGTATTCGTATTTTCACTCACTCTATATCATAAATAACAAATCATTTAACAGAATAAAATCGCATTAAACCAATCAACTTTTATGTCAAACTAAACTTTGAAAAATATTCTAACCAGAAGAAATGTGTGAGAATTTGAAATAAGCAATTAAAATTAGTATTATTTTATTAATAAGAAGCGAATAATAATTTATCTAAACGACAAATGAAAAAAATATCGTGTTAATATTTATTCCGAAAAGTTTATTTTAAAAACCGATAATATGTTTTTTATAACCTTCAATATTTGAGGGAATAATGTATGCAAGTTAAAAATTTTTAAATGGCAATAATTTTGATTTATGAAATGTAAACAAAGTTGGCCTTGAAATTAAGTTTGATATCCTTTTCTTTTTTTATCCTTTTTATGGTAAAACTATGCAAATGAAAGGGATAGTTAGACAAGTCAAATTCACTATCGATAGCTAAGAAGAGTAGTCATGCTATATTGCCACATTTCTTACTTTTATAGAAATATAAGATATAGGTTGATGCATTTTCGTGTTAATGAATTATGACAATTTTTAAATATAAAAAAAGGTGGTATGATTTAAAAAAAATAGGTGTTTTGCAATCTACCCATGTAGTACTATTACAGATTAAAGTCCCAAAGTTTCCTTACTTTACATAGTGTATACCTTATCTAATCAAAAATTATACATAGATGTGGTGTCAAGAGAAGTAAATATAATTACCACATAAAAACCAGTCAAAGGTGAGGCTTACGCAGCAAAGGCGAAGGCGTAGGCGTTATGTCTCATTTGATGTGAAATTACTTTCTTTGTCATGTATCATCACTAATATAAACTTCTTAGTACAATAAATATTTAATAACCCCTAATATAATTAGGTGGAGGTTACAATAAATATTCTAGTGAATATCTCAAAATCTATGTCATCTGGAAACATCATTATAGTTTTCATAAAATCACTGGAGACTCCTGAAACCTTTGTAGACTTCTAAAAAGCCCACTTTTTTCATAATTGTAGGTTTGGTAGTTTCAAACAGAAGGCAAGGAACAAATTTATTTGTGTATTTTTCAGTTTAGACGTATCTGAAGTAGCATAATACCTAAAAGTATGGAAAAATATTTTTGAAACCCTTGTAACAAGTTCTTTCAAATCCTCACTACCACACAAAACCTCACACTGTTTGTGAAATTATTTATATATATAAAACCTACTTAAAATTATTTATATATAAAATTATATATTATATATATATATATATATATATATATATATATATATATATATATATATATATATATATATATTTATTTAAGTTTCAGCTCTGAGATATATGTGGGCTAATATGCTTATTACTATACCAAATTTTAAGTTTGTACAGCAAGTGGTTTTTGAAAAAAAATATCTGTGCCAGGTAGACAGAATGGCATATCACTGACCTTGTAAGAGTTCAGTTTTACCTTTTGAAGTAACAAACCTTAGAAATATCAATTTTATTTTTTTTTACCGTTAATATTAAAATGAAGCAATGTGGTCGGCTGTCACTTCAGAAGTGAAATAGTTTACGTTAATTAACATTATTATTACAAAACATTTCTAAGTAAACATAGATGGATTTGCCCATTATGACAGTTAGCGGTAATAATAACTGTTATTATGTTTTGATTAATAATAACATCCCCACTATAGAAATATTATGTAGATTCAATGCCCAACAAATTTATAAATCCATAATATTTAACTAAGTTTAAACTTTTCATAACATGTCTGCTGGCATATCAACTGTCAACAAATACTGTACTTGAACAATTATATTTGAAATTACTTCTCTACAGTAATGATAATGAAAATCAACATGTTTTATCTGTTTTTGTCTGTTGTGAAACACTGGATTTACCAGCAGCTTTTGTGCACTTTGTCATTACAAATAGTAATACTATAAAATGTTTCAGAAATCTTATGTTGTAAATTTTGGTGAAATATAGCATCTTGACAAGCCTCTGAGATTGCCATATGCTCTGCTTCAGTGCTAGATAGTGCTACAGATTTTTGTATCTTACAACCCCAAGATATGAGAGCCTGATAACACAAAACAGAAACCCGAGTATGATTTTTCTACCTATACAATTTGCCCAATCAGCAACAACATAACCTTTACTGTTTCCATTATCATTTTTCCAATATTTTAAACCAAATCTTTTAGTTTTTCTTAAATATTTCAATATTCTCATAGCTTATAACCAAAGTCCATTACTATAACCATTGTTAAATTGACTAAAAAATCCTGTAGAATAAGCCATATTTAGCCTAATAAAAACTACTAGGTACGTTAGTCTGCCTGTGAGTTTTTTGTATGGATTTTGACATTTTTCAATGTTTAATTTAGTCTTCATAACCATATTAACAGTCTCATAATCTGTCATAATCATATAATATATTAATAATCATATTTTTGACTCAAAGTAATGACATTATTTTCTTTGTCAATATTCACGTAATCTTTCAGTTTAATATGATTACTTAAAATTTCTTTTAACAGTTTCATTTTCCTTTTATCATTGGAAAGTTTTAAGAAATCGTCAACATAAAGTGTAACAATGGTCCTGTGACCATTAATAATTTTTGTACACAAACATGGTTCAAATTTAGATTTTTTATAATCATTACCAAAAAATAATTATCAACCTTTTTGTACCATGCCCTGGACCCTTGTTTGAGACCTTGTTGAGAACTTTATCAATATCATTATTAGAACAAATAGAAGTATCTGGCTTTCGGATATATTTAGTTTTCTCCAAATCCCCATTGAAGAAGGCTGTCGTTAGATCTAAAAGTACTGCTTCTAGATTTATTGCACAGACAATGCAAACAATAACTTTCAAGTAACATGTCTCACTACAGGAGAGAACTACTTTTGCAACTAATCTTGCACGATAATGTAAGTTACTTTCACTATTACACTTTTCCTTCAGAAGCCACATAAACTGAACTATAGTGCCACTAAGTGGATGATCTGTGAGCTCCTAAACATCATTGTTATCAGAGCACTGTAATTCTTCTTCACATCCCTCAAACCATTGCTTCTTCTACGGTCCCTGCAGCGCATGACAGTCACTAGTATCTATGTCACTGCTCTATGTTCACATATTCGCATATCTATCTGGTTTTCGCCTTTGTATAGTAGGTAATGTATTACAGTGTCAACACTTGCAGTAGAATATTTTGAGTCTTCACTTTTAATTGGTATAAAAGTCTCATCATTAAGTTTAAATTACTTGAAGAAGTAAATGAACCGTTGGACTGATTGCAGTCCTCCAATAAATTCGAACATCTATGTTCAGCACCTGTGTCCCCATACTTCTTTTCTTCAACAACAATTGCATTATCTGTCTACAAGGCAATCTCTGTGATGATGACGTAACAACTGCTTATAATTGATAAGTTTATATACTCTGCCCACTAAAATACATTTATCGTATTTCTTGTTCCGCTTTAGCCGTTTTCCTTTAGGCTCATGAATTATTAAGGTGCTACTAAATAGCTTTAGTCCAAAATTTCTTTTCTAAGCCTGCTTCAAATAAAAGAAATCTAGCCTTTTCAACAATTGCTCGGTTCATTCTTTCACTTAAATCATTTTGTTCAGACATATAAACATTAGTTTTTCGATGGACTATTCCCATCTTTTTCAAGAAATTACCAAATTACCAAATTCGTTATTACAAAATTCTGTTCCATTATTGCTGCGCAAAATCTTAATTTTCTTGCCTAGAAAGTTCTCTATCTTGGCTTTATAGTCTTTGATATATTAAAGGCTTCACTTTTATTTTTCATGAAGTAAATATATGTCCTGCAGCCATAATCAGCAACAAAAATAATAAAATACCTTTATCCTCCCAGAGAGACATTCTGGCAGACATCTGTAAGTACTACATCCAGTAGCTCTGTCCTTCTGTTGCCAGTATTGGGAAAAGGCAACTGACTTTGCTTCTATTTACAACATGTAACTCAGGAAGATTTGCTTATATCTACCATCTTGTTAATAGATAACCCTTCGATAGTATTCTGTATTTTATTTAAGTAGGCATTTGTTTGTTTCTGATCATTGTTTTTATGATTTGTTGTGTTTTTATCAATATTTATGCACTGGTTTCGATAGTGATTTGTCTATTTGCATCTAAAACATTTCACTTGCTTGGCATATTGTTTTCACACTTGTCTGCTGTCTTTGCTACTATCTCTAGCCATAGACTTGTTGTTTTTCTTATATAGATATTTCTGAAAACTAGCAAGCACACTATCTATCTCAATTTTTCTGGCTTCATGTCTTACAACTTTGATTTAATGGTGTCCATTGTAATTGACATTCCAGAATTTTCTATCGCCATTATCATGGGTGAAAATGTCTCCGCCAATCTAGCCTGAACCAGTTCACTCATCATTATGTTGAATCTTGTTCCTGCCAATTTCTGATCAGTTTCGATGATTTGCGTAACATATGAAATCATTGAGATGTAATTTTCAAGACGAATAGATATTAAATTTCTCAACAGACTAATTCTTCTTGTAAATCTTGAATCATTGAATAATGATTTTAATCTCTTCCACAGCTCCTTTGTCGTTTTAAATTCCTTGATCTTTATTGATGTGTGTGTATATAGATGGGCCTATTGTAAAAATAAATTTGGCTCTGGTCTTTGCATCTTCTGCAGCTCCTATTACTGGTTGACCTAGCACCAGTTTGATACATCCAAGCACACCCTCCAACACTAGGAAATTCTCTGCCACAAAGCACCACTCACTACAGTTCTCACCCCCTTTTAGTCTAGGTATGTTAAACAAATATTTCGTACATGTAGCATTTTTCATTCACAACTTTCACAAACCACAGTACAACTAGCTGTTCTCACACTTCTACTTATTACTAACTTAGATCTTGAACTAGAAATAAGAAACTAGTAAAAAGTCTCATAAAAAATCTAGTTGTATTTATCTGGGTCCATAACATATTAAAATTAAACAACGCGGTCGGCTTTCACTTCGGAAACAAAGCGGTTTATTTAATTAACATCATAATTACAAGAAACATCCACGTAAACATAGATGGTGTTTGCTCAACAAGACAGTTACCTTACACATACATAGATGGTGGCAATGATATCTGTTATAACGTTTTAATTAATATTAACAGTTAAGCAGTCAAGAGACTCCAAAATATGACAAACTAATGAACATTAACTAAAAAGACATTTAATCAATGAAGTAAATATCACTGAACTTTCGAATACAAAGTTTCAAATACGCAGTAATGGTGGAAACATAGATTTGGTTTTGGTGTATGTTATTAGTAATATCGTGCACATCTGACCTAAGCAGACGTTATTAATAGGTGAGATGTAAACAGAACTCAATAAAATGACCATATAAAAGAGATCAATATAATGTTTTGTCAGAGATTCTACAAGGTCCAATTTTGAAGAGATTGCACGATGTGATAAATTAATGACTGTTAAATCAAAAGACCATTCAGTCAAAAAAATGTCATTTGTTTGTTAAACACTGAGTAAAATAGTCTTGGTGGGATTCAGTTGAAACGCCTTACAAAAAAACATTTTACAAGATTTAATATGGATGACGAATCGATTGAAAATACACTTACGGCAATTTTAGTATACCAACACATGTTTGGCACGTGCAGAAAAACTGCTAACCGAATTCCTGTTAGATTTACATCAAGGGGTCAAAAGTTACACAGTTTGTTAATTATTGGCATGTTGATGGCGTTGCATGTGGCATTGATGGTTGTAGATGCTCATTACAACTTACTGGTATTTAAAACACTTCAGATGATTTTTGTTTTGCACTTCTTGTTGCTTGATACATGTGACAGAAATATTTTAGAGGAATTGATTTTAAGAATTCAAAAAAGAGATGACCTTTTCAAATCAAGGCGTAAAAGAAATTTGTTGAAACATGACAAATATCAAAATCTCATAGTTATTGGCCTTATTGTATCTTATTACATTCTTTATATTACTTTTGGTATATATGTAGCAATAAAATATGTTCTACGCATTTCCTTCTACGTTCCGTTCACTATTATTACTGTCATTATTTTTGATGTAGAAATTATGTTTTGTTTTATGTTATTCAGAATGATGAAATGTGTGGAAATGTTGAATGTTTTTTTAAAACTTAAAAATAGACAAAATAGGGTTGCATCTGTCAATGCCAAATCTTAAAACATATATTTCTGACACACTACAGCCATCTTGTGCCACGCTACTTATTTATCAAGTGACCTTATGACATATGGTGATTTTAACTACAACTTACAAGTGACCTTATGACATATAGTGACATATGGTGATTTTTTGCAATATTAAATTTGTCCATTTAGTTTAATAATTTGGAAAAGGTAAAATTATAAAGCCATAAATAACTAATACCTCTTGTGTACTTCGATTTTCCCGTGACTATTAAAGATATTTTAAAAAACATTTGTATAAATAATTGCATGTCCACTTCTTTGAAAACTTTGTCGACTAGTTACCTTGTAAATTTTGTTCTGCTTTTTTTGAGATTCACTTCAAATAATTATTTGAAATGATGTAAGAGTATAATTACAATTTTTAAATGTAAGTTAAAAAGTTATTTTAATTTTACTATCTGACACTTGTCGATGGATCTCTTCCGATATCCTTAATAACTCCATCGACAATATCTAGACCCATCATTGTAAATGGGCTAATCCCTCGAATCAGCCCTCTATGTGACTGTCCAAGTAAGTCTAAGTATCCCGAAATTCGTCTATGATTTTTTTTGTTGTTAGTGTTTTGATTTTTGTTTTATTTTATAGATGTCAAATCGGCCTACAATGTCGGGGCAGCTAATAGATGAGGCTATAAGAAATTTGCTTGAAGAGGATGAGAATTCGATTTTGAAGAAATTGATCCATTTTTTTAAAATAAGAGTGATTTGAGTGACACGCAGTCTATAGTTATCAATTATGATTCCAAAAGGGAACAGGAGATGGATGAAGACTCTGTAGAGGATAGCGTACAGCATTTTTAAGAGGCAGAAGGTTCTAAAAGGCTGTAAGAACCGGCACAAATAGTCTCAAAGCGCACCAGCACCTACATATACTAGAGGTCACAATATTGTTACGTTTATGCCTGGTATAAAAGGACCGGTCTTAGCGTTGCCCAATCTAGCTCCTTTGCAAGCCTGGTCACCGCTTATTACTGACGAACTTATAACAATTTAATGTGATAAAACAAATGAAAAGATAACTAAACACTTGGGGCGAAATGAAACCTCATCGTTTGATTCTTTTACCGTGAATTCATCTTCAGAAACGTCTTTGAAGATGAATTCAAAGCTTTTATTGGTATTTTGTTGTTAGATGGCATATATAACTCTAATCATGAGAGTAGAGAAACTCTCTGGGCAACAAACGGAACTGGAAGAAACGTATTTCGGGCAACAATGTCTCTCAAGCATATCCTTTTTCTATGGTCTTCCTTGAGATTCGATGATGCCACGACCCGAGAAGAGCGAAAAACAACAGATCGACTTTATTTAGTTTTGTTTTTATTGCAATCATTCATTTTAAATTGCAAGCCAACTATACTTCTTCGGCATATCTTACAAGAGACAAAATTTTAACAGATTACAGAGGGCGATGTTTATGTCACATTTATATGAAGTTCAAACCAGGAAAATACGACATTAATATAATGTGTAATTGCGACACAAAAAACATTATTTGTATAAGGCTTTCATATATTCTGGAAAATAACTTCAGAGATCAAACACATTGTTTTCTTTGCCTACGAGGAATGTTCTTTAGCTGGCTGAGCCTTTTTCCAACACCAACAGAAAGATAACCGCTGACAATTTGTTTTCCTCTATTGAGTTGGTTGATATGTTGAAACAAAAAGGTCTAATTTATGTTGGAACATTACGTATATAAAAATGAGAGATACTTCCAGACTTTTTTCCTACAAGAAATAGACCTGTTGAATATTCAATATTTGGATTCACCTCAAACAAAACTATAACATCATATGTATCAAAAGAAAATAAATCAGTTATCTTAGTATCATCAATGCATAATGATTCCTTGATTGATCACGAGTCCAGCGCTTCTAAACCTGAGATCATAACATTCTACAACTCAACAAACGGAGGTGTAGATGCCTTCTATCAAAAATCTCTTTTTACTCTGTCACAAGGACAAAATGATGGCCAACTGTAATTTTTGGGACAGTCCCATAAATTGTTTACGAGTTTTCTTGTTGTCTATGTTTGATGCTTTCCATATGACATTATAAGCCATGTCATATGGAAAGCATCAAACATAGACAACAAGAAAACTCGTAAACAATTTATAAGAGAAGTTGGCATGTCTCTTATATAACCTCACATAGTAGATAGACAAAAAGAGGCAAGCACTTTTTCTCGAGAATTGAGATTTATCACGGACCAGGTACTTGGTTCTGAGAGAGAAACAGATCATGAAACAGCTGGACCAAGTCAACCCAAAAAAGCATGTTGTTACTTATGTCCTTGTAAAGGTTACGTTACATCGGCAAAAACTTGCCATATTTGTGATAAATTTGTTTGCAAAGAATATTACAAAGACAAAAAAGTCTGCAGTTGCTGTGAAAATTAGAATTTAAGTGAAAAAAATGTGATTTAAACCAAACATTTCCCTCGAAGTAATATTACGGGTAATTTTAAGAGTTGAAAACTATACCTCTTATTAATACCAGTCAGTTTTTTTTGTATTCAGAGGATATTAATTTCAGTTAGTATTATTTTAAAGAATAAGGTTTGTTTTGTTATAAAAATATATTTTTGATCTCAAAAATAGTTTAGTATTATAAGTAACTACGTTTAAAAAATACATATTTGATGAGTAGAACAAATGATATTGATTAAAAAACGGTAAAATTTTGCATTAATTGTTATATCTCCTATATAAATAAATATAAAAATTTAAATTATATTTTTGAAGTTTTATTTACTAACTAAAAAGAACACCTAAAACTATAATTTGATACTTTCTTTGGTTTTAAACTATCCGGTACAAATATATCCCACGAAACTGGTTACGTTATCCGAAATAGTGAAGATATTTGAAGCTTAACCATCAAGTGAGATTTAATGCAAATATATGGGTAGGAATAATTGGAAATCAGATTATTGAGCCTTATTTTATCGAAGGTCGCTTAAGAGGCAATTCATATCTGAACATGCTATGAGATGCAATGGAAAAATTAATTGACGATGTGCCGTTATCATTTCTAATGAATTTGATTTATCAGCATGACGACACACTCCCAAAATTGTGCACTAACCAAGCACTATGTGTGTTTGGTTAGTGCGCAATTTTCTGAACAGTCACAATGGAAATAAATGAAAAGGGCATGGATTAGATATGTAAATTTTCAATTATTATAAATAAATTGATCCAATTTTTAAATACGCCTTAATGAAATTATCAATTTCAATAATACATTAAGAACATGGTCATTATGATGGCCCTAAGCCGTATGAAAACGAAAGAAGAATTGGTATATTATAAAATAATTTAATTTTATTTTAATCACAAAGTAAAGTACATTTATTTCACAAAGCAAAAATAGAGAATCCAATGTTTGAAATGCACGATTAATAACATTTCAAATTTGGTCACAAATTTTTCATTACCATAAGGAGGAAAGTTCAAGGTCAACTTTCGTTTATGCGCCGGCTGGCGGACGCACGACTTTAACAAATTCCCGGAAGCAAAGCGTTAGGGTGACTAGTTATTCCCGGGTTTTAAAAAATGAATCGGATGTTTATAATTTTTTTATTTCAGATCTCTGACAAATATTTTTGTTTAAATTTGAGCTAATACATTCTCAAATTTTATCCACTAACCAAAAATGTATCTTTATATACTTGGGCGCCGGTAGCGGGGTGCAGGGGGGTGCAATTGCACCCCCCTGTCGGGAAAGAAAATACATAGAAAAAATTACATATTTTTTACCCGACTGAACCAGCAGGAGAGTAATGCTTTTCGAGTGAATGTATATATGTATGTATGTATATGTTCATATGTACGTACGCGCTACAGCCCAAACGGTTTGACTGATTTTAGCAAACGACGTGTCGTTAGATTCGTGAAGACCGCGCGAGTGACATAGGCTATATAATTTTCATGAGAAATCAACAAAGCCAATTTCATATGGAAAAAAGATTAGAAATTTATTGGTATAGTGAGTTACGATTTGAATAACAACTGAAGGCGTCTAGGTTGCTGTCCAAATTTGTTCAACAACTTGTCAATAAATTTAGTATCCTCCTCAACTCTTTTCCTGTGAACACTGAGCATGCACAGGCCGCTTAGTCTCGCATCTCCCATCGTTGAGGGATTCCACGTCTTCACCCGTCGTAACGTGCTAAATGTACGTTCAATGCTAAATGTTGTTGCTGGAATAGTTAAAGCAATTTTAATTGCCTCACATTCCGCTGGGTAAAAAGGAGTGGTTTGACCAATCACATCTACGTATTCAACAACAGATTCATTTAGAATCTCATTATTTGCTTCATTTGTTTTCATTACCTCGTACCATGTGGTAGCCTCGGCAATAAAATTATGGAGAAGACCTCCGTAAAGGTTCTGTATATCTTCTGCTATCGATAAAAATTCTGATTTGTTTAATTTCCTCATATTTTCTGGGTGAAGCTGCATAAGCGAAAATGCTTTCTTGTGTGTTGAAGAAAATCGATTTTTTAGTGAAGAAATAATAGAATCTAAGTATAGAATAAATATAGATTAGAAAAATTCTTCCACAGTTTCAGATGGGTGATTTGATCTGTAAGTCTGTTTTTCCACTACTCGAGGACGCTTAAATTCAACGTTCAGTTTCTCGCAAATTTTCTGAGCTTTCTCAAAAATTACCGCAAACTCCATAGATCAAGTTTGCCAGAATAAGCAGCAATTATTAGTCACAATGTATGTTGGAGTAGTTGCAGTCGTGCAGAGCTGATACGCTTTGGTTTTCGATTTAGAATTCGGTGCGTCCTGCGAAAGTTCATCTAAAACTTGTATAATAGTCACAAAATTTTCAGAAAATATTCTGATACTTTTGTACTTTGCTGTCCAACGCGGTTTCACAAAATAGTGGGATATATGGAATTTTACTCCGCCGCAACCTACTCTCCCGAAAGAAATTTATAATGTCCTTTGTTGTTCCAGCAGTATATTTCACTTCACTGACAGTATTAAGGTTATTAATGACAAGATTCAATACATGGCTTGCACAGTGGAAAAATGGGGCTAAAGGATATTTATCATTAATAATTTTCTGAACGCCACCTATGTGACCTGCCATTGCAGCACACCCGTCGTATCATTGACCAACAAGTTTATTTAAATCAAGATCGCAATCTTTCAGAAAGGGAGTAATAGCTTCCGAAATGGCTTGTGCATTTAGATCTTGTACCGGTACATATCCAAGGAATTCTTCACAAATTATTGTTTTTTTAGCATCTTTATCATAACGTAGATATCGAACACCAATTGATAATTGTTCTGTGCCACTAATATCAGCAGTCTCATCAGCTAAAACCGAAAAATCTGAAGCATGTTTCACCTCCTCAATTATTTTGCTCTTAAGAACATCGGAACAAATTTCAATCAATTCGTTTTGAATTCGATGCGATAAGTATAAAGAATTTTTTGCTCCTGATTCTAAATGATTCTTCAGAATCTCGTCTCCCGAGTCAACTCGAAAATGTAGCAGGTCTGTAAAAACAGAACCCTTGTCGATTTTTCCACGAAGTGGAAGATCATGTCGCCTGCAAAATAAAATTGTTGAAATGATAGATCGAAGTTTTCCTTTTGATATGCCGTATTTAAAGATTCATGAACGCTAAATCCTTTTCTATCCATTATTTTTTCAAATGTATTTGACGAAGCCAGTGCGTCACAATGCCACTTACTTGTCGCGTGAGACTGAGCAGCTTCATGAAACTTTTGATATTTGAAGCAAGGAGAAACTATGAACTGTCCTTGTAGACCGCGCTACACTGGAGGCCGAAATAAAACACATATCCTACACAGCGGTCCTTTTGCTAGACTAGTTGTTGTGCTTCTACTAGAAAAATCGAGCGATACATCTGCTTGAGAATCTTTACGAGCAGAACTCGTACCTTTAAACAAAAAGAATTCTTATGTAATAAAAAAAAGAACGTATCAATTAACGTATTATTTCGTTGTTTTCAAGTCTCATTTTTTATGTATGTTGATAAT
Organism: Druceiella hillmani; assembly: GCA_039881145.1. Classification (NCBI taxonomy): domain Eukaryota; kingdom Metazoa; phylum Arthropoda; class Insecta; order Lepidoptera; family Hepialidae; genus Druceiella; species Druceiella hillmani. Next base: position 2,145,453 of record JAYKKI010000009.1, on the reverse strand, counting down.
GAATAATACATTCGATGACAGGTAGAGACAACAACACAACATACCCGGACTATCCAATTTATCCGTATTCGGCCTGGATGATTTATTATGAGGGGAATCATCTTCATCAAAATGTTTATTCCGTTTTTTAAACAAAAAACGTCTTATGTCACTCATAACTTGAATACAAATTAATAACCTATGCAACAAATTATCTAATAAATAAAGTCGTTGTTTAAGCAGATTTGAGTATTACCGACAATTGATCAACGAACAAATCCCCCGCATCCGTCGCGCTCCAGCGGGGATTCCCAAATAATAATGCCAACCATCGACTATATAGTCTAGGGGCGCGTTCGATTAAGCGTTTACAATAATCATGTTCTGTGTATTTAGATATAATTTTTATCGTAGTGAACGCCTAGTAGAAGGCACCTTCAGTATGTTTCCAATGAACGAAGTATATTTAATTAAATACTCGCGTGATTAGAATTTGACATTGCATTTATCCACCAGTTTCGAGTTTTGTACATTAAAAGTACTGACATTACAATATATAATATATTCCAGAATGAAGAAAATTAAAGATACCAATACAAAGTATTTTTTTTTATTAAAATTGATTTGAAATAAAAATACTTCAACGTAAGGATATTATATTCTTTTTCAATAGATACTAGTTTGAAGATCGAGAAACTATTGTTTTTTTTAATTTTTAGGTCTTTTCGTTTTTCCAGAATATTTTTTTAAGTCCCCCACTTGACAGTTTTAAATGATCACAGAATACAGGGCATTGTGCTTTTGTCATACAGTATTAGAAGAAAGTAGCCATTGAAAAACTCTGTATCTGTCATTGTCAGACAGATCGTAGAAAAAGTACTTAATACTCGCAACTCTGTTATCCACATGCTATACATGCTTAGTTCTATATTTTATATTGGTTAATAGTATGTATAGATGCAGATGCACCTCCCTGAAAATAATCCTGGCGGCGCCCATGTTTATATATATATATATATATATATATATATATATATATATATGTATGTATATATGTATTTTATTACAATTAGTACTCATTTCATTCCTAATTGGGAAATAATCCTGTGCTGTAATATTTTATCAAAATATTTAACTAATCTTTATTTTTGTATTTTGTTATTTTGTTTATTTCATTATATATAAAATTTATTAAAGTATATAATGTAATGTAATTAATATTTGATTTTGTAACTTTAATATTACGTGTACCAAAATCATAAAAGACCAGAATTACCTGACAAGAAATACAGGTTAACCTATAAAAAGATGTGCCGTCCAAATGTTCAAACCGAAATACGAGCAACTGCTCGTAACAAGTTCTATTAAGGCTCATAATAAGCTTGTAACAACTTCAATAAAACGAGTTACGAGCAACTGTGTGCAAAACCTACAATATTCAACAAATTATAAAGTCCCATAACACTGAAAGATTTTGTGGTAAAGAAAAAATATACGGAGAAAATAATTTGTCAGAATAAATTGTACAATAAAATAAATACAAACATATTATATAAACAAAGGTATGTAAATTTAATTACTACAATAAATGAAAATAGAACAAAATTGTTGTGTTTCCTATATTTAATGTATGCATATAATAAGCCAAAGTCATTAACTCGCCACAACAGTTGAGAAGTTAGCAGCTGAAATATATAAATTAGACGAACTATGACAATGAAGTCACAAAAAAACCAACCATCAAGTTGCTGTTATGCACTGTGTAAACAGTTAGATATATGTGTGAAAACAATGTATGACAAAGTTGTCCATTACAAGAAGTTCTACTGTAAACTTTGTGACAATATTTGTCTACCTATGGAAGCTAAAGTTGTCGAAAACCCAGTTACGATGAAAGTTTCCATTAATAAGAGTCACTTAGGATTTATCGATACATCCTTCTGAAGAATGAAATTTGTGTTTTTTTTTGTAAATATGTTCACTATGGGTGCCTAACAACAAAAGTTGATCTTTCAATTTCGAAAGTGCAAAGTCATTCAGTTCAGCCTGGTTTATGGAATGTACCTTTTTCATCAGAGTGCTAAGAACTGATGAATATATTTCTTCTAGTTTTAATAGATTTTTCTTATGGATGGTGAATTGCATGTGATTTAAAGCCACATGTGGATGGTATTGTAACTGCCAGTTCACCATAGATGAGGAATTGGTCTTTGCGCAGTTGGAATTTTCGAGTAAGTTACTTTCTTTTTATATTCCTTAGTGTGTTCACATATTTGCATTGATCAAAAATAATAGTCAGTTGAGTGATTTTATGGTTGGCTCCACATCATGAGAATACTGAAAATATATTCTTTCAGAGATCTTTCGAACCTATAAACTAAAATTATTGGACGTCCAATGCAGTGCATTAAATTAGCTATTAATTTGAAAAACCTAAAGATGCAAATATGCTTCTCTCAAAAATGGTGTTAATTTCTTTCACAGTTTAGCAACAAATAATTAATTACAAATCTGGAAAAGGCATTTCTTGAATTTTATAAAAATTATCTAGGGATGTGTTATTTCTTTCAAAAAAACTCAAAAATTAATGTGCTTACAAAACACACACAGTAAATTGTAAGCTGCCAAATAATGCAGCCGTGTAATGCAGCCTCGTTCCATATTTCTTGATCATGAAGATGCTGTGCATGGCAAATCCGAATTATATTTAAACTAGTCAGTTGTGGATTTACTCGAGCTGGTACTGCATATGCGACTATCAGTCATGGGAGCAGTTGCTGGATTAAAAAAATGTTGCTACAGTACTGGATTAAAAAAATGTATAAAAAGAGGTTTGAATATAGGAATCGGCTGTAGGAAGAATTGGTTGACGATGAAGTTGGAAACAATTTTGGGTGGATGGATGTAGATCAATTTGAGATACTGTTTACTATTGGGCAACAAAATATGAAAGAATGACTCAAATTACCATGAAAACTTACAGTGAAAAAAAAAATGATTAATAACTAAGATTAGCTACTTAGCTACCGGAGACTCACACATTAGTTTGCGGTATTGTTTTTGCATATCAAAACAGTTCACATCAAAGATTGTCCTCGATATTTGTGAAGCAAAAATCGAACTTTTAAAGGATTATCTAAAAATTAGTAAATTGTGTAGAATGCCTATTTATGACACTAATTATTGTCTATCTCACTTCAAGTGCATGATATTCAGTCGTCCAGAGTATACGCGGCAAATGTACTGAGGTACCTTTGAACATGGACGAAACCCAACAACATATGGTTCAGCTCCAGTACTTGTGGGCTTTGCCACATTGAGTGAACATTTGTCTTGCAAGGCTGCCACGTGAAACGACTAGACCGACGTGGACCCAGAAATTTTGCAGCAGAGCAGTGAATTCTAAGAATAACTACTGAGAGCATGAAATGTAACAGTAAATGCTGTTTTATATGTACTGAGTACACTCTAAAACCACACCATAGTTTTTTCACAATAGATATCTTGTTTGAATAAGTTCATATTTTAAAAAGGTTGTTTTTAAGGAGTTGAGGATAATTAAATAATATATAAATTACAGGAGAACACTGTGGGTGGGAGGGGGTTATAGGTTTATTCAGCTGTGGCCTCTCCGACAACGAGAGCCCCCTATCCAGATTAGCAAAATTCTGTTTAATTTAACCTAAAAATCTGAATAAAATATAGCTAACAACACCGTAAATGTAATAAGGGAATCCCCGAGTTGTATGTTTTAATATTAGAAGTGATTTCGTATATTTGGAGTGAATAATTTGGTTTTTTATATAAATTTGAAGTGTAAGCGTTTTTTTATATGTTCAAACTGTCATTATATTCTGTGCGAGTTAAATATCTATCTGTACCCGGAGAAAAAAACTACCTAATAAAATGACTTACTTTTCTATAAACAATTTATAATCCATCTTTTCTGAAATGTCATATTTTTTGCAATAAAGGTATTTAAAATCTACCCATAAACTACTTCATAAACATAATATATTTTTTCAGTATAGAAAGTCGGTCCAAACTGTGTTCAGAACTGAAAACTACAAAAATCATGGGACGAAGGAGTATTTGACAAGACTACAAAAATCCCTAGGAAGATCTTTGTTAAGACAGATTGTTGAAGGAAAAGAATCTAATAGAGAAGGAAAGATGAAAAGAGGCAGAATGAACATAGTAAAGAATATTAACGTTAAAGAGAAAAAAAGGTATGAATTATTAAAAGTTTTGGTGCAATTGAAAAAGATAAAAGAAATGAAGTTCCTATGAAATCAAAAGCAAACACCAGTTCTGTAGCATGACTTCATATAATTCAATGTTGCTGCAAACCGGCCTATTGTAATATAAATTAAACCATATATAGCATGAAGTTATTGAGCATTATACTGAAACATTTACACAAGGAGGAATATTTGTAGCCATAGAAAGGTAGGGCAAAGATGCTATAGAAATTTCTATTGTTTTGGATCAAATCAGTCTCCACTGCTGATGAAAACCAAAATAAATTGTTTCTTCATATTTCTTTCAGATGCAGAGTTATTAAAAAAAGCGGTAAGATAATTTACCAGTGGCAAATGTCTCATTTAATCTCTAAGAAATTTTGTCAAATTTGACAAAGGTGAGCAAAATTATAAAGATTCCTTTAAAAATCACACAAATCATATGACTTTACAAACAATGCAAATTTCTTGAATTTGATAAAATATCGAAAGTAGTATAACTGAGATAATTTTGAATAACAACTAAGAGAGCTGATGTTATCAAATGATATATTGTAAAGGTTTAAGGACCTTTTTTTGGTTCATATTAAATTTTGGAAAAGACTGAAATTGATATTGCAAAAAACATTCTACAACAGTTGGTAAAATTTGAATTGAATATTACATTTGGCAGAGTTCAGGGATACGACAATACTGTTTCACTATCAGGTACACATAGTCAGGTATAGCAACAAATTTTGCAGAATCCAAAATTCTTATTTCTCTAATAGTAAATCACCTCTTAATTTTTTGAAAGACACATTTCATGTTTCTTAAAGTGTAGCTTGTCATTTCAAAACAGAATCATTTCAGTAATTTTTAATGAGGGTATTGCAGATGTTTGTGTGCCACTGAATGAACTTTTTCAAGTTCAAGAAGAACCCAAATATTATGTTTACTCATGTTGCCCAGCTTCTTCAGGTAGTTATGAAAGCTTCAGTGATGAATGTAAATGTTGGCGTTCGAACTGAATTCCAGCACAACTATTTTGATTCAGTGTTTAAGAATTAAGTAACATTTTATGATTGAATGCCTTTTGAATTAACAGTTAAAAAAATTAGTTTAGCATCTTGTGAAATCTCTTGAATGCTTAACACAAGTAACAACATAATATATATTGGTCTTTTTTATATGGATATTTTGTTGAGTTCTGTTTACATCCTATCTATTAACGGCGTTTACTTAGATCAGGTATGCACCACATTACTAATGACAAACATCAGAAACCAAATGTGGACATCGACCATTGCCGCATATTTGGAACTTTGATTTGAATCTTTGTATTTTGAAGTTTGATGTAACACAAAGATTTCAAATACATATTTTTTAATAAAGTAAAACATATTCTATAATCCTATACTGTTTTTTATATATACTCCATAGTACACAGTACATCAGCCAATAAATAAATGTTGTTAGTCATAAACTTTTCTACAGAAATATTCAACATTTATTCACATTTTATCCCAACAAGAATTAAAATTTCTATCAACATCAAATTGTTTGCTGACTTTGCATGACTATTTGGATCTTCGACCTCAGGTAATTTGGCTTTGTTGTGAATTCAGGGGGCAGGTCAACTGAATTAATATTCACTGCCAGCGAATCTGCTTATTCTTTGCCTTCTTTTTAATTGTCATGGTTTTATCGTGGCTCTGCTTACCTTAGGTCTACATCAGTGATTCCCAAAGTGGTCCAGGTGGCCTCTCAGGGATCTACGGGGGACTCGACGGGGGTCTACGTTGGCGTGAAAAAAATGGGATATCACAAGTCGTAAGTGGGGTCCATGAAAATTTACGTGGTTTTGATAGTAAAGAACAAAAATGTTGGCTTGGCTTTACCTATCAATGTAGGCAGATAATATTTTAAGAAGATCAGCGACTGTTACTTATAAACACTTGCATATTCAATATTCAGTACAATGCATGTCGAGCCTTGCAAAGCGCCGCCCGCCCACCCGCAACACTCATTCAGACGTGCAAAGGGACAAAATACGATTTGTGCTGTGCTTGCAATCTTGCATGAACTTGTTTGATTCGTCACCAATATAAATACAAATGCCAAGGACAAATGTTACTAATTTGTTTCCCATATTTTGACAATAAAAATGTGAGTGAATCGATGTGAGTGTTTGCCAGTGCCGGAAAAAGTAAGGACCTGTCTATTTCTTATAAATACTTTTATTTTATATTGTAATAATATTTTATTTATGTTATGTTTGCGTGTAGTAGGTACGTAATAAAAATTAAATACTGAACAGGGCCATTATTCGAAACTTCTATAAAAAAACGAAAAGCCGAGAAAGTTTGAACTTTTAGTACTTTTTATTATAACATTATTTATTTATCCGACTTTGGTGATTGGCTAAAGGCGAGATATATGATTGACCTGCATGTTTATATATATTTTAATGCCCTCGTAGTTGCTAATGCTAAACGACTAAAAATATTTTCATAAATTGTATGTATCTTTATGTACCACTCGTAACATACATCAAAGTAATAAATAAATCATTAAAATCACAGAGTTTTGATGACAAAATATCCTTTAAACTATTTTCTCTTGAATTTACAGAAATGTATCAAAATATAATTAATCAAAAATATTTTATTTTTTTATTAATTATATATAATTTTATGACTATTTAATTAAAATAGGTTCTGCTGTTTTGTAAAAACCTCTATATGGGTCTTAGTGGTTTATTGCTTTTAATAATTAAAATCAGTTTTGCCTCCGGCATTTTGTTTCTTTTATTGCAATAGTTAATTAATCCTATTCTATTCTGTTAAAATAGCCTATATCCTGTTAAAATCGCCCTGTGATTACTAAAACAAACATTTTTTTCTTGACAGGTAGGTAACTGATACGAAATATGGATGAATCTAAGAAGAAATGTTGACAGTACAGTGTTGATTATTATAAATTTTGTTTTTCCCATCAACGATTGTCCGTATGCCTTTTATGCAACAAAGTTTTGAGAAATGATTCTATGAAACCATATTATAAATCTTTACCTATTCAATCAGGATGACATCATCTAAGAAGGTGTCACCCTGATAAAATAGGTAAAGATTTAAAATATTTTCAAACATTGAAGGAAAAATATGAAAAGAGACCCACCGTGCACAGTATGTTCGCTTCAATGTCTCAAAGTAACGATGATGGCTTGCGGGTATCTTACAATATCTCATTGCTTATAGCGAAATGTGGAAAACCACACACCATCGGAGAACAGTAAATTTTAACCGCTGTTGAAGAGGTTTAAAAAAATGTTCTGCACAAACCTCCTTTTGACATACTCAAAAGAATTCCTTTGAGTAACAACACTCTACAAAGATATATTGATGAAATGAACTCAAAAAGCTTCTTGTGTAATTATCTGCCAACAGCTCATTTTTTTATTGAACTGGACGAGTCAACTTTACCTGGTAATGAAGCATTAATTTTGGCATATGTTCGATTTGTTATGGATGAAGAAATCAATGAAAAGCTGCTATTCGCGAAAACTTTATAGATGGACACTAAAGGTTAATTAATATTTAATGTCCGGAGTGATTTTTTTAAGGAAAAATCGATTCCATTTACAAACATTATTTCGGTGGTTAACAGATGGAGCTCCTGCCGTGTTCGGTTGATGTTGTAGGTTTATAAGCCATTTAAAAGAATTATACCAGGAGTAACTGCAATTCACTGTGTCATCCACCGACAACACCTGGTAGCGAAAAATTTGAGTGATAGATTCCACCAAATGCTTCAATTTGTGATTAAAGCAGTTAACAAAATAAGAAGCAATGCATTGAATACCCGTGTATTTGCACAATTGTGCGACGAAAATGATGAAGATATCCAACGATTCCTCTCACATACTGAAGTACGCTGGCTGTCGAAAGATGCGTGTTTAACAAGATTTTATTCACTTTTTGAATCAGTGTTAGAGCTTCTGGAAAGTAAAGGTCCAGATTTAAAAGAAAACCTGATCAAATTGAAAGCACACATCGCATATTTGACAGATTTGTTCAAAAAATTTAATGACATTAACTTGCAGTTACAAGGGGACAGCCTAAATTTAATAAATACAGAGGGTGTAATTTAGGCTTTTCTTGGAAAATTGAAATTTGTGAAGCAAAATATTAGTCGGCGTGAATTTTCCCAGTTTGCAAACTTGTCACAAACAGAATGTCTTGATGAGGATATTCAGACATACGTTCAACATTTAAATGCCCTGCGTGATGACTTCAAAAATAGATGTGAAGATATTCTGATGATGGATCATAAATCCGTTTGATGAAACGGAAGTGGCGAATGTGGTATTACAAGAGGAGCTACTCGAGCTTAACACCAATGATGAGCTGATGGTCAAATTTCAAAAAGGCTATCAGACATTTTGGCTGCAGGCAGAAATACCTGATACTATATCCTGGGCTGTGGGAAATTACGAGAAAACTTTTGATAGCGTTTGCCTCGTCATACCTTGTCATACCTATTCTTGTGGGTAGATCAGGTATGATTAGTATAAGAAAGTATTGAAAACAAAACTTTGTCCAAAGAAATACATTGTTCCAACCTCTGTCTAAGTTTTATTTTGCCCAAGTGATATGTTTTTCATGCAGTAGCAATGTCTTTATTGCACTTCGGAACTTTAAAGGCATAAAAGTTTTCATACAGCATAAAAGTTTTCATACAGTGTCACGTGGTATATTTAGATCTTATTTATACTTAACTGTACCTGTTCACCACCTGATATTGTACAAGGATTCTTCTCAAACACTCGTAAAATTAGTCTATTCTCTTTTTCATTGTATTGTGTTCAGAACCATGATCTTACAGGTCATCGTTGTTTTTTAAATTATAAAGTATTTCACTCACTTGCTTACAAACACTTTTGATATTTTCATTCCTGTATTTAGCTTCGGCTCTCTATGATATTTTCGGTTCGTTTGGATGCAAATACAGAAACATGACTTTATAATGTGGTGTAAGTACAGCATTATGGATGAGATTGGAAAGTATGCGGTAAAAGAGATATTAAAAAAAAGTATTATGTATAATGCATTAAAATTAAAAATTTAATATATTTTCAGATTTGCCATATTTAATATTAAACCTCAATAATGCCCGAGCTTTGGTATTTAATATTAATAGTAGATACATCTTCCACCAGCGGCCAATTAAATCTTTCTTTTCCATAATTCCATAGCAAATTCACATAATAATAGTTTCCCCCTTCAATGTCTTTTATTTTACCAATATAAAAATTAATGCTTTTCTGTATAACAAATTTAAGAAGAATAAATGTGACAATTTTTATTTCGTTTACATCGATGATCTCAAATTGATATTTGTTCTTTGCGTTTGTCAGCTTCTTTACGCTACGCACATAATGTCGTAGCGTAAAGTACACATAATGTCGCCATTCCCCTCTATCATCAGTTCTTCGGTCATCGGTGAAAGGTATCAGACCACTTTCCCAAGTGCCCACTTTGTTCCGGACCACGAAGCATTCAATACTCCCGTTGCTACACCTCAATACTAAAGCTGGAACAACTTTTCATTGTTTTTGTGATGTTTCTCTTCTACCATATCTTCCTCAACTTGTCTATAGTAGACCTAGTAACTGCTTTCGATTGATTAATACATCCGCTGTTATTAGAAATTAAAGCTCCCAAATAGATGTACGATTGAACCACCTCGAAAATCGCTAGTTGTGTGACTTCGGGCGAGTTATTGTCAGCACGGTCGACAATAATCGTTTTCATCTCATTCCAATTATTATTCAATTGGAAATCAATGCTGATGTTTAATGTTTTAATAAATTACATAGAATTTATACTCCCCAGCTTAGGGATAAGTTAAGAAATGTAAAAGGGTCTGTGTCAGATGTAAAATCGAAAAAGTGATTGATATGTTAGTATTGAGAGTAGTCTTATCAGATCGTCAGGTTACACACCTGTTCTTCTTAATGTCAGCAGCATAGTTATCACCTCAGAGAACCCAGAGTCTTTTTACAATCACAGAACTAACTGGGATGGATTTAGGATTTTTGTGGATAGTCAACTAAACCTAAAATTTTCCTTAAAGACTCAGGATGATGTGGAGGAAGCATGTAAACATGTTACCAATTTAAACCAAGTAGCCTGCTGGACCAACTCACCAGAACTAGATAAGTCTCAGAACCTGTATTTTCAACCTCTCAATATAAGACTTAAAGTCGAAGAAAAGCATCGCTTAAGACAGGTATGGCATTTGTCTCAACATCCATTAAATAAAAGGAAGTTTAATCATGCCACAAAAAATTGAGAACTTCACTCTGGGATGCTGTAAATAAAAAGACGCAACAAACTATTTCGATGTTGCCTGCTTCAGGTCAGGGTGACCACTCTCTGTGGAAAGCCTTAAAAAACCTAGATAAACTCCTAGAGCATCGTCCCCCTATTAGATCACAATCCATCTTAGCTAGAATGGATAGTGAAAAGGCTGAGATCTTCCCATCTCATCTGGCAAGTGTCTTCAAACCAAATGAGAGATATACAGACAACTATGAGATTGACACCATCCTAAACTATCATCTCCAAACGTGCTTGCTCTTCAGACAAATGTCCTCAAAAGAAATTGCCAAAGAAATAAAAGAACTAAACCTAAAGAATGCCTCTGAATTTGACTTGATCACTTCCAAAGTTCTAAAGGAGAAAGGCCCTAACTTTTCTAGTTTGCCTCAGAATACACTACACCATTCTAGAGGCGATTAACAGATTCAGACAAAGATATGCAGTACGGCTCACTATTCATTCAAACCCTCTAGCTAATGAATTGTTGTACAATACCAAATTTATTAATAGGCTCAAAAGAGGCCAAGTATTCTAGTTGAGTAGCAGTGGCATTGGCTTCTGCCCTCTAAACGCCAAATTAAGAAAACTGATAATAGTCTAAAGGGACTGATCGCAGTTAAATACAAAAAAAGAACGTCAGTGGAACGTCAAATTGAACGTCAATGGCACAACTCTTCATAGGCTATTAAACCCATCATTCAAATATAGATTTCTGCCTAAAGACAAACCACTCTCTGATTAGTTTTACAGATTTTTTCTGAAGTTGTACTATTAATATATAATCATTTTAATATTCGCAATATTAGATATCATTACTGTTTACAATGGGCAACAGTTGGTTTGAAAGAAAAAATATTTCAGTGTTTAGGTACTTATTAGAGCTACTTCATGTAAGAGAACATTAATCATTCAAAGATATTTGTTCTTTAGACATAAATAAATTGCTAGTTAATTAAGGGTTCCCAAGTCCTGAAAAGAATTCTTTGCTTGAAGGAAAATCCCTACTAATATGAGACAGAAAAACGATTCTACATTTGTAGATATGTTAAATTGTATGAGGCTTGTAATTATTAGTAAAGATGATTACACATTATTAGACTTAGCTTGTTGGCAAGCGTCATTGCACTCGTGGCAAATTTAGTTAGTACGCTCATGAGCGCGATGGCACTCGTCGACACTCTAACGGTTAATACTACTTCTCATATTTTGGCCATTAACTTTAAGGTTTAATAGAACTAATGTATCATTAATTTTCAGAAATTATCTAAGCTTTAGGTTAGTCTTGGTTAGCTACATTAGCTAAACAGTGCTGTCAGTTTAGCTTTCCATGCTGAGAACAAAAGGGTTTTATTTTTGGCACGGGTGGTTAATTATCAAAGTAAGGTATGTTTTGTTCTGTTGTGCATTAAAGCTATAATGCTGTGTTTCGATTTGTTACTATTTTCTTTCCAAGACTATTCTTGAAGTTTTGATGATCAGCTACCAACTTTTAGATCGATTATTTCACATGCAGTTACTTCCTCGCTTGTTATAATTTGTGTGTGTTTTGCACTTTGCAATATTGTTTAATACCTTATTGTAATAACTTGGCCCTGCCTCTAGACACCAACCTGTTTATTTTTTAAATTCGATATCAGACTTATTTGTAGTGCTTTGTGTGGGCATTTTTTGGTAAAGATTGGTGTAATTAATCCACCATGCATTTTTGATGGACAAATTTGAAACCCAGTTACAGGATATAGAGATCGATCATGCTTTTTGACTGATGCTTTTGTTGAAGAATACTCATCTATCAGGAAGATTTGATTTCATAATTTATTGTAATCAGGACTGGTTACAAACAAATATGTTTCCACACATGGTTCTAAGCAATCTCAACAAAGCATAGTGTGCACATTTTTTAAATTATTCAAGGAAATTGTATTTTATTATTACTTGTATCATTCATTCCTAATAGTGAAATGTCAATTGCATAATGTTGTGTTCTGTTCAAATATTTACCACTTGATTCAGATATTTAGAAAGTAATGTTCGTAAATGTTTTGAATGTCACCCTAATAAAGTAATGCTGTGAACAATATTTATAGACTAAAATGTTCATTGGTATCTATAAAACAAAAGCGTTAAATCTTATATTTTATTATTACAAGGATTTTTATTTCACACCTTATAAATATTTTTAATAATAATGACTGTAATCTTTGTTACAATCCATAATATTTATGCAAAACTGTTAGTTAATGCACACACTAAAATACTCAATTACAATGTAGTTATAGCAGAGGTTAAATGCAGATGTAATATTCGAGAGATGTAACATTCGCAATATTTAAGTTGTGACTCATTTTAAGAGTGTCACATTATATATGAGAAACAAACATTCTAGAATTTTGATAATAATGAATAGTCACAAATGTTATGTCATGAATTATTTAAATATGTGACGGAACTCTTCAAAAAATCGATTACATCTCTAAAGAAAACCATCTGTGATCTGATGACTGATTTTTAGATAACTAGCATCCTTAACCCATTAATTCCCAAGGGTAAAAATAAAGACATATTTATTGGTTTAATTGTTTATTACGTTTATAAATACATACAAAAAAGAGCAAATTATAGTAAAAAAAAATATTGATTAATTATTTTACAATCTGCAAAATGTTGCGTCTAAGGAACGTTGGGATTACTGAACTTCAATTTTACAGGCAAGTCTAACAACGCTAGAGTATTAGCGTGAGTGAAATATTTTAAAACAATCAGCATGAAGATGTACTTGACATTTTTTACACATATAAATTGTTGTACTTCTACACTGTCGACATCTTCTTCGACGTTTACTTTCGTGCTCTTCTATGACATGACCAATATTATCGAAGCGAATATTGGAAGGTAACGCATTAATACATTTTTGTCTTCATCTTTTGACCAGTACAATTTCGCAGCAGGCAATGAATGATATCCATTCAGCAATAATATACCAAAAAATCTTTAGAGTTCTGCTACCGTGAGGGTAAATAAATGACGGTTATGGTCACAAGGATATTTTTTTGAAAAACCTACAATCTGTTCCCAAACTTCATCACTAAAAAATAGGGAAAATACTTCAATAGGTGTTTTTCCACCTACACATTCTTCAATATTCTGTGTCATTGCTGTTTCGTCACTTGTAGGAAAATGTGTATAAGTTCGATGTTCTTTTTTCCAGTCTGGAACACATTTTGGTGTCTTTTTCGGCAGTCTTGGCTTTTTCGAAGTTGAAGGACCGGGCTCACCTTGCGTATTTTCAAGCTCTGTGGGTAAATCGGTGTGGATTTCATACGTTCCAGCGATATCAGTGGGCACAGTATTGTCATAATCACCTAACGCGTCATCATCTAGGTTTTCTTCGTCTGTAAGATTGTCAACCGTCGGGGGGATGTACACAGTATCGATTTGATTGGCATCTTCTAAATCCTCTTTTTCTAATATACTCATAATTTCTTGAGAAGATAGTACTTGTTGCCAGGTCATAATGTTTTAACCTATTATTTACTGATTTGTATACACTCACTTATCGTTTTTTGACGTCACTTTTTGTTTGCCGGTCAAAATAAAAATTCGTATACCTACAATATTTTTTAGTAATCTAACTGACGGACTAAAAATATTTTTTTCTAAAAATGACTATGCGACACTATTAGCCTCACGTTCTATAACCGACTAACTAATAAAACAAAAGTGCTTGTACTCTTTGAATACCGAGAACCCATTGTTTACAATAAATTTCAAACTTCAATGGCAAGCAGTGTAACAATAACAACTGACTATTATTTCTCCCAACGTTGCGCATACGCAACATTTCCTGGAAGTCTAAGATAACAAATGTAACTAGTTTGTCCAGCAAAAGGGTTTATATCATAAATAAGATATTGCTTAAGCTTTATACAGTGTAAAAAGTATAGCTTCATTTCAATTTATATTTTTTATGATTGGATGAATCTGTTGATCTTGAGATGACTCAATTAGCAGTTTTTAAAAAATAAAACTACTATGTGTTTGTATTTAAAAAAACATTGAAAAAAATATGAATCCATTTTTTAGTTCTACTTCTCGAGACTGGCTTACATTTCATAAAATTAATTACTTATTTTAAAACAAAAAAAAATCACATTTGAAATGTTGCACTAGCGCAACGTTGGGTAAAGATGGGTTAACTTTTCCTTATTATTTAAAATTTTGTTGAGGAAATTTTTACAAGTGTACCTATATTAATACTTTAAGTTTTAACCCCTATTCATTTAATGGCAATATCTAACGTCGAATGACCCATAACAACCAAATCGATAATAATCAGCCAAACTAGAACATCTTATATTTAATATTTTAATACACACATCTTATAAAAAAACAGTCCTAAAAATAAATTGAGGTCATTATGCTCCATCCCCGCTTATCTATTCATAAAAAGACGGATTCTTCATAAAGAGATGGAATGCCCAAATTTATACTCAGTGACTGCAAAAAGTTAGAACGTTTGAGTTAATACACGAACATATGAATGAACACACAAGTTTTTCGACAAAATCCACAAGGGTTGGCTACCATGTCATAACAAAAAAAAGTTGTTTGTGTTATGTCTTGATACGTATAAAAAATTTTACACATATTTAATGTATCATGTTTGCTTTGTAATGTTAAATTAAATCTATTAGACATACCTTGACATGTCATATATTAATAAATGCTTACTCGATAGTATATTTTTTTAATACCTGGTCGCTAATAGGCCAGGTTTTAAAGACTGTTAGGTAATAAAGAGTGCTGACGGTATTACAAGACAGCTGTTGAAAAATCTTATATTCACATGACCAAAATGTGGCCACCAGTCAACTAAAACATTTTCAAAAAAATGTAAAAAATACTCTTCGTCAATTTTAAATAGTAGAAATGATAATAAGAGAAAAGAAATATCAATAAGGTTTACATATCTCTCTTTACACATGCAACCACATTTGTCATCTTTTTTGTAAATACTCTCCACACAGTTATTACTGGCAGCATATTTAATGCACGCATAAACTATTTGTGATTTCCTATTTATTATTCCTAATTTTGACATATGACTAAGAATTTTTTCCTATTTGCTCACAATGATTTAAATTATTTTCAATTTGCTTAAAAGAAATATTGTTTTCAAATAAATCACGATAACTCTCAACTTTATGTGGTTTTATTAGTGTATGTTTTACATTTGGGTGGCATTACATTTTATCGGCTAGCCTGTATTCGCCATCAGACTAGCCTGAGCTTGTATGATTTTTGTAGATAAAAATATTAAAGTAATAAAAGCAAATATTAACTGCGTTATACTATATAGTATAACAAATGTTATATCCAATAGGAGACACTTTTGCTCTATTGTTCCACACCGACAGATATTGCTAACTCTTATACTATTCATATATTAAAAAATGACTCTTTTATTTGTTCAATAGTAGCCTAGAAACAAACTAAACCTAGAAAATTTTAATACATTCATTTAGCCTCTTAAACAATAAGTTGGCATCGAAATATTTCAAAAACTTTTTTAGAAAAATTATTAGTTTCTAGTTTTCATTATATTTTGATAAGGAATTTTTCAACAGGTATTTTAATTTTAGCAGAATGCTTTATATTTTTGAAGTTATACTTCTTTAGGCGCGTTATGAAAAAATTATTAGAGTGAAATTTTAAGATTCGTCACGCAAAAGTTACAGTATGAAGTTGCAGCGGTTGCAGTCTCGAAACAAAAGCTATTGGCACATCGTCGCCTCTGTTCACTGTTTTCATATTCATAGTATTTATCCACATGTTTCTAGTGTCTACATTCACACACGTGTTTTAGTTTCATATAAGTGCGATTTATATATGTGCTGATAAATTCTATTCAGTAGTGATTTAAATTCAATATTTTGATTAATATATTTACTATTCGTAAATATTAGTGAAAAAATTGTGTTTATAGACTTTTTCAAGTGCTATATGTATATGCTACTATATTATAGTATTATTTACTGATGTATAGCTATGTATGTATGCTAGTATATTATAGTATTATTTACTGATGCCAAAGAAGTATAACTTCTCACGCGCGTATATAAGTACACGTACCTTTCTTTTTTATATTTAGAGTATGCTTTATATTTTTATATAAATAAGTTACAAAGAGAAAAGTAAGCGTTACATAATAATTAGCCAAACCTTAAAAGTGGTAAAAATGGGTTAAAATGGATTATTGACATATATGTTAATACAAGATATGACAAAACTGTTCTCCTAAAATAGTTCTGCAAAAAGTTTACGGTAATGTATTTCTTTATACTAAAATTAACCCACACTATTGAAAAAAGAGTTTGTGATGAAAAAATTCTAATAAAAAAACGGGTTACTGGTATTAAGAAGAATGAAATTTGTTTTTCTTTTGTAAAAATTTCCACTTTGGGAGCCCCAATACGAAAAGCTAAACTTTCATCTTCGAAAGTACTAAGTCATTCAGTTCAGCTTGGTTCACTGAATGTGGTTTATTGTCAGATTGCTCAGGGCAAATAAAAGTATTTCTAAATCTAGTTCAAACAAATTTCTTTTAAGTTCTCCAGAAATCACGTGCAACTTAATGTGATGCGTGGAAAAACAATCACGGACAGAAGAGGAACGGTTCAGTATCACTCATGACACCATTTAAAAATATTTAAAAAAATAATTAATATTTATGATTAATACAACATATATGAAAAGCCACAATCTTCATTTTGAGACCTTATAAAATCATTATTTAGGGAACATGATAGTATTAATACAATATAAAACACTGAATAGGTGTATATGTGAAAAATTCAATTTTATATTTAGTTTCAAGCAATGGTCGGTGGAAGAGATAAAAACTAGAATGTGTGATTGATCGATGATATATGTGTATAAAGTAAATAGAGAAAGAGATACAGATTCGATCCACTGAATAGCACGATCCACTGTACCCCACCTTCCCTTATGGTTAATTTTGATAATTTTTTGCCATAGAAAACTATTTAAAAATGTTTATTAATAGATAATATAATAAAAATATTGAAGGCGCTTAGTAAAAAGAATCGTGTGCAATATTACGAAAGTCTGAGATCAGTACGTCCAAAATCTAAGTTCTGCTCTACCGCTGGCGTCCGAATTGCCTACAAATTTCAGCCTACATTTTGTATAATCATGTATCAAGTCTCCTATATAAAAACACGAAACTTGTGTATGATTGATTTATTACGGAAATGATTTTACATGTTCTTAGATTTTTAATCAGAGAAATAGAAAGTGTATTTGCACGATTTCGTGAAATTATGCTTTTTTAGCTGTAGAATCCTAAAAAAAGTAAAAAAAACAAGTTATTTATATTCAATTATTTTCTGAATGGTAATTGTTCAAGTTCACGAAGTTATATTTTACTAGCTTATACATATACACACACACACACATATATATATATATATATATATATATATATATATATATGTATATATATATATATATATATATATATATATATAAATATATACAGGTGTCCAGTGGCAGATTTCAAAGTTTGAACAAACATAGTTCTGAACGCAACACATAAGAGGGGCGCGAGGGAGCGTCGTTAGAAGCGCAAGCGGTGCGGATGTTTTAGTAGCCATGGAACAGTGGAGTGGAGAGCACCGCGGTTTTGCCGTCGAGGCGTACATTTCGAGAGGATTTTCGCTGTTTGTAGCACGCCGTCGATTTAATAATCGTTACAGTATTCGTCGATTATGTGATGGACCATCGATCAACCTCATTCAGTCATGGGTAGCAAAGTTCAGAGCTACAGGATCAACATTAAATAGGCCCAGGCCAGGACCTACACCATTGGTAGCCACGGATGAAAATGTCGAGCGTGTTATGGTTTCTGTCGTTGAAAATCCCCGTTTATCACAGCGTACACGTTCATCGATATTGGGAATTCCGAAATCAACTTTACAGGTAATAATGCGAAAAAAGCTCAAGTTCCATCCATATAAAATTCAAATTGTTCCAGATTTACACGATTCTGACTTTGAATTAAGAAAAACTTATGCGGAGGTGATGTTGTTGAGATTTCGTACTGCTACCCTGATGGGCAACATATTCTTTAGTGACGAAGCTCACTTTCACATTGGAGGATATGTGAATAAGCAGAACTTTCGTTACTAGGATGTCCACAACCCAAGACAAATGCATCAAGAGCCTTTACATAAGCCTAAAGTAACAGTCTGGTGTACCATGTCTGCATCTGCAATCATAGGGCCTTATTTCTTTGAAAATCAACGTGGCCAAACTGTAACTGTGAATTCGGAGAGGTATGTCAAGATGTTAAATGAATTTTTCAGAGTAGAACTACAGAATAGTCCATCCTTCAACCAAAACACATGGTTCCATCAGGATGGGGCCACAGCTCACACTGCTAATGTGTCCATGAATGCAATGCGGCAGTTATTTCCAAAAAAAAACATATCCCGAAACGGTACTGTACCGTGGCCACCTAGGTCACCCGATTTAAGCCCATGTGACTTTTTCTTATGGGGATACTTAAAATCCGTTGTTTACAAAACAAATCCGAGCACTGTGACAAAACTTAAAGAAAATATTCGAGCCAAAGTCAGTAGGATACTCCAGTCACTCTGCAAACGCGTTTTTGGAAACATGCGTGCTAGACTCGAAGAGTGTGTCAGACTCGATGGGCGCCATTTGGAAGACGTGGTTTTTAAAAAATGAAATCCGCATTTGTTGTTATAAAGTTAAAATAAACCTACTTTGTATTAGAGGTGTAGTTTTTTTTTTACAATTTTTCAATCTGCCACTGGACAACCTGTATATATATATATATATATATATATATATATATATATATGTATATATATGTATATATATGTATATGTATATATATGTATATATATATATATATATGTATATGTATGTATATATATATATATATATATATATATATATATATATATATATTGTTAGTTATGTCACTTTCATGTTACAGTGTGAAAAAATAATAATGATGCAAAAAAAAGTTTGGGTTTGTACTGTAGATTTTCCGTGAGAACATTGGAATAAAATCATAACAAGCGTTTAGATATACATAATATGTAATTTAATTATCGATCTCTTGAATACCATAATAGTCTAACGGTTACAGAATAAATACATTACCTGCTTATCGTATGTAGCTAGAATCTGTGGTAGCTACTGCAGCACCCTCCACTGATGTATGCGCATTGATGCCCGATCATGCTATTTGATAATTGCAAAATGTATTCGCTTGGCGCTGCCATGTTGCCATCAATTTTTATATCACCACTGTTTTCTGTATTGCTTTCCAATGGCACCTGCACATGAGCCGTGAAAGTCTGGACTGATGACGGACGCTGTATGTCCGATGGGCTAGCTACGTTATTGTTTACTTGATTTGTTTAAAATCCCTTCCGTCGCTGTCATAGTTCTCTCATTTGCTCAATCCTGGACTTTTCAGGTTTCTTACATTTTTTTGAAGCGAGCTTGCCTCTGATTTTTCTTTTCAGTAATTCCGAGCATATTTAGAGTTCATATCGCTTGACAGGCTAACTACTTAATCGCTTTGGTTGTTTTTTTTATTTCGTTTACCATGCTATCATAACCTTTGCACTCACACGACTAAAGACATTTTAGATTGTTTGAATCTTTTTGACACAAACATTCCTCTGATTTATGTTTTTTCTATTTCGAGGCATATTCACGATTCATATAAGACGACATTTTTATTTTTTTTTAAATTTTCCATTGAATACCGTCTCACTTTGGTTTATAGAATTGTATCGCAAGCTCTTCAATATAACACCCTAATCAACATCCTAGCAAAACAGGTTTTCACTCTACATTAATTTAACTCTACACATAACGCTAATTCACAGCAATCACATACCTAGACCAGTCTGATAATGTCACAGGGAAGACAAATATGGTCTATAAGTTGTGGGTTTAACTATTATTATAGCATTATTAGTCTCGTAGTTATAAGATATTTAAATCTGTACATATTTAATAACACAAGAAAGAGAAAGATCAGTTAAGCCACCATTCTGCTTAACGAGCGAGTAGACGGTTTCACATCACTAAAAAAATTTGCATTTTTGCCATAGAGCATATATGTGCACGGCGGCTGAACTCTTGTATCTATATTATGTAAAAATACAAAACTTCAGCGAGCAGCCTCGAGTATGGCTCGCACTTAAAAATTAAAAGTCACAAATTTGGAAAGTATGAGCGGAAAATTGATGTTTTTTTCAATACAAAGAATGAAATACTAGATTTAGGTCTCGATTTTCAAATTGATCTAGATCACTCAGCCCAATCACACGCGATTCTAGTTGATACAAAAGAAAGAAATAAAAAAAGAATAAATAATATTGCACCGGGAGCTTATGATTGTCTGCATTAGCTTATGACTTTCAATGACACTTGATATATTTTATTGAATGTATTAGGGAGGTCTTTTGGAGGGTAATTTCTTCATTGCACTCGACACAGGCGTGATGAACCTATAATCAGCTGGTCCCTCTAAATCTGCGGCCATGTTGTCCGATTTGGCATGTCAATATATGCATAGTCATATGTTGACATGGACATACAAGGTATGCAGTGTATAGATGTGCACTATTTTCTAAAAAATTAGTGTACAAATATGCTAAGGGTTTGACATTTCAACTAAAATATGCAACAGCTTCCTTAGAAACAAAGATATCCACACTGGGCAAAAAATTAAACGCGGATGGCCTTTAAAAATAAAAAGAAAACAACATGGATTATATAATTAATTTGATACGTTAATTTGTCTTCCACTTATTCAATCTATTAATGACGCATTATATTTCAAATATGTAATAGAAAAAGATTGTGCAAGGTAGTTAAGGGTAAGGGGGCCATAACAAGTAATTTTTGAGTTTAAATTAATATTTTAATGTTTTATTACATCTCTATTTAATCATCTTTAAAAATTGAGATCATCCATAACTATAAAAGTGATTATTTATGATATATAAATTAAATAGTGCAAGTTTGCCATTGCCCGTATTAATGGGTATGTGCAGATAAGATAGCCATTCGACTAAAGGCTAATTTATATTTTGTTAAGAGTACAAGTGTTAAGTCATTAGTAAAATCAACGTGTAAACAGTCAAGCGGCTAAGTGTGAAATGCGAGTGCGAGTAAAGTGATTAGAAGCATGGTCTATTTTTGCTGTAAAGTAGCCTCCCCTGCACACCCGCGAACTCTTCGTGCTCGCAGGAGTCTCGTTGAAAGAAGAATCATTCACAACGTATTTTAAAACCCTTGGTAATAGATTCTTATGTGGAGGTGACTGGAATGCCAAAAACGTCTACTGGGGATCCCGACTAAATCTACCCAGAGGCCGAGAAATGAAAAGAAGCATGGATAAAAACAAATTATATGTACTTAGTACAGGTGAACCATCATACTGGCCTACAGACCCAAACAAATTACCAGACCTGCTGGATTTCTTTATTTACAAAGGACTGTCGGACCACTACTTAAGTGTCAAGACATGCTTGGATAGCAGCTCAGACCACACACCGGTAATAGCTACAATAAATAACACCATAATTAAAAGACCAGTAAAAGAAAGACTTTATACGGAAAAAAACCGATCGGGACACATTTAGAGACTACATTGACAAAAACCTGAACCAGACAATAAAACTTAAAACTAAAGAAGACATTGAAAATCATGCAATATCGTTAACAAATCTTATACAAATAGCCTCATGGACATGCACACTTGACAACATAATGACTAAAGGTAGTAAGAACGTACCAAATGACATAAAAATAAAGATCCTGGAAAAAAGACGACTGAGATGAGTGTGGCGCTGTAGCCGACATCCTCAGGATAAAAAGAATTTCAACAAAGGAGCGGTTGAACTAAAACAGTATCTAAAAGATATAGAAGAGGAAACCAGACAACATAGATTAGAAAACCTAAACCCCCAAGCTAAAAACGACTACTCACTCTGGAACATGGTGAAAACCAGCCGCGATGCCCCTCAGTTAGCACAACATCCTATTAAAAGCAACAACACGTGGGCTAGAACAGATAAAGAACGTGCTAAGGTATGTCGAGAGTTTCTGGGTGAAGTCTTCACTCCCAATGTGGGTGATGTGGAAACTGAAAGAGAAATACTAAAATACCTAGTAATGCATCTGTAACTCTGTCTCCCCATAAAAAGCTGCTCACTCTGAACTGAACAAGGCATCTGGGTTTTGTCTAATAACAGCCGAAATACTAAGACAACTACCTAAAAACAACTCTTCAACAGCATAATTTATGTTGGACATGTCCCAATGACATGGAAAGTCTCAGAGATCATTATGGTTCCAAAGCCGGGCAAACCTCCACATCATGTATCTTCCTACAGACCAATCAGTCTTTTACCAACCTTATCAAAACTCTTCGAAAAAATTATCTGAAGAAGGATGATACAAACACTCAATGCAAACAACATCATCCCTCAACACCAGTTTGGATTCTGTACCGGCCATTCGACAACAGAACAAGTTCACCGAATAGTCAACAAAATAAGAGATGCTCTTGAAAAGAAACATTACTGCTTTGCTGTCTTCCTTGATGTACAACAAGCATTTCATAAGCTATGGCATTTAGGCCTGCTGTACAAAATCAAGAACAAACTTCCACACAATTTCTTTTTGCTCTTAAAATCACACTTGGAAGATAGATTATTTAAAGTCAAAATCAATGATGCATACTCAGCCTTTCAAGAAATAAAAGCTGGAGTGCCTCAAGGCTCAATTCTAGGTCTAACTCTGTACCTTTTATACACTGCAGATATACCAACATCGGATAATGTCCTATCTGCTATATTTGCTGACGATACCGCTGCGCTAAGCAATCATGAAAATCCCACCATTGCATCCATGGTTCTACAGTCACTTAAACAAAATTAACCAATGGATGAAAAAATGGCGCATCAAGGCAAGCTCCAATAAATCGGTACATGTCACCTTCACTCTGCGAATGGATAACTGCCCTCAAATTAAACTTGGAAACGATGTTCTTCCTCAACAAGACTCAACAAAATACCTAACCATGCGTCTAGATAGGAAGCAAACATGGAAAACTCACATTACAAAAAAAAACGCGATGAGTTAAACATTCAGCTTAAAAACCTTTCCTGGCTAATAGGCAGAAGATCACAATTCACCCCGAAAAATAAAATACTTATATACAAAACCATAATTAAGCCGATTTGGACATAAGGCATAGAGCTGTGGGGAACAGCAAAGAATTCCAACGTGGAAATACTACAACGCTTCCAAAATAAAGCACTCCGAATGATATCTGATGCACCTCTATTTATCACAAACAATGAATGACATAAGTACACAGGAATGAAAACCATAAAGGAGGAAGTAGAACACAGAGTACAATCCTATTGAAACTGCATAAAAGCTCACACTAATACCCTCGAAACAGCGCTAGATAATTCCATAAATAAACGACGACTTAAAAGACCACATGTGAGATCTTGTTAAATAACAAATTCTTAAATAATTAAGAGACAGCTTCCTCGCTCGAGGGCCAGTTCTCGCCTGCTAGATATCCTACAACAAATCTGTTAAGAGCTTGTTAAGCTGATTGCAAGATAATAAAAAGAAAAAAAAATATCTTTTAGGGTTTTCGATTTCAACTAACAATTCATGTTCGATTTCAGATGTGATGATTATGACTATCGTTTTTAAAATGTTTCGTAATTCTAATCTTTGTTCGTCCCCCATTTTGTACAGAAGTGACACGCCACGATGCAGACACACACTTTGAACATCACTTATCACTGTACGATCATTTACTTTACACATAACATTTAACACCATAGGTTATCTTTATCTTAATTATATGGCGTTCGTTCTCTCGTAGACACCATAGGTTAACTAATCACTTCACACCTGTATTTTTTACTCCACAAAACGTAAATTAGCCTTAAAGATAAGTTGCCAGTAATATAGCCACTTGTTTGGCTCTTTTTTACTGTTATAGCACTACATACTTATAATTCAAGGAACCAGGAACTAATATTATTTTAATTTCTCTGCTTTTTGTCGTGGCCTTTTAAAGGACTTTGAGAATAGAGTGATGAATGGCTATGTTGTCATACCGTGCATTGGAATCACATTAGCTTATAATTTTTATGTAAAATTAGGCACAGTACATTTGAATATGTATGGCCATATCACCTTAATAAACAGTCGCATTTTCCAATTGTGTAGAGGATATAGTATAATTGGTTAGATATTATTATACTTCTAAGCTATTATATTTAAAGGAAGAAAAGAAAAAATGTAATTGTTGACACTAAAACTTATTATTCACGAATATTTACAAATCTGTAATTGGTTCAAAATTTTCACTTTTTCCCATTGTTCTTAACTGGGAGATACATTCTTCTAAACTGGAAGAACTTTCGACAGAGTCAAGTTAAAGTGCTGACTTGGTTAAACTTACCAAATCATTCCCTGGATATTTATCACTGTTGCTTGAATTACTTATTATTATTTCCTACTTTATTTCTTTCTTGGTTAGCAATAGGAACTAGGGTAAAAAGGACACAAAAGGCAAAAAAAAGGATAAATTGAAAAAACAAGACACATAATTTAAATAAACACTATAATTTACATAAACACATATACAAGAGCACACACAACCGTGTACACCAATACACAAATACGACATACATGTGTGTTTAAATGATCTTAATTTTGACATCATTCTTTTTATGTATTGAATGGTAAGTTACCAAATAAGCTTATTAGAGTCTGATAAAAGGGGTCTGATGTTGACAGGGAATTGCACATTATATTTTAATTATTTATACATACAGTGGAAACTTATCATTCAAAGAGTATTCAAATATAAGGGTCGAGATCACCCTCCCCATCTTGCACTCACAAATTGAAATGTTTCTGATATGCAGCCTAGCTAACTAAGCATAAATAGAACAATGTCCCATACATATGGGGATCTCCACCAAGGTATTCCTTCTAGAAATTATAAATGTGGAAAACCAGAGTTAGATTAGGTATATTGTTGATCTGGAAGCAGCCCACATTTGTGATCTGAGGCGAGCTCTGCTACACCTTCTTCCAGTCGACAATTTCATTAAAATGTTGAGTTGGTGGAAATACAGGGGTGATTCTTGAGAAATTCCTCTATGAAAAATCTGGACAAATAGCCATTGCAACTCGGTATATCCACGATCAGAAGAAGGAGGTGCAGCGATGGAGTTACAGTTTAAACACCCTCCACCATAGACTCTTAGGATATAGGAAGAGGTAACAATCAAAGTTTAATATTTTAAAACTTGTAGTGTGATTTTTCAAAGAAAATAAGTTTACATAGACATGTACTTATTCAAAACTATAATTACACAGTAACTCCTACTCAAAGTTTACACTCTAAAATTTACATATGTCTGAGTTTACCCGAGTTTATTTTTATATGTCATGTCCCTTATTCTATATTCACAAGGATGTATACCTGATTTTATACAAGTTCACATCTTACACACAATGTTTTAACTTACACTAAACTTATACAGTAAACCTTATTCTACTTATATTACACAAATGTATATCTACTTTTACCTTAATTTAAATTTCACAGTTCACATATCGACTTGTATTTCGCATATTTTTAGAGATGGATAGATTGATAAAATCGTAAAACTTTTTTAACATTTAAAAGTAGCAGTATAGACACAATATTGAATGTTACAATTAACAAGCTTTTCACAGATTAATGTTATGAGTTAGTTGATAATACAAGAAACTATTTCCCTTAATATGAGATAATGCATATTTCAGAGTGAGTGCTATAGGTCACAGTTAAATCATTAATGGTGATGAATTAAAAATTGATTGTGGACAATACACTGTGCAAAATCATTTCAATTAACAGATATTAAAATCAAATTAACAATTATTACAATGAACGAAGTTGCTCAAGTATAAATAACTGCATCTGAGTCTAATATTCCAATCTTTTCCTTTATGAGTTTGAATTTTATTCTAGATAAAGCCTTTGTGAATGGATCAGGACGTTCTAGGTAAAGGCACACACATAATTCAAATGTATATTTAATATAATCGGCATACATAGTTATTTTAATGAGCACACACACAATTCGAATATATATATTTCAATGAAATTTTTCTTTTACTTTATACTTAAAGCCTATATGTTTATATCTTTTGTGAAACTTACCATTTTTAGTTACCCTTATGACAATTTGGTTATCAATGTTCAAAATATGCAGCTTTCTGATTAAACTCACTTAGATCATAGAGCAATTGTTTCAACCATATCGCCTTCTCAGTGGTCGCACAAATTATTATGAACTCTGCTTTTCTGCCCTAGACAGGGCCACACTTCGCTGGCACTGATTTGACCAGGTAACAGCGGTTCCAATGTTGAGGAATCTGTAACTGCATTTGGTGTCAGTTTTCATCCATAAAGTGACTTTTTAATTTACATACCATATCTGATTTGCATCCCAATCTCCCAGACGGTATCTTCCACTTTTTAGTATCACTTGCCTTCATCTTGCATCTTTGTAGTTTAGTAGTGTGTCAAACAAATCTTCATTGTAACATAGATAGCTATTTTGTGTTTATCTTGGAATGTGTCAGTTTTTCCCTCATCAAAGACATTGGATTTTCCATTCTAATGCTTCATTATGGATGCTTTGGACTAACAATGACTCATTCATAGATGATGATGACACTCCGAAGCATCTTCCGTCCTAAACTCACAGTTTATAGTTGGGCGTGTTTACTCTGATGTGTTTCGGGAGCTTTTGAAATTACAAGGTGTATCTGACTCATGTCAGGACTCTGTGAAATTTGCTGGAAAAAAATTCTTATTAACAGTGGAAGACCATGTCTCCACTGTTAATAAGAATTTTTTTCCAGTAAATGTCACAGAGAAGACTGCTTTTGAATTGAATATTAAAAATCTATATCCTTTTGTGTTTTCAGAATATTCAATAAAGATTAATTTTCTTACTCTGGGATCACATTTCCTCACATTTTCTTTTGAGAGATGGATCATAGCTTGGCATCCAAACACTCTCAGATGAGCAATATCTGGTTTGTTTTCTGACCCTTCCTCTTCTGAAGACATATATTCAAATGCCTATATGGAAGCTCTGTCCGTCAAATAGGCAGTTGTATGTACTGCTTCTGCCCAATATTGTTTTGGTAGGCCAGTGACACAGTTAGCATTTTGACTATTCAACTAGTGTTTTATTTCGGTGTTCTGCCACTTTTGTTCAGGTGTGTATGGAATGGTTGTTTGTTTGTTAAGGTGTATAAATTCTTTATTCATTTACTCCAGTCCGCTGTCTGAGCAGAGAAATTTAATATTGCAATCTAATTGGTTTTCTACTTGATTTTATAATTCAATGAATTTTTCTATTAATTGTGATTTGGTCTTCAGGAAATAAATTCCTTTTTTGAAGAATAATCTATAACTGTTAGGAAATATTTCGTTCCACTGAGTGATATAGTTTTCATTGGACTGCAAATATCCGAGTGCACTAACTCTAGTACTTTTGTGGTTTTTTAGCCTTTATACTCGAGAGTTTATGTTGCTTGACTACTTTCCAGACATGTGGTGTATTAGCCTTTATACTTGAGAGTTTATGTTGCTTGTCTACTTTCCAGACATGTAACTCTAGTACTTTTGTGGTTTTTTAGCCTTTATACTCGAGAGTTTATGTTGCTTGTCTACTTTCCAGACATGGTGTACGGGTAGGTCTGTTATCCTTCTTGGTTAATTGCATGCCGTCAGTGTTCCAATCATTTCTAAGTCATAAAATACCAGATGACCCTGATACTGAAGCAGTTTGACGCCATCTTACCTCCTTTTATTTCACTATTGGTAGTTTGACAACTAAACTTTTGTAGGTTACATCATTTTGATAGTTTTCGCAGTTTTTACTTTATGAAATAATTTTGAGCTAGGGCTATTGGATATGTGTAAATTGATGAATTATGTGAATTGTGGGAAGGACGTAAGTGGAGGAATACACCGCAAATCTTGATGTCCCTGAGCAAAAAAGGAAGTGCTGTGGCAGAATTATGATTTATATACCTTCCACTATAGACTATTAGGATTATATAGGAAGGGGTGATATTAGCATTCTCTAACATTCTAACGCCGAAGATGATTTACATTTTATGAGATCAGTTAAATGACCAATTTCTATAAATTTCACACCATATGTGCCACAACAGTGGACTTTTCATCTATGTGTTACTTGTGCTTAGTTAAACTACTATTATCAGTAAATCCTGTATGCCACATTTGTAGGGCTTATCTCTGTGTATCTTCATGTGCCATGCTGTGCAAATCTTGCATCACATGTGCCAAACTTGAAAGATTTTTCATGTGTCTATATCCTCACGAGTGGTTAAACTGTTATTATTTATAAACCGAGAGTATATGAACCGAGAGTATAGATATATATGTCACATATAAATCTTGCATTACACACGCCACATTTGTAATGCCTTTGACTTGTATGTGTTCTTATGTGATTAATTAAATCATTATTATCTGTAAATCACGCATCGCACATGCTATATTCGTAGGGTTTTTCACCTATGTGTATTCTTATGTTCATGGTTTAAACAATAAGCTGTGGAAATCTTTCGTCACATGTGCCAAGTTTGAAGGGTTTTTCATATGTGTATGTCCTTATGTGCGTGGTTAAACTACTGTTATTTATAAAACAAGAGTTCCATATGTCACAATTGTAAGGCTTTTCACCTGTGTGTATTTTAATGTGCTGGGTTAAATGACTTGTAAACCTTGCATCACACATACTAAACGCACAGGGCTTTTCATTGGTATGTATTTTCATGTTTGTAATTAAAGTACTATTATTTATTAACCTAGAGTCACACATATCACTTTTATAAGATTTGTACCGGTACGTGTTTTCATATGAGGGGTCAAATGGTCAGTTTATTCAAATCTCACCTCGCAAGTATCACACTTGAAGGGCTTTTCACCTGTATGTGTCATAATGTGTTTCGTTAAATTACAATTATGTGCAAATCTTGCATCACACTTGCTACACTTGTAGGGCTTTTCACCTGTATGTCTTCTCACATGACGGGTTAAATTACTATTATCTGCAAATCTTGCATCACACATGCTACACTTGTAAGGCTTTTCACCTGTATGTATCCTTATATGCCTGGTTAAAGACTTGTAATGTGCAAACTTTGCATCACACATGTTACATTTGTAGGGTTTTTCACCTGTGTGCGTTTTCATGTGCTGAGTTAAATTACCATTATGTATAAATCTTGCATCACATGTGCTACACTTGTAGGGCTTTTCACCTGTATGTGTTCTTATGTGATTGGCTAAGCTACTGTTATTTGTAAATCTTGCATCACACATGTCACATTTGTAGGGTTTTTTACCTGTGTGTATCCTCGTATGCCTGGTTAGAACAATATGCTGTGCAAATCTTGCATCACACAAGTCACACTTGAAGGGCTTTTCACCAGTGTGTATCCTCATGTGTGTAGTTAAATTACTATTATTAATAAAACGAGAGTTACACATGTCACATTTGTAGTGCTTTTCACCTGTATTCATGTTCATGATTAAAGTACTATTACTTATTACGCTAGAGTCACAGATGTTACACTTAACGGATTTTGATCTGTGTGTGTTCTCATATGTGTTATGTGGATGAATGGTCAGTTTGGGCAAATCTCACCTCGCAAAGATCACACTTGGGAGTTTTTTACCTGTGTTTGTATTCTTATTACTACACTCAGCATCACAAATATGGGACACAGACATGTTTTAATGTCAGTGTTGTGTTTGTAGATATATAAAAGTTCTTTAGAAGACAACCCTACAAATACTACGTTTAAATGCTTTTTTATTTACCTTCACCTCTTTATTATAACTCCTGACAAGGATCCGGCGAAAGTGTCGTTAAGTTTTGTGGGAGCCTTGCTGTCGTGTAGGTGTAGTGTCTTGTAGAAGTATAGCGAAAGGTCTTCGACTAATGTCCTGTTGAACTTAAACCTGCTCAAAGTTGTTGTCCTATGTTTTTGTAGAAAATTCCACTAGCTTTCATGTCAGTATCCCAGGCAGGACCTTCGAAGAGCCTCGTTATATTCTTCTGTTATGTTTGTTCAGCTGCAATAGTTGGACGAAATTGTTATGTTCTCTGTAAAACGAAAATATGAAGTATCTGGTCAGAATAACATGAATGGAGATTACTGGGATAAGGTGCATTTAATTTGTGATTAACTGACCCAAGAATGTCAAAGGCTAGAACAATATCACAAAGTGTATAAGCTCATCTATCACCATGATGACATAGGCCAGAATTGGAGAAATAAATCTCATTTGAATAAATTTTGAAATTTTGAAAGTACCCTAAATACAAACTTAGTCATCATCGCACCACACCCTTTTTACTCAGTGCCTGTTGCGTTTATGTATGAGTACATAGAATACTTCTCAAAAACTTCTATGATTAGCTTGGCTAGTGTAATTGAGAAAGCTTACCCCAGTAGATACGATTGCTGACACTGACTGCAGTTGTGACACTGATTATTCCTAATAGCTCTAGTAGACAGTCAGCTACTATTCCTTATTAATGTTACTAAAATTCATATATACCGTACAACCATTATATAGCTCACTTTTGATCCTTTGGCATGTGCTTCAAAAACACCACCTTATGGTGAATTGCAAGTAATGCTACAATATCACCTAGGTTGAATTGTGAATGCTAAAATATCACCTAGGTTGAATGTGTCCCTTCCACCATACAAAGTAATAATCTTCCCTTTCCCTCCCCTCTTTATAATTACAACCATACGTTTTTATGAAACTCATAGTCTGGACGGATCGTGGAGCACATGGCTTTTGTTAAATATAATGACAATATTGAACATATTTGGCGTTAATTTTGTAGAAATTCATTGTCATCACGTAGTTTAATTTAATCGTGAACAATGACAATAGTTAGAATGGCTAATGAAAGCCATATGCCCCATGATCCGTCCAGTCTGAAACTACAAAAGACATAATGTTTCAAAAGCTTCAAATAATATAAACTACAAGGGATATTGTTTATAATTTTTAAACATGTCCAAAATCCTTTATGGGAAATATCTACTTGAAAGCAAGAAGAAAAAAATTCTAAAATAGAAACATTGAAGTAGAAAAATCCTTCTTCGCTGCAAGTTCCAATAGAATTTATAACAATAACAAACGAAACGAAAAGACTATCATTCAACTAAATGAAAAGAAACTGTGTGCATCTTTGCCCAGTACAGCCTCGAACACGTTTACAGAGAGTATTTGGAATAAGAGGAGTGCGCCGCTCAGTTCGCACACGGTTTCTTCACATTAAATATACAATGTTGAATACATCCCGAACAAGTTTTTAAATATTGAGTTCAAATGTTACGATGATAACTTTTCAATTTGACAAAACTTCAAAATTTTATGAAATGGTAAAAAAATTGAAAATATAAATGGTGTAATATCTGTTATAAATTTTCATGGTAAGTATTCATTACGAGCTACGTTTTAATATTTCCTTATAAATTTATTGAAAGGGTATTTTAGAAAGTGATAGCACATCGATGCCAGATCTGAAAGGAAATATTGCGAAACTGAAACATTAAAATTACTTAATTCTAAAACAAACTTTTTCGCCTTTTAAAGGAACTGTCAAAACACATCCCACTTGACGGAGTAGGTAATTTTTAAAATTTTTACCCCTATCGTTGTATGTCCAAGAAAGTATTTCAAAATTTATTTCTTATTTAACTTAATTTGTACACTAAATTTTATCCCGATAGGTGCAAAAATGAAAAAAAAATGGGATGATGACTCACAGATGGACGAACAAGAGTAAACGAGTTTCTGATTGATGCTACAAAACCCTAAAAATGCAGTTTATGTCATTTATTCGGTTTTAAAAGTCTTTTCAATGACTTCTGACCTTTTCTAGGAGGACATTGGATGGAATGTGTGAAAAAAATTCATCACAACTTTAAATACACGGCCAGGTTATTTAAAAGTTTTTTCTTTTATAATTATACTTTATATCTACCATTCGATCAATAGAAAGTACAAAAAATTAAATTACAAAAGTCTGAGAATTGACTAAATTATAAGTCGATAACTGGATGTCCCTTATATAAGTAAAAGCACCTCAAACTTCTGACATATAGACCAGGTAATAATTTGCGATCCCAGTGGACTGCCATAATTTTAGCAATATTATTTTGAATATCAGTCTTTATAATCATTGATGGTACTTTCTGTAAGAGGCTTTACAAGAAGTACCATTGATTGTGGTACTAAAAATGAACAAATATGTTTTGACATGACTTCAATACTTATTTACATATTTATAAAAATTTTATGGCAATTTGAAAAGTATTTATAAAAGTAATCTCTTACAATTGACAATATTAAAAGTGTAAAAATCGGTTCACTAATGAACTATCAACCATCTTTACTCAGTGTCTGTTATGTTTGTGTACGCGTGCTAGCATATTTCTCAAAAACTTCTATGATTGCCTTGTCTATCGTGATTGAGAGAGCCTAACCCAGTAGGCACAAATGCTAACGCTGAATCACTTGACAAATGACGTTTAAAATGAACCAGTGATATTTAAAAATTTAATGAATAATTTTTATAAAGTTATGTTTAATAAATAAAGCTAAAATGCATACCTGAAATATATACTTGGTGTGATCAAAAAGTAAAGAGAATTTTAAATTTTTTCAGGACTTTTTTATTTCATCTTCGATGTTTATCTCATTACCTTCAAAGTAGTCACCTTGCGATATTGTACACCTATGCCAATGTAATTTCCAATTTGAAAAGCACTGATCGAATGCTTCTTCAGGTATTGTCTTTAACTCAGTCTGCAATTACGCCTATGTATTGAAGAAAAATATTGTCTTAAGTATTCTTTGAATTTCGGAAACAGGAAAAAATCAAAATGTTACCAAATCAAGAAAATAAAGTTGTTATGGTAACACAACGGTATTAATTTTTTCCAAAAACTATTGGAAAAGCAAACCGATATGCACTGGTGCGTTGTCGTGATGCCAAGATCCACGAGTTGTATCTCCAAAGTTCAAGTCGTTTTCTCTGGAATTCCTCATGCAAATTGCGCCGATCCACGACCATACGACCAACCAATAAAAATTCATAACAAACTATCCTATTATATTCAAAGATAACATTAGGAAGGACCTTTGCCTGGTAAAATACCAGACTTAACATACTTTTGTGGTCTTGGCCGTTTAGAACATTTCCATTGAGTCAATTGTGCCTCAATATCGATATCGTAGTATCTATATATTCATGTTCTACCATCAGTTATAAGGTGTTTCAACAAGTCCGGGTGTCTGCAACATTAAGAAGCATTCTTTCAGCTATGGTCATGAGATGCTGTTTTTGTCCAAAATTCAGCAATTTTTAAATAAATTTTGTCGTTATTTCTTTCATGTTCAAAACATTAGTAAAAGTTGCTTCGCAAGGGCAATATAAAGTTCCTATTTTTTCAATAATGTCACGAATAGTAATTCTTCTATTAAAAACATAATATCTTTAACTTCTTCCATAATTTCGTCATTGATGTATATGCTACAATACCCAGGCCTCGTATCATTTTCAGTTTTTTTTCCACCTTCCTGAAAGGCTTTGTACCATTTATGAACATATGTGACACACTATCATTGCCATAGGCCTTTTTTAATATTGAATAATTCACTGCACTTAATTCTCTTTTGACACAAAATTTAATAGTACGGGGAGTTTACTACTAGAAATTTTGCAATAAAAGATAGTAACTTACCAGACATTTTGCAATAAAAAAATGCCAAACACAAACGAAGCGTCATAGTTGTCCATTTTTGACACAAAATTTCATAACAGACTCTGATCCAATATTTCGGCACAAAAAGAATGGTAAACACAAACTAAGCAGCTTAGTTGTCTAAAACTTGACCCATATTTCACTAACAGTGCTACCAGCACGCACAAAAAAATGAACTCTATAGAAAATTTACAGCTTGAGCGGTTTCAAAATTCTCGATAGTTTTCAATCACACCACATTTCTATACTAATATAAAAAGTGGAAGTTTGTTTATTTCTTTTTTGGCACTAATTTTTGGTCACGGACCTGATTTCAACAATTTGACGAAGAACACAGGCTATATATCATCACGCTATGATTAATAAGAGTGGAGCAGTAATAAAAAAATAAAACACAAATAGGGGAACACTCCATAAACGGTGCAGTTAAAAATAAGGTATTGCCTCAATACACGCGATTCAGAATATATATATTAGTATCTATGTATATCTATGTGTATATAAATATTTATTAACTTACAAACTTTCAAAACAATACTAATAGAGCACAGTAATTAAATTTTCTTTACAAACGTTTCTTGCAACCATACTCTCCATCACTGTGTAACATTTCATTCCATTAGTTCGGGGATTGTGTTGTGATCATACAAAGAAATATACATTTCAAGAGCAAACTATTAGTCATTTGCTCCAATAAAATTTAATATAATCATTTCCCTGTAAAAAGTTACCATTGCGCTTCGACCGTTTCACATCAGACGGGCGGATAAACTGACATCCAATGTTTGTATCATTTTGTCTATATAGCTTAATGTCACAGATTTATTAATGAAAGTTTGATTTTTTTTAGTCACATAGTAAACACCAACCTGGCTAGCTTTCATTTATCTACTTAATATTTGATGTAACCAAACTGTGTAATTTGAAATAACCAAACTGTGTAATTTGAAAATGTGTAAAAATTTACAGCTATAGCTACAAGGTGAACATCAATAAATTGATTGAAAATTCATAATCACTATAAAAGATAACTATATTTGTTACCAATGAGAGCTTTCAAGACAACTGCCATTAATTCCACTGTTGTATGTAATTATCCATAAGGAAAGCAAAAATATATAAATGTTGTGTATATTTGCATATACTTATTGCATTTTTTTTGTCTTTATATTTAAACAGTGATAGAGTGCACATATTTGGAATGTTAGAAGGAGCTATTTCTCAGCAGGCAGTTTTCATGGATCCCAGTGAGATTACCATCACTTGATAAGAATAATTTTTCAGTTGCGATTAATTAACCATTTCACCGTTGAGAATATTTTCAAGCTTAAATTTAAACAAAAACATTTGTCTTCATTCCCATAGATGGGTAATAAAAGAAATTACAAGCATCTATTTTATCTTCAAAAATCATGGAATGATTGCTCACGCTATCTCTTCGTTTTCGATAATCAGTTAACATTGGTGCGTCTATCTGTTCACGGTAAAATGCGCGAATGTTAATAGATTCCTGCCCACGGGTGCGTAAATAAAATTTCAGTTACGTGCAATCTCTCGTGTATTGATACATTTGTGACAGAACATTGGAAAGTTATTATTTATGAATTGCGTATCAAAAAGATCTTTATTTTACACAATCTTCAATACATTAACAGTACTATCTATTTTTACTTTGTGAAATAAGATTCCAACTTTCATTTCATACGGGCTTAGCACTGTCATAAAGAATGTTATTTTTGTTTTATTGAAATCAGTAACTTCATTAAGGCATATTTAAAAAATGGAAGTCAACTTATTCACAATAATTCATCAAATTATGTATCAACTTCTGTTTACACATTTCGCTCAATACAGCTCTCAAACTTGCACATTTTTTTAAGTCTTTGTAAATTTTCACATCCGTATTTCACCACAATATTTAACTTTACAAATTTACTTAATCACATAATTATTGCAATCGGTACGCAATCAACCACGTAGTATGCAAACTGGCCATAACCTCTAAGTACTACTAAATTTAGCACTTACTAAATTTTTTTTGTTATTATATGATTTATTTACCATTTCTTAATCTCTCCTTAAAATTTGATAACTCATCAAAAAGTCGATCTGTGTATATGCTTCATCAAATCGTGCCTCACTAGCATGTGGACTAATTATTTTTTGTAAGAATCAGGTTTTTATGTAAAAAAAGAAACTTAACTTTTTGCATGGATGCCATGAAATTCTAATAAACGAGCCATTTAAGTTGGTAGTTCCTTCAAGAGCAGCGAATATTTTATATTTATTTATAAGTTTAAGCCATGAATTTAAAAAACTGATGTAAAAACATATCCCTTGGGTAACATCTATCATATTTTGAAATTCGTGAATAAAATAACACATTAGATAAAATCAGTCAGTTGTAATATTTTAATAAATCTCAAATTACCATTATAGAACATTCATTAGTAACAACATCCGTTTCGTTTCTCTGATATTAGCCTCCATTACGTCTCTTAGATCACTTAGAAAATAAAATTAACTACTTTTTTTATCTTGATTCTAAATTTATAAGACATTAGTATATAACTATTCTATCCATTTTCGTTCATCATAATCTGAAAAAGAATAATTTTATACAAAATTGTCACCATATTTTGGATTGTTCAAAATTTTGTTAGTCAGGAGACAAACTCTACGACTCAAAGAGACTTGTACCTCTAAAACTAAATCAATTTTATGATTAGTAAAAAACTAACATATTATTAGCAATTACAATTAAAATATTAGGTGAGAATCATTATAATTATTAAGAAATGAAAACACACGTGTTGGAGCGAATGTCACATTTTAATGCTAAATAATTAATTACCCCAACCCGCCAGACCCGCTCGACTACAAGTCATGAGGTCCTATAATAACCTATGTCCAGTTGGCTTTGGCGTTAATCACAGGCTTCTAGCCTTTGGCGTCACACGATGGAGTCCTGGGTTCGATTCCCGGCCGCTGATCGACAGTTGGCTTTGGCGTGTTGCGTTAATCACAGGCTTCCAGCCTTTGGCGTCACACGACAGAGTCCCGTGTTCGATTCCCGGCCGCTGATCATCAAGGACATAGGTCATTATAGGACCTCATTACTTGTAGTCGAGCGGGTCTGGCAGGTTGGGGTAATTAATTATTTAGCAATAAAATTAACAATAAACATGAAAAATTATAAATTTTAAGTTTTAGTCTTAAATTCTCATCTATCCCAACATTTATGAGTATAATAGGCAAAATTAAGAAAGACTTAAGTTTCACTTTTCAGAATGTGCATATCATATTCGAATACATAATATTGTTGATTT
The DNA here is from genome assembly GCA_039881145.1 of Druceiella hillmani. Classification (NCBI taxonomy): domain Eukaryota; kingdom Metazoa; phylum Arthropoda; class Insecta; order Lepidoptera; family Hepialidae; genus Druceiella; species Druceiella hillmani. The sequence goes on along the minus strand of JAYKKI010000009.1, from coordinate 2,107,521 downwards.
CGTTTGGTCTTAATTGTAGGTACAGAAAGAATTTCAATCATATCTATGTAGTCGATGGTAGAAATATAGTTTTTTTCTAAATGAAATATGTTTTTATTTTTTGTTGATCATAAAAACATTACTCTAATCTCACAATTATGTAGATCAGCGACTACACAAGCATATTTGGAAACTTCTTTAGGCTTTCTTTAGCTTGCTTGTTATCAGAAATTTGTATAATTTTAGTAAACCATGCCATACCAGTTCTTGTTACAAGCTTGGCTTGATTCCAATAGTGTAGTATCTTAAGGGTGACTTCTGCTGAAGTTGAAAACTTTGTAGTTGCTCAAAGGTTGTTTGGCTTTTATTTTGCTCACTTCCTTTGAGACTGCAAAATATATATGCTTTCATGTGCATCTTCACTTCATTTTGTGTGTTTTCACTTGTAGCTACTATGTAATCCGCAGATCTTTCAAGACAGCCGCCTATGACATGTGCAAGTCTCTTGTCATGCCCTACCTTAAAAATGATCAGGTCAAAGTGTTGAAGCCATAATCAAACAGTGTAATCGACCACAGAAAAAATGTTGTTCTTGGCAGTCATGGCTAAATGGACTATCTGAGAAAAAATTAACGTTTTTTATTTTGGGATTAGATCCTTCAAGACTAAATCGAGATGCTACCCATATTACGATGAGTTGATGATTTGTCTTTGATGACACAGTGCAGTATGATTCAACTTTTCTATTGTTTTCACCTGTAGGAACGTACACTTTAAACGTATGCAGCGATACTTGTTGTCGGGACCCATCAATATGGTGCACTTGTATCTCTTTGTGATGTTTACTGTATTTTTCACTGAAATTTGCAACTACTACAACTTCAGACTGTTGTTAATCGTCAACAGCTTGCCTAAGGTTCTTAAATTGAACCTTCATGTTGTATATGCGTTCCTTCAACATCTTAAGTTCTTCATTAAATACTGCATTTAACTAAGACTTTACTAACTTTTTATCTTTCTTGACATTTTTAATCGCTTTAATTTTTTGCCATCCTTTTCTTACGATTCCTCTAGTCTTCACTATTCTTTCCATTGTATTATATCGGTATGTGTCAATTATAGATTCAATTTTTAGGTTGTAACACTGATTGCAAGTTCCACACATGCAGGTTTCACTTTTAGGATTGCAGTTGGTTGCAGCAATTAGGTCACTTATATCTTCCTTTATTAATTACACCCTTATTTTTAGTGCATTACCCTTGTATCCGGGGTGGGTCTGTAATTTACATTAGCACATTTTGCATCCACTCATTAAGGAACACGAAATAATTTATTTCACATAAAATAGTAATATGAACACTTTATCTCAGAATATTCTTGTTTAACAATTTTGAATAGATGTTTCATAGTGTCTAACAGGAAGCTTTCCAGATTTTCTGTTCATTTCTTTTAACTGTTTTTTTTCCTGCTGTTGATCTAGAAATATCCTCTCTTAGGAAAAAGCTTCAATAGTTTTCTTGAGTCCTGATGTTTTCTTGACCCATGCTATTTTTATACCAGTTCGCATGACTTTTTAACATTTCATTTTCCTTCTGCTTCTTTTTAATTGCAGCTTGTGGGCGGTCTTCGTTTAGCAATGTCGATGGCGAACTTGAGGGTGTCATATGAAGAACATGGTTAAATTTGTCCCGATTTTATTTTAAATGTCTGTTCCTTAGTTTCCAAATGATTCTTGCATTACATTTCTCTTCTAGAATTAAGTCTTTGACAAGCTTCTTTACGCTAAAGCTTTTTGCTTAGCTAAACAATAAGAATTAAATTACTTCAAAAAGTTATAAACTCATCTGAAAATTTTACATCAGCTAGCAGATACAAACAAACACACACCACCTCTCTTTCAATCACACATAAAATGGACGAATCAAATTAATGTTGCAGCATTGGAGGATGATGTCATACGATTCGCGAATCAGTTTCCTATCGGCTAAAACATTGTTTCTCTGTCTCGCTCGCACTTACGTATATTAAGTACCACATCGTGACCCAGAAAACATACATTTTTTTGGTTTTGGTTGGGACAGAAAGTAAAATATTTACTTTCGACAATAAAAATAAATTTGTGAACTAAAAAATTGAAATTTAAGAGAAAAGTATAGTGTATTAATTTTTGTATGCTAAAACGCTTTACATTAACAGCCCAGCATATACTCTTTATTGAACAAAGTAAACAACTTTGTTAAATACAGAGCAACATCACTTCAGGGACAACAACAATTTGTATTGAATCAAATTATGGTCTCCTGGGTGACAAGATTTTTATTTTATTAACAGCTAAAAAATAAAAACCATAATTAAAAAGTATAATGACAATACATACATTAAAAGAACAGCTCAACTCTTCAAATCTTATATTTTTAAGTCGCCAAACTATCTCTGATAAAAGTCTTTACAAAAAATATAAAAAATACTTGATTCACAAATATAAAAAATACTTGATTCATGATATGATCACGGTTTTAGCCACTTAATATGACGCTGAAACTAGCAGACAAAATTTCAAAGAAGGCAGGAAGTTGTTGCGGCGACTGTACCGCCAGCGTATTTTGAAACTACAACTTGGGGAGCTTGAAAATTCATTGATAAGGTTAGCAAATTATATAAACATTTTTCAGACAAATAACTTAGTATGACATATTAAGGTATCTGAAAAATTACATACACCTAATTTCTGGAGTGTAAGAGTTGTAAAATTTCAAATCAGTTCGCAAAGTGTCCCGCTAGGTTTTGTACAAGAAATAATTTTTTTTCAGTACTTATATGGCTGTTGCTCTGAATTTGGCTACTACAATTATATTATGAGTAAGAAATCTGCTTGAAAAATTACAAGCTTATAGCTTCACGCATTTAAGAGTTCCGAGATTTTTATTCAAGGTGTCTTTTGCAAAAGAAAAAAACATTTTATTTCAGTATTTTTAAGGCAACTGCTCTTAATTTAACTATTTAAATGATATTATGACATAATAAGGTATCTACTTGAAGAATTACAAACATCTGTCTTCATAAGTGTGAGTTATGAAATTTTTATTCTTATCATATAGCATCTGGTAAATTTTGTCCAAGAAAGAAAAATTTCTCGTATTTTAATATGGTCATCACTCTGAATTTAACTATTACAATTATATTATGACATAATGGGGCATCTGCCTGAAAAAGCGTCTAGATTCACACATGTAAGAGTGGTGAGATTTTCAATCATATCTTAATGCATTTGCTAGGTTTTGTCTAAGAAAAAAATGTTTTTTTCACCGTTTTTAAGGTCATAATTCTGAACTTGACTATGCCAATTATATTATAATATAATGAGGTATCTACCAGAAAAATTACAAGTACGTAGCTTCATGCGTGTGAGAGTTGTGAGATTTTTATTCAAGTCGAAGGCATCTGCTAGGTTTTATGCAAGAAATTAAATTTTTTTTCAGTATTTTTAAGGTGGTTACTGATTTAAGACGGACACTGAACTTGACTACTAAAATTATATATATGACATATTAAGGTATTTGCCTGAAAAATTACAAGCATCGAGCTTTATGCAAGAATTGTGAGATTTTTATTTACATCCATAAAAATACTACATTTTTGCAAGAAATAACATTTTTTTTCCAATATTTTTAAGACGATCTTACTGAATTTGGTTACTAAAATTATATTGATGACATACCAAGGTATTTGCCTAAAAAATTATAAGCATCTTTCTTCATAGGTACCATACAGTCCCTGGTCAAATTATTAGACAGACAACATTTTTTAGAATAGTGAAATAAATACACGTTTTGTGCTCAACTTGTTGTGATCTTACTCTATAAATAGTAGTTATAACTTTGGAGGATTATTATGTTATTCCTTTTTAAAGCTATTTTTGATTTATTATATTGTCATATCCATGTTTTTGTATCAGACCACAAATAAGTACAGACATGCTTTAGTCGTGTTCTTACGTGTCACATGTGCGAATGTGTTTGTTTAATCCGTTGGTAGTTTCCTTCCGATTTTTTTATTATTTAAGTAAATTTATGTTTATTTCAATTGACAGTTTTCCCAACAGAAAATTTTTTTTTCTATTTTGCTAGTACAGGGAAAAAGGGGAAGTCCTCACTGCGTAAAAAAAATGATGTCAAAGCTCTTCTTAATACCAAAATTTCTTCCAATCGTGAAATTTCACGAAGATTGAACGTATCTAAAGCAAATATATGATATAAAAAGTAAAAAGTCAATATAAGTAAAAAATTGGGCCTGAAAAGATAGAAAAATACAGAAAAAACCAAATTATCACCCATAGGTCGGAAAGATTTATCAAGAAAATCTGTATGGAAAACATATATGCTATCACAAAAGTAATAAAATTTAAACTGTAAGAAGCTAATATTATTGTCTATCGTTCCCAGTAACTTGAAGCTTAGATTACAAAGTTCACCGATCTGCCAGGAAGCCTTAATTGACTGCTGCGATGATCGAAAAACGTCTGAAATGAATTAAAGGTTATGAAGAAAAAAAGGGTAGTTTGGGCGGTCAGTAATTTAATATTTTATTTATTGTTAACATTTGATCGGTAAATTTTTGTTATTCTTACAATGTAAAAGTTGTGAAATTTATTTTGACAACGTAAGGCGTCCGCTAGACTTTGTGCAAGAAAAAACAATTCTTTGTTGTATTTTGTATGCCATCGCTCTGAATTTGACTATTACAATTATATTATGACATAAAGCGGTATCTGCCTCAAAATAACAAGTATCTAGCTTTGTCTGTGTAGGAGTTGTGAGATTTTTATTCACATCATAAGGCGTCTGCTAGGTTTAGTACAAGAAAAATGTTTTTTCTATTATTTTTAAGGCTGTGGTTCTGAATTTTACGACTATAATTATATTATGACATACTAAAGTGTCTGTTTGAAAAATTACAAGTACCTAGCTTCGTGCGTTTAAGAGTTAGATTTTTATTCACATTATAAGGCGTCTCTGCTTTTTTTTTTAAGGCTATGGTTCTGAATTTGACTATTATAATTATATTAGGACATAATGAGATATCTGTCTGCAAAATTACATGTATGTAACTTCATGCATTTAAGATTTGTAATATTGCTATATTTTATGATGGAACAAGGATGTTTTTTCAGTATTTATATGGAAACCTTTATCATTATTTACCTGAAAAATTACAAGCTATATCATAATATAATTTTAACAGTCAAATTCGAAGTGACTGTCATACAAATAGTGAAAAAAAATTTTTCTGAGAGCAAAACTAGAAGACGCCTTACGATGGGAATAAAAATCTCACATTCTTACAAGCATGAAGCTAGATGCTTGTGTTTTTCAATCAGATATATTAATATGTCAAAATATAAACGTAATAGTCAAATTTAGAGCAACGGCCTTAAAAAACAATTTTTCTTGCACAAAACCTAGCTCATCTTACGATATGGATTAAAATCTCACTACTCTTACACACAACAGAAATATCCTTGGTTGGAGCTTTTTGCAATTGTCAATCCTGAAAGTGAAACCCTTACAGAATTGTCAGTTTGCATATCAGGTATTGGATCATTATTTTCAAATCATAGGAACCTTTAGTGTAGCGTTAAATTTCACTAACTCTTAAATAATGTTTAAGTATAATAAGGAAAAAATGTAAGACGTCATGGGACGCCTGGCAGTTGTGAATAATCTAATTTTTTTATATTGTTATAATGAAATATTTTATGCTAGTTGTTTGTAAATTTCCAGGCGGACAGCTTAGTATGTGATAATATAACTTTAATAGTCAAATTCAGAGAGATAGACATATAAATACCGGAAAAAAATTTTTTGTTCTAAATCTAACAGATGTCTTACGATATAAATAAAAATCTCCACAACTCTTACATGCATGAAACTAAGTACTTGTAATTTTTCAGACAGATACCCTGGCACGTCATAATATAATTGTAATAGTAAAATTCAGAGCTACGGCCATATAAATACTGAAAAAAAAATTTTTTTCTTATACCAAAATTAACAGATGACTTACGATGTGAATAAAAATCTCACAACCCTTACACGTAATGTTTAAGGGTTGTGTGATTTTTATTCACATCGTAAGTCATCTGTAGTTTGATAGTAGTAATGCTTGTAGTTTTTCAGACAGATACCACAGTATGTTTTTATATAATTATAATAGTGAAATTCAGAGCAATGCCAAATAAGTACTGAAAAAGTAAAACGGTTTCTTCTACAAAACTTGGCAGATGACTTACGAACTAATTTAGAATTTCACAAGTCTTATAGCACGAAGCTAAGTGCTTATAATTTTTTACGCGGATACTTTACTATATCATAATATAAATTTAATAATCAAATTTAGAACAACAGCCTTAAAGGCACTGAAAAAATTTTTTTTCTTTCACAAAACATAGCAGACGCCTTATGATATGAATAAAAATTTTTCAGACAGATACCTTAGTATATCTTAATATAATTGATTAAATTATTAAAATTCACATGAAAGCTAGGTGTTTGTATTTTTTCAAACAGATAATTTACTATGCAATAATATATTATTACTATAATAATAGTCTTACCTTAGTTATTTTACAATAATAATAATCAAATTTAGAGTGACAGCCATTTAAATTTGTTATATAAATTTAATATGCAAATTGTTTTATATTTTTTATATTAATGCATCCTGCTACGAACATATCAATTAATTTTCGTATCATTTGTTAAACATGTAAATGAATGTTCAAACTTCAAACATTGTAGTTTTAAAATATACATTGAGTGCCAGAGATACAATTAACGCAACAATTTTTTGCCAACTTTGAAATTTTGTCTGCTATTTTCAGCGTCATCACTTAATTACATTGTAAAAGTTGGCTGCCAAAGCTTCTAGAAATCACAATTGAATAAAGAAACTGACAAAGACTATTGTTATATTATTTACGATGTTAATTATCATAAAACAGGGTATAAAAATAAAAAAAGCAGCAACGCAACAGTAAAAATTATTCCGTCTATGACAGCTATAGACATGTGCATGTGCGAACAGTCACTTCATGGCCATTGGCAGACTACTTCAATACGAAAAATTACATTTATATAATTTAAAATTTTACTTTTAATCATTAACGTGTTTCAGTAACAAAATATAGGTTTAGCGATGGGCAAAAGACGTAATGATTATGATAGTTTTAAATGTCATCATTACGTCGTTAGGTTCAGAGGTATGTACGTGTACGCACTTGCCTTTGGATTTAACATAAAAAAAACAGCTATGTACTATGAATGACAAAAAAATTATAATGAAAATAGAAATTTTTGTAAATAAAGTATTTGACCTAAATATAGAAAAAATCACACAATTATAATCCTTATATTCTAAAAATCAAATATAATTATTTTTCTTAATTTTAATCAGGGGTGGAATTAACACATTGTTAGATTACGAGTTGTGCATAAATCATCCCAGTCTAATTATTAATTTTACTTAAATTACTAACTTACAAACGATAATATTGGTGATTATGAGTTTATAATTTTTTATTAAATTCATATTAATTTGTATCTATTGATATTTAAAATATGTTTATATTTATTTATTACAATATATAAACAATTAAAAACCTACCAAAGCAGCTCAGTTTATGATAAACAAAATTACATTCAGGATTATGTTTATATGTACAGTCACAGTATTTATAACATAGACTACCTCAGTTTCAAATTCCCCGAGTTGAAACAATTTGTGTGTGCTTAAAGTGTATTTTTATTAGATTCAAATATAACTAGACCGAAACAATTTTCAATTGGTGTGACAACTATTAAAAAATTTTAAAATAAAGGGCAATTAAAAATAAAGCCTACTACACAATAGACAATAGACTTTATTAAAATATATCATTTATATGGAGAAGTTTATTAAATCAAATTACTTTAAAACAAAAAACTCAAAAAAAGTTAATTATTTTATTTAAAGTAAATTTAATTTATAGTGTCTTGTTTATCAGAGTTTAATAAATAAATATTTTAAATATAAATATCCTCAAATTTAAAAGTTAATTAATATAATTAATGTAACATAATTATTAAAAATAAATTAATTACAAATGATACCTTATTCTTTCTTAAAAATATTTAGTTTTTTAAGAAAAAAATTAAATTTTCCTATTTATTAAATTATAAATTACTTTAGAATTTGAAATATATTATAAATGTCTCATGGGATAAGTTCATTTAAACTAAATATACTCGCAAGATATATCGGCCAAACTGTCATTTTATATTTTACAGAAAACAAAAAATTTTCATCGATTTTATTATATGTCATATATAGTGAGCTAATTAACGTGAAATAAAGTAATTACCTTTGTTACTTTTCTTCTTGCAACGCGGACCCAAAAAAAGTTTGGTCAAAATATCTACCCTACTATATTTGAATCGTTGACGCATTTAATTATAACCATTTTAACAAAAAATTTAAAAGCAATCTCTATATTATGATCAAATTGATAACAGAACAAAAAGCTTTATGTCATTGTATATGATTGTTGTGCATTATATACTCAGAGGTTTCTTGAAATACAGTGTTTTAGATTATAATAAATATACAGTTAATCATTAAACTGATTAGTTAATCACATCAATAGAATTAAACAGAGAACTGTCTGTTTTGAGAATATAACGAAGCATAGACTCAAGTGATTTTTAGTATTTAAATGTTTCTTTCAGCAAAGAGCAAGAATGTGGATAGTACACTGTAGTCTAAAGGGAAGAACGTTTTGAAAAAATATTTTACTTAAAAGCTAATTACTATTGTATTTTATTTGGAACCTTACCGTGTTTTTTTCATATACAGTATTTACTTACATGTTACCCTTATGTTGAAATTGGTAAAGTCAAGTAAATGCCGATTGTGGTATCTTATATCCAAACTTTAAAATTGTACAATTTTAAAACTAATTCGAGCAATATGAATGTAATTAGTGCTGCTTTTAATAATCAGTTTTTATTACATTATGGGTGTAATGGAAACAATGTACAGTGTATACTCACAGTTCTGTCCGGAATGGTGAGAGGACCGTGAATGAGGTAATTGTATTTCGGGATTGCTTCGTATATATCATAGTTAGCAACAAACATAAAATCTTCATTATATGTTTAGCAAAAATGTGAATTGACTTTAATATTGCTTTACATTTTCATTATCTCACTGTCAATGTCAACCAAACAATGACATTTACTAACCTTAAAATTATCTTCACCTTTGATTATATGGCGTTCGTTCTCTCCGCAGAGAACCTTTGCCAATGTCAAGTGTGGAAAAAAGGCTATGCAACACTGATTAAATCATACTTCGGATATTTGTCATTGTTACTTGTTAACAAAAGATTACACTATACAGTAAAACAAAAACTAAAAAAGAAGTTGATTACAATTAAACAAAAAGATGAAAATGAGATTATAATTTACAGAGAGTACAAAATAAGTATATACAAACGAACATAAAAACAAAAATAAACAAGAATGTAAGTATGAAAGATTCTATATTTTGATGTCGTTCTTTCTTATGAACTGAATGATTAATCCTAAAATGGGTTTGTCGGCAACAGATAAAAGTGATGTTATGTTGGGCAATTGAATTTTATATTTTAATAATTTATAAATAAATGTAGGAAATCTATTATTCAATGGACATGCAAAATGAAATGATTTAGATCGCCTTCTCCAAGCCCACAATCGCAAATTTGAAATTCTCTGACACGTAGTCTAGCCTAGTGGGTAAGAATAGAACAATGACCCAAACGCATGCGAGATATCACAGAGGATTCCTTTCGAGAGAAAGTAAGTGTTGAGAACCAAGGTTTTGTGGGTATAAAAGATTGGATCTGGAAATATCCCATACCCGTAATCTGGGATGATTTATCCCACGTCCTCTGCCAGTCAGATGTCATCCAGAAACGAGTCATGGAAGGAGATTTTCAATGAAATTAATAGTGAAACATGGATCTCTGTTCGCGGCAGCGAACCAAGCTTTTGCGTTGACTATTTCATTACCTACTATGCCACAGTGACTAGGGATCTCTTCAAATCAAGCGTAAGTCCTTAATCTGGAGAATCAGGATACCACAACTTAAGAAGTCAGAGAAGATAAGAAGCCTGCGAATCTTTGTTAGTAGAGCATAATTTAAGGCCTCCACAATAGCACGGGATTCCCCAGAGAATACCGAACACTCCTTAGGAAGGCGAAAGTATGCTGAATGAGCATCTGTGTATATTCGCGTCCAATCCGTCAAAAAAAATCAAGATGGAATTAAACAGCGAATTAGCATTTTTGGACTCCTTATCAACTATAAAACACAAATTTATATTTGGCCTGTGAAATACCGAGTCAAATGGGAAACTATAGAGAGGGAAAGAATAATTTTGATAAAAGGGGTTAGTGAGGGATTTGAATTTTTGGAAGTTAACGATAAGAAGAGGTCAGGACTTAGAAAGCCAAAAAGGAGCACGCTGAATAAGCCTATAAAAATAGGAAAAATAGGATGAGTAGAAAACCTAGCTGCCTTCAGTAAATAACGAAAAGCTTGGTAGTGTCGCCGGAGGTTTAAAGGAGGATCAATACATTCTACTTGTAGAGCATTTATGGGACTGGATTTCATAGCACCTGCTATGATCCTCGGAGCTTGAGACTGAATGCGAGTCAATTTAGTGGCATTGGATTTGGAAATAGGATCAAGTCGAAATGAACCATATTCTAGATGACTACGGACTAGAGCGTTATATATTAACTTTAATGTGGTACGGTGTGAGCCCCACCATACTCCAGAAAGTGCGCGGAGAATATTCATATTAGACTGGCATTGGGAGATGACATATTCAATGTGAATATTCTAGGATAATTTTGAGTCTAGGAACATACCTAATAATTTGGTATTGGAAAGAACAGGGATCAAGGAGGAATTATTAGAAATAGATAACGGTGGAGTAATTCTTCTTCTCGAGAAGACCACCACAGAGCTTTTGGAAGAAAATAGATCCATACCATGAAAGTTTAGGTTTTACAAGGGCAGAGTTCAAAGCATTTTCGGCAACCATTATTGACTAATAATCATTTTTTTTTATTAATTTCATTTGTCCACTAATCATTTTAATGGTAAAGTGTGGTAATACATAAATACTGTAGTTACTTTTCCCCACCTGTTTCAGTGAATCAATTAATTCTCATCAACATATATAATATACATTCATCTCGAGTATTTAATGTCATTAAAAAATATTGTCGGCCCGTAAATAGTAATAATTTTTAGACATTAAATTTTTATAAAGTCTAACCTGAAACTAAACATTAAATTATTATCACACAGATGTATAAGTTTTTTTCACCGTATTGCTCAAAAATCCGTAAAGGCATAGAACTTAGCTTCTTTAGGTAAGTTATAATAAGAAATTTTATTATTATAAATGATTTATTAAACCAGTTCATAATTACATATCTGTCCTTGAAAAATTGCAAAAATTTTGTTCGGATAATATCACTACTACTTCCTGTAAAAATAAAACAACAAATATCACCTTCATCGTAATATTAACTTATGTTACCGAAAAAGTCTATATATATATTTTAAAACTAAAAATTTTGCTCCTTGCACGGAGGTATTGTGATATTTTGCTTCTTCAATTTTCCTATCTGGACTGCATCCAGGAGGGTGCCCTAAAGTCTAATAGTTATTATACTAAAATTGTTATGTAAACATAAATGCATTATTAAATTGAAAACATGTTTTAAAAACACATGTAAAACACACTACGAATAATAGATCTTTCTGAAAGAAAATTTTTAATCTTGTTAGGAATCCCAAGATTATAAGAATTTTTCGAGGACTGGAAGGTTTACGCTATCGTAAGCTGAAAAAAGGTCTAAAAAACAGCAACGGGGAACTCTTGTCAAGAGAAGGTAAGTCTGATGTCAGTGGTTAGGACGATAAGATAGTCCATCGTACTTTTAGCTTTTCTGAAGTCAAATTGGTTGCTTGGAAAAATGGAAGGGTGTTCTGTATACCATTCTAGACAATTCTTAATTAGATGTTCCGTAATCTTCGCTAAAACAGAATAAAGTGCTATGGGTCTGTTAGATGAACCTACATATGAGGTTTGGGAATGGGAATTATTATTTGAATTTTCCAAAACTTTGGAATATAACCTGATTTGAAAATATAGTTAATGAGGGATAAAAGATACCAACGGGTAGATGGTAAAGTATTTTTCACCATTTAATATGACATTCCGTTAATACCAGGGGAAGAATCCTTAGGATGGTGTAAGGTGAAATCCAATTCGTTAATGGAGAAATCTTCTTCTAAAAAATGATTGGCGCTAGAAAAGTTATACCTGAAAAGTAATTCATCTAAATTTGGGACGGATGGGGGAGCAAGTTTATTTAAAAATTGATCAACCCAATTCCCATGAGCAGATTTGGGAAGATCAGGCTGAAAAATAGACCGAAAGCGTTTTACATTAGACCAGACGACACGAGAGGGAGTAAAAGGAGAGAGGGTTTGACAGAATTTCTTCCAGCCTTCCCTCTTTTTTTTAAGGAGAATTCGTTTAGTTTGAACTTGGGTCTTTCAAAACAAGAGGAAGTTTGCTTCCGACATATTAGATTTATATATCGCTTCAGCCTCTTTGCGGGTTTTAACCGCTGCGGAACAGTCTCCATCCCACCAAGGGGGAGAGGATCTGAAGTGGTGGTTAAATCTTTTAAGTGGGATAAATTTCCGAGCGGATAGGTCTATAGCCTTAACAAATTGGTCATAGCAAGTGTCAATGCTATCCAAGTCCACTGGAGGGAGGGAATCCACTTCGACACTGAGGAAGGTACGGAATCCCACCCAATCTTCCCTATGTAGGTTGTATTTTTGAAGAGGGAGAATTTTTTCAATATGTAAATTTAAATGAGGGAAAGAAATCAAAATGGGGAAATGGTCGCTTCCAAAAGACTCAGAAAGAATATTCCAGGAGACCAAGGATGAGGAGCAAAGAGAGATATCTACTGAGCTCGGATTCTAAAATGGGACAGGAACTCGTGTTGGAGAGCCATCATTTAGTAAACACAGGTAAAGAAGATTTATCCATTAACGAATTGGATTTCACCTTACACTATCTTAAGGATTCTTTCCCTGGTATTGACGGAATGTCATATTCAATGGTGAAAAATACTACCATCCATCTACCCGTTGGTATCTTTTATCTCTCATTAACTGTATGTTCAAATCAGGTTATATTCCAAAGTCTTGGAAAACTCAAATAATAATTCCCATTCTTAAACTTCATAAAGATCCCAGTGTAGGTTCATCCTACAGACCCATAGCCCTTTCTCCTGTTCTAGCGAAGATTACGGAACATTTAATTAAGAATCATTTGGAATGGTTTACTGAACACCATTCCATTTTTCCAAGTAACCAATTTGGCTTCAGAAGAGCTAAAAGTACTATGCACAATCTCAGCGTCCTAACCACTGACATCAGACTAGCTTTCTCTCGACAAGAGTTTCTCGTTGCTGCTTTTTTAGATCTTTCTTCAGCCTACGATAACGTAATCCTCGTAAATCCTCCAAAAAATTCTTCATAAATTTTCTCCTCAATTTTCTTTTAGAAAGATCTATTATCCAGGGGATCTCCCCTGGATCCCCCTCCTTTACAAGAACTATATGGAAGGGTCTTCCCCAAGGTTCTGTTTTAAGTCCATTACTTTTCAATATTTACTCCTATATGATTCACTCAACAGTTAATCTTTTCTGTCGTGTTTTGAAATACGCCGATGACCTGCTTTTATATTCTTCTGATAAATCAATAATGGTTGCCCAAAATGCTTTGAACTCTGCCCTTGCTAACCTAAATAAATGGGTTATCTTTCATGGTATGGATTTATCTCCTTCCAAAAGCGCTATCGTGGTCTTCTCGAGAACGAGAATTACTGCTCCGTTATCTATTTCTTATAATTCCTCTTTGATCCCTGTTCTTTCCAATACCAAATTCTTAGGTATGTTCCTAGACTCAAAATTATCCTGGAACATTCACATCGAATATCTCCCAATGCCAAGCTAATATGAATATCCTCTGCGCTCTTTCTGGAGTGTGGTGGGGCTCTCACCCTTCCACATTAAAGTTAATATATAACGCTCTAGTCCGTAGTCATCTAGAATATGGTTCATTTCTACTTGATCCTATTTCCAAATCCAATGCCATTAAATTGACTCGCATTCAGTCTCAAGCTCTGAGGATCATAGCGGGTACTATGAAATCCAGTCCCATAAATGCCATACAAGTTTAATGTGTTGATCCTCCTTTAAGTCTCCGGCGACAATACCTAACTGATCGTTATTTACTAAAGGCAGCTAGGTTTTCTACTCATCCTATTTTTCCTAAACTCACCCTCCTCTCTACGTATATTGAACTTACCCCTTTTTGGCGTTCTCAGTCCCGACCTCTTCTTATCGTTAGCTTCCAAAGATTCAAATCCCAATTCTTTTTGGATGAATTGGACGCGAATATACACAGATGCATCAAAAACCGGTAGAGATGGCTATGTCGGAGCGTCATTTTACTCTCCATCCACTGCTCATTCAGCTTACTGTCACCTTCCTAAGGAGTTTTCGGTATTATCCGGGGAATGCCGTGCTATTGTGGAGGCCTTGAATTGTGCTCTACTCAAAAAGATTCGTAGGCTCCTTATCTTCTCTGACTCCTTAATTTGTTTACAGTCCCTTCTCGCTAATCCATTTTCTTCAAACTGTGGTTTCTTGATTCTTCGGATCAAGCAACTTTCGCTTGATTTGGAGAGATCGGGATCCAATATCGTTCTTGCATGGATCCCTAGTCATTGTGGCATAGTAGGTAATGAAATAGTCGACGCAAAAGCTCGGTTTGCCGCAGTGAACGGGGATCCATGTTTCACTATTAATTTCATTGAAGATCTTCTTCTCATTACTCGTTTCTGGATGGCATCTGACTGGCAGAGGGCGTGGGAAAGATCATCCCAGATTACAGGTGCGGGATATTTCCAGATCCAACCTTTTATACCCACAAAACCTTTGTTCTCACCATTTACTTTCCCTCGAAAGGAATCCTCTGTGGTATCTCGCATGCGTTTGGGCCATTGTTCTATTCCTACTCATTTAGCTAGACTGCGGATCAGAGAGTCTCCAATTTGCTATTGTGGGTTTGGAGAAGGCGATTTAAATCATCTCATTTTTTCATGTCCATTGAATAATAAATTTCCCTCGTTTGTTTCCAAATTATTAAATTATAAAATTCAATTGCCCATCAACATAAGATCACTTTTATTTATTGCCAACAAACCCATTTCTGGATTAATAATTTAGTTCATAAGAAAGAACGACATCAAAATATAGAATTTGTTATACTTATGCTCATGTTTATTTTTTTATGTTTGTATATTTGTATATACTTATTTTGTACTTTCTGTATATTATTATGTCGTTTTCTTCTTTTAGTTTAATTGTAGCCATCTTCTTATTTAGTTTTTGTTTTATTGTACAGTTTTTTCTTTTGTTAACAAGCAACAATGAAAAATATCCGAAATATGATTTAATCAGTGTTGCATAGCCTTTTTTCCGCACTTAACATTGGCAAAGGTTCTCTCTGGAGAGAATGAACGCTATATAATCAAAGAAAGAAAGAAAAGGCTTTCGTCTATTTTCCTCCAGGGGAAGATCGGGTAGCCCCGGACGGCGGGTAACCGCGGACGTTTTAATTTCTAAGAAACTAAACGCATTCCATAGATATATTATTATTGTCAATGTGTGTAATTGAGAACAAAAACAAATGCCGTTCAGTTGCGGCGTGAGTGCCGAGTAAGTTAGCCGTGAGCGAGTGTTTTGTTCCGGCCAAAAAATTTTCGCCGCTCCTGTCAAACTTCATCGCAAGTTATCAAATACATTAAGTAAGTATTTCCACTTGTCTATTATTCAATTTTGTATGAAATTTGATATATTTGAAGGTTATAATCATGTATTATAACTATTATTGACCTATGTAAGAGTTGTATTAAAAAATGTTGCATGATAACGATCGGGTACCCCAGGACACGAAAATGTCGGGTACCCCCGGACATGGATTTAAGTTTTCGAAATTCGTAATATTGTTTTAACAAATATCAAATTTAGTATAATTTTGCTTATTTATGGAAAGTATATTATAATGCTGTTACTATTGTTGCAGTAAAACTTCAAATATGCCAAAATTTAAGGGGAGAATTAGTCAAAGAGGAAAATGGGATGAAAATAAAATGAAAGAAGCTTTTCAATGCGTGATAGAAGGCAAGTTATCATTAAGGCAAGCTGCAGACAGGTATGATGTACCACGTAGCTCACTTCACGATCGCCTGAAAGTTTTGAAAAGTGGCAAAGAGATTGCTTTTCAACCAAAATTGGGTCGATTTGAACCAACATTTTCTGAGAACTTTTCTATGCAACTTTATGAACATGTTAAAGAATTGGACAATCGCCTGATGCCATTGACTAGGAATGAGTTTTTGAAATTAGCGTTTGATTTAGCAGGTCTTAAACTTCCTCATAGATTTAATAAAGAGAAGGCAATCGCAGGGAAAGACTTTTTTTACAGTTTCAGTGAGAAATATCCGGATGTCATTTTAAGAACTCCCGAATCGACTAGCATTGCACGAGCTGTTGGGTTTAATAAACCACAAGTTCACCGTTTTTTTGACCAGCTTAATAACTTTCAAGAGAAATATAAATTTGCTCCGTCTCGAATTTACAACGCTGATGAGACAGGCGTATCAAATGTGCAAAAAAATGATAAAGTCATTTCAATAAAAGGAAAGAAGCAGGTTGGCAAATTAACGTCTGCAGAAAGAGGTCGAAATATTACATTAACTTTTGCTATTAATGTCACTGGCCATTTTATACCACCGCTTTTTATATTTCCGCGTAAGAAAATGGATAAGCACGGTCGTTTAATGATAGGAGCTCCGCCCGATAGCATTGCCATCCCACAAGAGAGCGGATGGATGAACGGAGAAGTATTCTTGCAATGGTTGCAGCATTTTAAACAGCATGTTCAGCCAACAGAAGCAAATCCTGTCCTTTTAATCTTAGATGGCCATGCTAGTCATAAGGAGCTGGCAGTTATAGAATATGCACGTAAATATAACATTCATATGCTGAGCACACCGCCGCATACAACTCATAAATTACAGCCTCTTGATAGGACATTTTTTAAACCTTTTAAGGCTGCGTTTGCCACTGCAAGTTCAGCGTGGATGAGACGAAATCCTGCGGCTAGAATAACTGACTATGATATTGCTGGACTAGTTAATGAAGCATTTGGCAAAGCGGCAAGGTTGGACATAGCACAAAATGGGTTTAGATGTACAGGCATTTATTCTTTCAACCGTGAAATCTTTACTGAAATTGATTTTTTACCATCCATGATGACAGATGTTGCGCAAGAAGCTTCCAATGAAGATATTTCCAATGAACCTTCAGCAGCCCTATCATCACCGGTGCCCTCTACTAGTCATGGATTGCCTGCAAGTGAGCCTGTGCCGTCCACCAGTTCAACAGATTTATTGAAACAGCTGTTACCATTTCCTGATGCATCAAAAAAACGCTTGTTGACGCGGGCGCGAAAAACCCAAAAGAGCGAGATTATAACATCTTCGCCATATAAAAAAGAAGTAGAAGAAAGACAGATGAAGAAAGGCAATAAAAAAAAACTGATAACCAAAGTAAAGGCGCTAAAAAGACGTTGAAAACAAAGAAAAACATTCAAAGTCTTTCTCAAGACCGAGAAAAAAAGACCGAATGCATCATATGCGGCGAAACTTTTGAAGAAGACTGGATTCAGTGCCAGGAATGCAAAGACTGGGCCCATGAAGATTGCGTTTATATAGATGCATCGAATTCTTATTATAGTTGTGACGTTTGTAAGACTAAAAAACTATTGGGCCACCATTAAGTATTATGTCCGGGGCTACCCGCCATTTCTTGCGATGCCAAAAAAATAACACTGAATAACTCTTACTCTATTTCGTTACAAAATGTAATTTGATTACTAATGTTTAATTAATATGATTAAAGAAGTTCCTAATTTTATTTTAAGTACAAATTAAAGTCAATAATTTCGTTAATTTATTTTTTATTTGCAATTCATTCAAGTGTCCGGGGCTACCCGATCTTCCCCTACTACTGCACGAATTAATTTAAAATTATACTCTAAAATATGAAATTTTTATTTTTGACAAATTCTGAGTATTATGGCCAATCTGATAAGATGTCTAAAGAAGTATTTTAATGTTCCTTAACTATGTAAAATATTTTAGTGTTCTTTAACCATTAATAATGACTGTTTCTAATTTTATATTCCATAGTAGCTACTGCAAACATGATTTTTTCTAATAAAAATGGCAAAGTACTTTTAATTCAAAACTTTTAGCGAATCTCAAGTATTCAAAGCATTATTTTTTTATGTACATTTTTTCTGTTCTTTTACTTAACCGAAACTAAATTACTAAAGAAAGCATGTCAAATCGTGGCTCCTTGACTCTTAAATGGTTAGTGCTAGAATAGTTAAATAAAGGCTCAAACAAATAGCTATGCTATTGGCAAACCATAGTTGAGTGGTACAATTGAGAGTTCAAGATGTTTTGGAAAATTTTGGAAAAACAATTATAAAACAAATAAATAAAAAAAAATCTGATTTCACATTCACATTATGTTAAATTCGTATTGCGTTTTGATGTGATATTTTAAATATTGTTTATTCTATATAATTCATCATACATTCGAGACGATTAGTAATGTATTTTTAACAAAAATTCTGTTAAACATGTGTTTCATCTGTTTTTGTTTTGAATTTATCAGCCTTGTTCGTGTTACATATGTTGGTTTAACTAAGTAATTATTTATATTGTTATGTTGTAAATTGTTTGTTACAATTTTTGCTTTTATGTCTTTCACTACATTTTATATTTATTATGTACAAATTGACACAAGTTTAATGTGTTTTATGTACCAATATCGAATAAAAATTGTGACTGTTACAATTATCGTTTTAATTTATGCAAATTAGAAAGAATCAACGATAATTGCAATTAAATATTCCTCATATACTTAATTGCCATAAAATGAAACCCATATTTTAATTCAAATCCCAAGCTTTGCGCCAGTAAAAGTTCCACTCAAATTAGCGTAGTAGCTCAGTATGATGCTTTAACAACCAGACTTATAAAAACGTATTAAATTAAATTGGAATAAAATGTAATATGATTAACTTTTAGTTAATATTTTTTTTTTATAAAAAATCTAATTAGTTGGCAATGGCTGTGTATCATATATATACAATCGTAACCACAACTGTATATATGATATAGACTGGTGGTCTACTAATCGGAGACAGAAAGGCGAACAAAATTTTTTTTTTATTCCCTGTACTTTCAACTGATATACACTGTTTTCTGTTATTATGTAAACAAAATAGTTTCTGTAAATAAATAACAGATCACTCAAATCAACAGTTACTGTTTTATCAGTTTGTGCATCTACTTAGAGACATTAAACGTTTGTGTTTCAATTTCAAATTATTTAAAGTAAATGTTTTATCTCATAACATTTGTTAATTTTAGTGCCATCCTTCATTCTTTAATTAACAACTGTTTAACTGATAAATTTTCACAAATTATTTGTCAGTACTAGTTTGGTCCATAATATGATGAATTTTCTTTATAGTTTTTAAATAAAATTTGAGTCGAAAGAAAAAAAGAATAATGCAAAAATACAAAAGTTAATGAAATACTTTCATCAATATAGATGGGCATAACGCAAAGTAGCAGATTAAAATTCAATTAGAATTCAAAAATATTGTTTATAATGCAGTGCAATATTTCAAAATTTAGTACAAATGAAAGTATTCTCAGAAGAGAGAGGTTAAGAACAACAGTTTTCGATATGCTATATTCAATTGTGTAAATCCTTGCAATAAGTCATCTTCATTGTAAAATCACATAATGCTGTTCATATAACAATAAAAAAAGTTGCAAATAAAAAATAAACTTATAGAATTCTTTTAAATTATATTCCACGTATTGTCTGTTATCGTATAATTATACAAATGAGCAATGAATTACCACCAAATTTGACATGGATATAGTTCATATGATGAAGTAACTCATTTACCTACGGTTTCTTGTGATACTGATGCTACGAAGTGTGTACAGATGTTTGTTACTTGAATATGCTTAAACAGTGGTAGATTTTCATTAAACTCTCTACAGACATTGTTCAGAATTTAAGTTAATACCGAGTGTAATAGGAGGCCACTCCTTTTATCCTAAGACTGCATATTTCCTGTATGATGAGACTCTGTATTGTATTATGTTGTGGAAGATTTGTTCTATTGCCATAAACATAGTAAACTCGGTATTGTATTATGTTGCTGAAGATTTGTTGTATTGCCATATATGTAGGTAAATTTGTTCTTATGATAATAATAGCAAGATCTATTTCAGAATAACCAAAATACTTCGAACACGGTTAATACACGGTTAACAGAACTGTTCTTTGCTCGTTAGCTATTTGAAAGATATTTCCCTGGTGGTAAATACATAAGAACCAAATTAAAGAAAAGATAATATTTCATTATTTAATTATTATAGAGAATCACTTAAGTACAAAATTAATAAATGGGAAATAAAATGAACATAAAATCTTTTTCACACAAACAAAAGACCGAAAGCAATTCCCACTCAGACAACAATATCTAAAAAAAATTATTTTTATAATGAAATCTTTAAAATAAAAAACATTCAAATAAACGATGAAGTATGTTTGTTCTAAACTTAACACATTTTTCTTGACCTCCATGGTCAAGAAATGTCTTTTCAGCATGTGGCGAGACAAAAACTTAATAATCACTTGCAGATACCAGCTAGAATTTTGATGTTTGGTGCACATGTAGTATTTAGGATAGGAATCTCTATTTTTTATAAAGTTGCTTTAAAAAGTTTTTACAGTGTCCACCCCTCTCTCCCCTTCTAAACCTGCATGTTAAAACATCTGAATTGATCAGGATAATCACATTTAGCTTATAAATGCTTCAATGCAAGAGTATTTCAAGTCCACTCGCATTAATAATAGGGATATGGACAACACGGTGGTTTGTTTCCTGTGCGACATATCCTCAGCAATATATTTATGACATATAGCGGAAATAATATAACTTTATAATATAAATTAGCCGAAACACTACATACCCTCAAATGTTTACACTTTTTTGCATAACTGCATTCCATTTTATTCTAGAAGAGAAGGTTTTAAACCAATCCATTTGGCAGTTAAAATATGATGAGCACAAATATATAATCAATCCAGTCACCGATGTTCAGAAAATTCATTACATTATGCCCTAACATTGCTAAACAATAATTTATTACCTGAAAACTGATCACTATAAATTTTGTTACAAATACCAACACTAAACCGTTACTTTACTGACATGAAATTTGAAATGCATTTTGTTTTATGTGAAATAGATTTTTTAATTTACAGGTTGAAATGTAGAGGTGGATACTCTGTACAACACTTTCGATACTCGTATTACTCATAAATAATACATTTTATATAAGCCATATTAGTCAATATTCTCATTGGGATTCTAAAAAACCTCTTCGTCCATACATACTCTGGAGGTTTATAAGAATAAATTTATAGAGGAGGGAGGTATTCCAAAAAATGATGAAATGTTTTTCTTTCTGTTCCATATGTTCATATAATTCAACTACGTCTTCCTGTAAAGTTTTATCCTATTAAAAACATCACTGTGAAAAGTGACAAGTTTCTCTTTAAGAAGTTGAAGCATTTAGCGCATTACTAAGATAAGTATTAAATTAAGTACTAAAAAAATCAGTGATCCTGAATTAATATTACCAACGGTATTTAGTATTATAACGGAACCATGGGGGTTGTTAATAAATGTGTAGTTATAAATAAATGTGTAGTTATAGAAAACTCATGTATATATGAAATTTGATAGGTACGCTATGGTAAATTTTATCTTCGTTTCTAGCACATAGTTTCCACATTTATCTTCATTATTGTCCTAAATGCTTTATGTGTTCCGAACATAAGTTTTTATCTCTTCTAAAAGTGACCTATAGGTCTTCATGATCTGTTAGTGAGTGAGTGAATGAATGAATGTAGAAGCTACAAACTTAATAATTTTGGATGTAAAATATCTCAGAAACTACTATGGACACCAACTTTATATTGACAACACTTTGGAACGAAGTATTTGTCCTTCCACACACTATAAATACAGACAGACAAATTTCATTTATTTCCTGAAGCTAAGACATGAAGTTGTCAAAATAGCTAAGAAGCACAATAGATAAAGAGGCCAATATCCGGCAGTGACTTGGTGGTGAATTGCCGTACACCCAGAACATAACCGTACCTAAATTAGAAGAGCTATGATGCTGTGACATACAGATGAAGGTGATGAAATTATTAAAATTCTATTTTCTCATCATGGAACCCTAAAAACTGGCATGTGTTTTAAAGATTCCTTGAAAAGCATACTTTGAAATACGCCGTAATGGGCTTACTGCTGTCTATCATCATGTTTTATAATATATAACAACATACAATCTTATGAAGACATTGTGAAAATTGGGAATGAAGAAAATGAAAAAAATTTACTCATTGATCAATATATTTAGCACAGAGAGAATTTGTTATTACATCAAACATATTGTAATTATACAAACCTCCATAATTGAAGCATATTTAAAAAAATGGGATAAGTTTCATTTTATAGATAAATAATCTCTACGTTCCCATTACTATCAAACTTAAAAAAATCTGTTGCATCAGCATAAAACTTGCTGCGTTCCTATATAAATCTGAAAGTCAGCTAACAGCTAAAACAGTTTTCAGCGATGCAAACTTATACATAATTGTAGATACAACCTATATCTTCATTATACAAATATTATCCAATCTTGTGATATTGTGATATATGATATACAATCTTGTGATATATGCACCAAACATTTATCTTAATTATTTGCAATGTTTATGTGTCATAAAAACTTATACAATTCCATAATGTCATTTTTCTGCATCCATATAATAATATTGTTGGTAGTGCATCCTTATATATTTTGCCATACTAAGTATTTTCGTAAATATTTTTGAATTGGCAAGTATTATTCAGATTTCCATAAATAATTTAATGCAACATTATACACTGTGTGCATTAATTATTGCAAGAATAATCAATAATATACTTTTTGACTCACGGTAAGTTAATCATTTATTACCATTGTTGCAGAATAAGAACACAATATAAAGATATGCAAAAATATTCTGGCCAATAATTATGATGTCATAGTCCTTGTTGAAACTCGGCAGTCATCGAGATGATGATAATGAACTCAGAATTTGTTCATGCTAGGTATACAATTTATATTGATTTATGTTGAGGATAGGTATGTTCATACGAATACTGAACTTACTGGAGGTAGAATTTTGATGGCTTTGCAATCCAGATGAGTGCTCTTACAATGCATATTATGAAAGTGATTGAGGACGTAATGTTAAATTTGCGTGTCGGTAATCAGAAATTTATCATGCAGTTTATCTGCCATTAAATACACCTTGCTCTATATAGGAAAACCCCTGTACTGATTTACAGAATATGTATGTGGAACAAAGTAATTGTATATGATTAGAGTTTACCGTCAATTGGAAATTATATTTCATCTGGACCCCTGCAAGTACTTCTCATGTAGCTCGCCTCACTAAAAACTCATTAACATTTATACATCTTAGACGACACAACTGCATAAAAAATTCTAAAAATAGAGTTGTATGTTTAGTTTACAAATATGGATGGTTTGTGTGCTGCAGCTGACTTACTTTTAAACGAGGATCATAACCATCTGGTTGTCATGTTTTCCGTCTTCTGCAATGTCAACTTATCGCTTTTAGTCCAAGTACAACTATTGAATGGATGCCTAGGAATTAGTTATTAATACATTTTGTGCGATAGATTGGAACGAGTTTGGGTAACTTTCAAGTAAATGGGTTGTAACACAATTTCACAATAAATTCTTAATATCCACCAATGATCTGAAACTTCTTACGGTATGGATTATATACAATTGCTTGAATATCTAGGACAACCTCAATAGGCTCCATGCACACTGCAATGATGATAAACTGCACTTGAACTCCTCAAATTACAAAATTCAAAGGAAAAAAATCAACTGATAGTAAGTATTATCAGTTATGTCATTCATGAGAACTTGCATGATTCTGTCAACAATGAGTTAATCGAAAATGACCTCAAGTCGTTATAAAAAAATATTAAATAAAAATACATAAAACATAATACAAAAGAATATAACATGAAAAATACACTTCATTTAAAGCTCTTGTATCGCACCGCAACTCATTATGTTGTCCTGGCATACTTTACACTCTACTTATTCTGACAATATTGAGAGTATTTAAAACACATTTATAAAAGATTATATTATCATACCATTGGTTCTAAACTACCTTTCAATACCTTTCTTGATAAATATAAGTGTGACACCCTTGATCATTAGCTGTCATTGTTAGAGTTAGTTCTTTATAACATCTGCCCCAGTAACTACGATAACCCGTCTTTATAAAATTCAAATAATTAGACTTCCAACTCACAATGATTTGCATTGATAACCTGTGCATGGTGAAATGTCTCTTAATATTCTTACAAGTTCACACATTTAGTCCAGGACAGGTGTGAAAAAAGACTTTGTGAGATGCATGCACGATAGGAAAATGTATTCAGAACTCTCAATTGTTTTTTATTGTCATTTCGAAATTATTATATAAATGGTTAATTACATTTTATTATGTAATTTTGATCTATATATGAATAATTAATTATATGTTGCTTTGTCGAAATTATTTTAATTGTATATCTTAGATATTTTCAAGGTATATTAATTATTTTTCTTTATTTGTTCTTAATGAAATTGTCAGAATGCAAATTTTCTGTACAATGTAATTATTAATAAGATATATAGTAGCTTGTAAATAAATAAACTTGGCATTTGATATAATTATTTACCGTAAATAATATTTGATATTTAGTCTTAAGAATAAATGTATTCCTTTGTGTTTTATACTAGATAGATTTAAGTGGTTTTACTTAAAATAAATTGATGTTTTTGTTAAAATGAATGTTACAATACTTAATTGACCCAGTCTGAAGGTTTAGTAAAAGTCAATAAAACGTTTGATCTGATTTTGTAAAATTTTTAGAAGAAAATATTAACATTTTAAAGGCAATTCCAAACCACAAAAATACATTAAGCGTTTTGATCACAGTGGCCAGACACAAACTAAAGGAAGAGATATGCGAGTACCTATTCACATAATTCAATTTTTCATTAAGTCCACCTACATATATGTTGTATATGAATCGACATAAGGACATGGCTATACCACAAGAGTTCCTCGTTTCTCATTCGTAATGTTTACAAAATCCCGATCAATTTAAATCAGGCCTTACATTATAACCGTTAGAATAGCATCACAACATGGAGATATTCGTTTCATATGATCAATTTTACATCTACACATAAATGCAAATTAATAAAATTTTTTTAAATTAGTGACTATTTTATTACATTCAAATTAGAATTTTTTTTTATAGAATTCCCACCAGAATTATGAACATTATCTCCATATTCAGTAATGAAAAAGACCAATTAGATTTCTCTTTAAGAAAATCTGAATGTGTCATTAATGTAAATATAGATGGAGGAGCTTAATATCTTTATATAATGCTTTAAATTACATGGAGATTGTCAGGTAAAGCCGCAGCAACATATGGTCAACGTTGCGTATTGACATGGAGAGAGCTCAGAGAACTACTAAATAGAAACATTTTGACGACCCACGAATGGAGATTGCATAGCATTACAATTAGAGAGCATGAAAAGAAATTCGGCAAAGTTAGACGGATCAATACAATAGGTTACAAAATATAGCGGCTTCATTATAGAGAAAAATAAATCTTGTAAAGGTAGACATGAGTAGAAGAGCCAGTAAAACAATTACTAATTCAAAGGTGGCATTGAATGTATTTCTGTATAACCTTCATGAGTTTAGCATAATTTAATACAACGGAAATGCCATGAAGCCGTAGATTGTGTGCAAACTACATCCCTATATCTATGTAGATTATAAAGTCTTGATACTACATGAAAATTAATTTTTTCATTAATGATTTGACTTGTGAGATGAAGATACGGGTAGCTATCAGTAATATACTGGATAACCGTGTAGCCATATAATCCTGATTAGACATAAAAAATATATATGGGTACCTGCTAATTTAAATATGGATCATAAACATATACTACAATGTCAATTATAGCAAAATATATATTTCACATGTTGTCTACATTAATTAAGGCGCTCGCTTTACCAACCAGTAGTATTTAGCCGGCCAATTGTTGATAAAAAAAAAGATGCAATTGCTTTGAAATGACAACTTCAAAGCGTTGAAATGTTTTTTATGTTCAATATAAATTGATTTATGAAATAATTTACTTCCAAAATACTTTAAAATAAATAACTAATCGTTAGTTTACATTTCTACTCTGTTATAATATTATTAGTTAAAAAGTTTATTATTAGCATTGCACAGTAAGAAAAAAAAATTCAGACTTTGCTTAACTTAACTTACATATATTGTAATTTTCTACTTATAAAGGTGAAATTATCTATTTATTTCGTTTAATTTGTTTGTCAAAAATAACAAATACCATGCTGAAGTAATTATGATATTATTGGAATTTTGTTTATATAATAAGTGTTTAGGAATGCAGCCAATAAAATATTTCACAAAAATAGCAACCATTCACATTCTCACAATATTGTATCACATTATAATCCCACTAATAATAAAAACTGGAAGGTTTTGTTTATTTGTATGTTTACTTTTTAGAGATTCGTGCTAAAAGTAATCCAACTGACATACAAGTATTGCAGTTTGATAACTTATGCTTTCCAGATTGCCGTAGATTATATAATATACGTATATGTACCATGTAATTAATAATATTATGACAATAGAAACATTAAGAATAGAGTCTGGATAAATTATAGACACATATATTAAAAAAAAATAAAGATTAAAAAGGTCTGTAGAAAAGTTTTTATCAAACATTATATTGTCTACATTTCTATAGTATATTAACATATTTAGAATATATGTAGAAGTTGTTACCACAGATAACCCATAACTGTTTTAAGTTGAAAAAGTAGCATGTGGAACGGAAGTAGTGAAGTTTAGTTCGGTTTATTAAACTGTATTAAAAGATATTATATTTTTAAGCATTTCTAGAAAGAAAAATTGTCCTTTGCACTTCATAATTTAGATTAATGGATTAACTGAAATTAAAGTTTTTATGATGCGCGAATGGACACGCTTAGCACTAAAATATCACGAATGTGGACTACATTTTTGAAAAAATATACGTCAGAAAACCTTAATCAAATAACTTAATTGTACCCTTACGAAGCTGGTATGTGCCTCTATTATTATTGTTTTTATATTTCCCTTCTGTCAAGAAGTAAAAGTTAGGTATTCTGTCCAACTTGACGTGTATATATTATAATGTACATGTAAGTATATACATAAATATGCATATATGTGTATACATGGGAATTAGATAAATTGTGAGAAACAATTGTGATGTGCGAAACAAATAATATTTGTAATACAATGCAATGTTAACTTCATAGACAACAATTGTTTTCAAGAGAGTGGGTAACTTAATTCAGAACTAGGTTTTTGACCTCAATGTCACATGTGTTTGTCATTTAGATCTTAGTTCAATCCAATTGAATTAATCTCTCAAAATATAGAGATCTTAAAAGCTATAGATTTAAAGCAATTAGTCACAGATCTCCATTAATCGGATATCTGTTTTAATTCATAGGTTGTTTGTACAACAGAAAAACATTTATATTATAATTTTAATGACACATTCACATTTCAATGATAGTATGTGTTATTAAGGTTTGTGCATTATTTAAATATGTCAGAGTTGTGATCTTTTTATTAAATTTCGTAAAAGATAATAATTAATATAGTGTTAATATTTTAACAATTTGTCCAAGATTCATTACGTATCAGCTTTTTAATGATTTTATTATTAATTTTATAATGACTTCTGTTAATTTATGTTGATGTTTGTTTATTCATTTATTTTACGCTGTCGTTCACTTATTTTAAAAAATGATTTAATTTAAATTTCATTGTTTTTGTAGCAAAACCAAATATCAAAAAAAAATAATCAAACCTATTTCTATTCTGTGATTGCTTGTATTTAGAAAAGTTAAT
This sequence comes from Druceiella hillmani, assembly GCA_039881145.1. NCBI lineage: Eukaryota > Metazoa > Arthropoda > Insecta > Lepidoptera > Hepialidae > Druceiella > Druceiella hillmani. The sequence continues at coordinate 2,079,065 of JAYKKI010000009.1, read as the reverse complement.
TATTTTTGAAATCATATTCGTATTTTGTTAATTAAAATATATATTTATTTTTCATTACGTTTGTGCGTATTAATAAAATGGTTTACTAGTTATAAATAAAGTTATATATCCAAGTGATTTTGATTTTTGTAAGATTGAATTTTGCGCCCACACAACTTTCATAAGATTTAACACAAAAATTTAGCCCTAAATCTGGAAAGTATGAGAGGAAAACTGATTTATTTTTTCAATACATTGAACTATAAGACTAAAAGACCTAGCTCGCAAATTTAAAAAAACATTGAATCGACTATGTCACACAAATTATACGCACATAGTACTCTTTATTCTAAGCATATGACTTTATACCCTCAATTCTAATTGATACACATAGAGAGCAAAAAATATAAATTCGGGCACTAAACGATCATATGTATTAGTTGACAACAATGAGCAACATGAAATAAATAGAATGAATTTAACGTCATCTGGCATTTTTAACTGTACTTTTTTTAATGCAAAAGGAATTAAACCAAAATCAGCTGATTGTTGTAAATGTTCGGCCACGGTGTCCAAAATCTATTTTGTACTTATTTGTCGTTTTAAAGCTCCTACACGTGGAGCGTCGTAACGCGGGAGAGGAGGTGGGAACGATGAGGGCTGCATTCTTTGGTCCTTTCTATAACACTTGATACGTTCGCAGTTCGGAAGAGCAAAACAAATTTGCCTTAAAATTATATCGGCCGGTTTTACAAACTTTTACCTAGTACCTGACTGAAGTGTACAAAACCTACGAGTAAGAAATATATAGAGATGTAATGTTTGACTCAAATGTGACCCCGCTAAAATTATGCCTCTGCAAAATTATGCCGCGCTTCGATCAGTCTGTTGCTAGACGCCTGACGACAGACGACACAGCGTAGATTTTATTTTCTAAATCGACAAACACGTTAAAACGCCATCCTGCATTATAAAAATTGTTTAAGTGCATCCCATAAACATAATAGGTCAAATGGGATTACATTTCACAGGTAAGAAAAGTATTTTTTTTAAGTTTAAATCAATTTGAAATTAATGATAAACGGACATCGTACGCCATAACTAAATGTAGAGGTAAAGGACGTACTGAAGCATATATCTTCAAAGTATTATTAGTAACTTTTTGTGTATTTTATAAATTATTTTATGTGTATGTATTTGTTTATGTATAAAACGTAATTTTTTTAATAATTATTTGCAGAATTCCTCAAAATCACAAAACAAATAGAAAATGGATAAATATAATTTCACACAAAACAAATAATAATTGGCGTCCTTCAAAATTTGCCGTTTTGTGTTCTTTACATTTTAAAGAGGACGATTTTTATACAACACCAAAAGGATATCGCAAAATTAACAAGACAGCAGTCCCATCCTTATTCACCGTGAATAACATTTTTCTAAACTGTGACTACTATCAATTGTCTAACCAGTTACCTTGACCTTCAGACATTAAAAAGATATGAACTGTTTTCAGGACACACTACCGCCTACTAATTTAAACACACATGGGGACTCCACAAACCATTTCAGTTTACACGACCGCCGCTCATTAAGCCACACTTTTAATAGACCAATCACTCTAATAACCAACGTGCCATCATCAGATTTAGAATCTGCATTATGTACACCTAGGAAAGAGATATTAAAAAAAAGTTAAAAAGGACCACACAAATAAGCGCAAACAGGTTAGCAAAATTTAAAAAAATGCGAAAGGTCAATAAAAAAATTATGAAAAAATATGTATCTCTAAAATAATTAACTAAAACTTTAAAAAGAAATAGATTTATAAATAGTGATACTTGCGCAGCTCTAAACAAAAATGTTGTTGCCACTGAAATTATAAATAGAATGTGTTTAAATAAAAAGATAAATCGAACCACTGTTAAATTTTCGCCGGCTTTAAGGAAATTTGCGCTAATTACTATTCTCCCACAGGCTATAATTACGCAAGGTCAGTTTTTGATAAATGTTTACCCCATCCATCCACTTTAACTAAATGGTATCAAAGTTTTGACGCTAATCCAGGATTTACTAGTGAAGCATTTTCTGCTCTTCAAAAAATCTCTCTTACTGTAGATGAAATAGATCTAAGACACCAACAAGTTGTGTGGTTTTAGGAAACCACGATGAAAGTGAAACTTTTTTTCAGATTGTAGGCATTTAATTGAGAATTTTTCGAAAGCTACTTGATTTAGGATTTTAAAAGTAATATTAACTTAAGACGTGAAAAAGGAAATGATAATAGTAGACAAGATATTTAACTATGAATGTTTATTTTACTCTGAATACTAAAGTACAGAATACATAAATAAATACAATGTTCGGTATGATATATATATACATATTAAAAACGTAGATCAATATTTATATAAATCATTGAATTATTTTAAATTTCGATTATTTGATCACTAACGTCATCTTCGCTTTGAGTCTCACAGTTTATAAATGTAAATAATATTTTGTGGTAACTAAAATAAGTAAACATTGACATGCATTCTATTTTTTCAATGTGTCTGGTAAAAACTGCATCGATCGTAGTACCATACCAACGCTGCACAGCTGATGAGAGCTATAGGTACCACCATATTGGTTTCTTTACCCCCACTCCGCGGCCGACTGTAATGCGACATGCGATAGGTAAACGAAATATTCTGAGGCGATACAATAAAAGTTTCACTTTAAAAATTATTTAATGGTAAAGATTTTGAAGGTTTAGTGACGTATGGTGAAGCCACCAACGAGATAGCTAAACAGGCGTTTGTTTTAATGTTAGTACCTATTAATGATGGTTGGAAATTGCCATTGGGATATTTTTTGATAAACGGTTTATCAGGTGAGAGAAAAGCTACTTTAATTAAAATATGTTTAGAAAAATGTAATGAAGTTGGTGCCGAAGTCGTATCCCTAACATTTGACGGGTGTAGTTCTAATTTAGCAGCGGCGAAAGAATTAGGTTGCAAGTTGGAAGACGCAAAAAATTTAAAAACTTCTTTTATACACCCTTCAAACGGTAAAAATGTCGTGATATTTTTAGACCCGTGTCATATGGTTAAACTTGTTAGAAACACCTTTGAATCTAAAAAAAACCATACCGTCAATTATACGGTAATGGTAATACAATACAATGGCGATTTCTTCGAGAATTACATAATTTGCAAGAATCTTTGGGATTAAATTTTGCTAATAAACTAACTAAACAGCATCTAGAATTCCGTAACAAATAATGAAAGTTAAGTTAGCCACTCAATTGCTTAGTAATAGTGTATCAAAAGCTATAGAATTATGTGAAAACGATTTAAAATTATCTAAATTCCACGGATCTTCAGCAACGGCTACATTTATTAAAAAAATGAACGATTCATTTGATATTTTGAATTCTAGGTCAGTTAAACAACTTGGTTTTAAACATCCTATTTTTGAAGGTAATCAACGCAATTATTTTAAATTCCTAAATGATATGAAAAAATATTTGGTTTCTTTAAAAATAAAAGTGCGTAATAAATTTAAAAAAAACACTTTCTTTGTTACGTATGAAAAATTTATTGTAGATTGCAAATGTAAAATGGGTTTTATAGGTTTAATAACATGTATCGAAAGTTTTCAACAACTGTGCACTTATTTAGTAGACGAAACACTCGCGATGAAGTATGTTCCTGCATATAAATTTTCACAAGATCACATTGAAACTTTTTTTGCAATGATTCGGAATCACGGTCGTAATAACAATAATCCGAACGCTGTTCAATTTCGCATATATCGTATATATCGAAAAATTCTTAACCACCTGGAACTTAAGTCCTCCTTTATAGGGAACTGCATACTCTTTGAAAATTTTAATATACTAAATTGTTCATCTGCAACTAAACAAGTAAATCAAACAACAATAGGATATAGATTTGATGATGGCTCAGAACAACTCATTGACGATAAAAACTTAAATGAATCTAAAAGTACATTAATATCTGCTAATTGTGATATATTGTCTGAAATGTTGAACAAGACCTCCCAGTTGCCAGAAAGCATTGAACAAATAGTTGAGTATATTTCTGGATGGGTCGTCAGAAAATTGAATTTTAAATTAAAATGTAAATCCTGCCTTCCTTTTCTCTTCAGTTCCAAAAAATTACACTTTCATAAACTCATTGCATTAAAAGATGTCGGCGGTCTTATATACTCATCTTCAGAGGTTTACAAAATTTGTCATAAAACTGAAAATAATTTTAGAAAGCAAATGCAACAAATGTTTTAAATCAATTATAATGTCACTAAAACTTTTTGAGCAGCTAAACGACCACGCGCAAGAACAACCAATTACACTGAGGCACAATTTACTTTTAGTTAAATGCATAATTGAAGAATATTTAAAAATCCGTTTACATTATATCGCGAAAAAACAATCGTTTATTAAAAGTAAAAAGCAAGTGTTTAATAAATTGGTGCTATTTCGAGGAACATAAATTGATATGTTGCAATTTATGTTCCTCAAAATGAAACCAATTAAAGATATATTTTTATTTTATCAACCACTAGGCGGTATAGCCTTTGTTATTATTAGAAACTCTTTAAAATAACATTTGAAAAGTTAGCGATATTTAAACCATTAAATGTATTTGCCGATAATTCCTAATAAGCAATACCTTTTTTGTTAATTTTAAATAAAACACTTAATTAGTTGGCAACAACAAAAAATATATATTACGGTTGAATCAATAATTTAAAAGATATCATAAACATAGAAATAATTTCTCATTTCACACAAAATATATATTTGTTTCTAAATTATTTGTGACGACTTCGTGTTCGTCCCGAAATTGTCTGCTTTATGATTTCAGAAAATGCCAAGCAACATGGTCCTTGTTACAGAGCTCCAGCCATCGTTTCAGTTACCACTTCATTTCTGACCTTCGATTCACTATCTTATTTTATTTGGATCAATGTAGTTACTTATTCTTTGTTTGATTTTCTATTTTAATTATACTTTACTAATCGGGCTGCAGCAATGTGACATTTCGCTATCATTTACTGTCTTAATCGAGTTAATGCAAGCATTAACTCGTGTAGCATAAGTTGGTGTAGTAAATTTAACATCAGGAGTGTATAAAAATGCAAGTGGTACACAGCGAAAAAAAATATATATTTCTTATTTGAACTTAATTAAACTTTAGTTTAATTAATTTCAAATAAGAAATATATGCACATATATTGTATTCGATTGTCAAGAAAAAAGGTTGATTAAGGATTAAATAAAAAATTGCGTGTAAGTAAAAACCAGCAAGAATCTGTATTACAATTAAGTGATATTTAATTATAACAAAAAAATTTAGTACGTGCTTACCTTTATTTGTCGAACGCTTGTTTTGGGTATATGCTTCGCACTGTAATTTCACATCTATGTATGCTGAAATAAAAGTCAAATTGGCATGGCATGCTTCGCAGATTTGTCTAATATACATATGGATATGAATGTGGTAGCAGTGGCGGCGCTAGGCGTCGGCGACGTTGGCCACCGCCGACGGCCTCGCGCCTGAGGAGGCCTCGCAGAAAACCTAGTTACCTATTTATTTTCGTTTCGCCAATTATCCTGGCTTAGGTTGCCAACCCCGAACAATTCGGGAAACAAGCTAAGCAGATGATAATGAATTTTATTATTTAACACGTGCCCGATGGAAGTGAGTACCTAGTAGGTACTTTACGGGTATTCAGAATCGTCTGTCTGGCAACACTATGAAATGAAAATTTCGCCCTAATGAGCGTTCTCACACACACTGCCCGACACGATATCTGTATTGGGTGAAAATGTTTGTAAGTAATGTGTATGGCATTTATCAATTATTTATTTATTGACTTCATGGGTGTAAGTAAACCCAAGAATGCAATAAATAAATCAGTTATACGTGCAAAAGATCTTAATTTAGCACACATACAAACATAATGTGTGTGTGCTCTTCATTATGAGCGTCCGATACCGATATCGTATTATCAGGTAGTGTGAAAACGCTCAATTTCGCGCACGGCGCACGAGACTCTGGACGGGGAATCCCCGTGTTGTTTAGTTTATTTATCTATATTTCATTTTTCTGTGAGAGTAATTTTCTTCATACGGCAACTCGCAGACTCGCAAGCGCAAAGTTTCTTTTTATTGTATTGTAAAGTCAACACCCCGACGTGCTAGTGCACAGTTCTAGTGGATAAAAGTTTTACGTTATTTGTTATTAATTTCATACCTAATGTTAGATAAGTCAACATCAACTTTTTAACGACTTTAACGAAATTATTTCGTCAAAATCAATAGTATTAACCAAAAAATAGGTTTGATTTTATATTTACCTAGGTAAGTAAAGTACCTACCTACCTACTTATTAAAATATAGGTCATCTATTTCTCCATAGAAACCGAAATAGGAAAGTGAATAGGTACCTATCTACTTATTTTTAAACCGCTCTAGTGTTTTTTCTCGAGATAATAGAAATATTTCGCCTCTCGATCAATGCCTTCGAGTAAGTTTTGTATGCGTCAAAATTCGTAACAATTATTTTCACAGAGTTCTTTTTTCATAGGTACATACATCTCGTGCGGTGTTCCTACAATAAGTACAAAATAATATGAATGAATAGGTACCTACAGCAAATTATTTCACTTCTCCATAGAAAGACCTTGCTTATAACAATTTGCTACTGCATTACGGATTTAACAAAATAAGTAGGTAGGTAGGTACCTACTTACCTTTACCTTCTTAATAGTGACTATACAATAAAACTATTCGATCTGTGGGATGTACGTACATACATATACAGGGTGACATACATATACAGGGTGGTCATGTATAAAGTGCAAATACGAAAACCATAGATTGAGACCATTACCCTGAACACATACCGACATAGCTCGGAGGGTCAGCACGTTGAAGTAGCGGTGGGCAGGCCACATCGCTCGTAGAGCAGTTAATCGATGGGAAATAAATAAAGATTCTCGAGTGGCGGCCGCTTATCGGTAAACGAAGCGTCGGTAGGCCGCCACTTGGTGGTCTGATGACCTGCCCGCCTAACATGCACGGTTTTATCACACGTGAGATAACTTTCTATCTCGCTTTCTCCAACGCAAATCGAACGAGTTAGCTAGAGTTCTGTCACTCTCTCGCGCGTAACAAAGCCGCTCATGTTACGGGTACTGGTGAGGGTTGTCGGGAGTCGCTGGATGCAGCTGGCCCGCGACCGATCAAGGTGGCGCTCTTAGGGGAGGCCTATATCCAGCAGTGGATGCCTACCAGCTGAGATGATGATGATGATGATACAAAGTTGGCAGCTGACTCGAAAATTTTGTATAGTCGTTTTTTTTCAATTCCGACAAAAAGTTTGATAAAAAATGTTCCGGGTATGTATCGTAATCCATGGTTTTCGTATTTGCACTTTATCCAGGACCTCCCTGTGTAATAATCATCAACCAACTCTTATAATCTGTATCCTGTAACATTGCGTTCTTACCAAACTTAACTAAAAAATATTTTAGGTCATCATGGACCCTCTAGAGACAGAGATGTAGGGAGAAAATGGGAATCCGGTGCGTCAAAAAGAAAAAGAAAAGCTGAAAGGGCTATATAAACCAAGCTCTGAGTTCCAGTATGATGACATTTCTTAAAAAGCCTTCTTCAGGTGTCACTGCTTCAGAGTCATGTGATGAATCTTTATTTTCTGAAACAGAACCAGCTTCAAAGTTGAATGAAACTTTGAGTCAAATTTCTGATACAGCTTTACCTTCAATATCGAGTGAATCTGCTGTGACCCAAATTTCTGAATCCAATAAACAGTTAGAAAGTGAGTATATATGTGTGTCAGAAAATCAAGAGCAAGAAGTTCATTTAAGCGAGCCATTAATAGATCTAGATCCGGGGAAGTGGGTATTGTCACTTAACGATGCGCAGCTCCATGACTTAATTCAAAACGGTCCCGATCAAGACCTAGAGAAATCTGATAAAAATTACCCAAAAGACCAAAGTAAAAGAAATTTTTCTAAATTTAATTTTACTAGAAAAATGAATAACGGCGAAACGCAACATCGCAGATGGTTAACTTACTCCATATCTCAAGATAAAGTTTATTGATTTCCATGTAGACTTTTTTCACATTTGCAGACACAGATAATAAAAGAAGGATGTTGTGATTGGAAGGAGCTGGGTCGGATATTGCAAAGACATGAACAAAGTCAAGGATACATAGAGTGCATGATTAAATGGATGGAACTCTTTAAAGGAATCAAACACGGTAAAACAATAGATAAGGATAACGAGAGATCGATTAGGGAATCCCAAAAGTATTGGTATAATTTGTTTGAAAGATTGATAGATATAATAAACTACTTGGCCTCACACAATTTGGCATTTAGAGCTCATCGAGAATCCTTGAAATTGAACGACAGTAAAAACTCTGGCAATTTTCTAGACTTAGTTAAGTTGTTATTTAAATATGATCCGACACTACGGGAGCATATGCAACGTATTAATGAAAAGCAACTTAATCAACATTATCTGAGCCACGACATCCAAAACGAATTAATGATATTAATGTCTAAATTAGTTATTAACGAAATTATACACAGGGTTAAACAAGCAAAATACTACGCCATCTTGCTCGATTGTACCAGGGACGTAAGTCGTGTTGAACAAATGTCAATAATATTAAGATTTTGCAATTTGTCAACTGGAGCTATAGAGGGACATTTTATTGGGTTTATTGACGTCGCAGAAACAACAGGAGAGTATTTAACAAAATCAATATTACAAGAACTGGAAAGAAATGATCTAGATATCCATAACTGTCTAGGACAGGGATATGATAACGGCGCCAATATGGTCGGAATTAACAAAGTTGCCAGAACAAGAATACTCAATATAAATCCAAGAGCATTCTTCACATCATGCGGATTCCACAGTTGGAATTTACTTTCGATAGATGCAACTAACTCTTCAACGACAGCCAAAACATTTTTCGGCTTTATAAATAAAATCTATGTGCTGTTTTTAAAGTCAAGCAAGCGTTGGGAGATAGTAAAAAGTAAATTAAAATTGGCATTACAACCTCTGTCTGAAACGAGATGGGAGAGTAGAATCGGAGCAGTAAAAGCAATATTTTTACAATTTGATGATGTCATCAAATGCGTGAATGAACTGAAAAATAAAACTGACGATTCCGAAACTCTAAGCGACAGTGAAGCAGTCCTGCACGAAATGTTAACTTTTGAGTTTTTGTTGCAATACACATGTGGTATGAGGTTTTGCTACGTGTGAACAATATAAGTAAACTATGGCAATCGGTTCAAGTCAACTTGAAAGTCGCTATTGATACTTTACGTTCGTTTTGTAGCTGGATTCAAGAATTCCGTAATACAAAGCGTAACAGAAGCTAGATTGTTTGTGGAGAAAAGTACTTATGAAATTCAGTCTCAATTTAAGGAAAAAAGAATAGCAAGGAAAAAACGAATGTTTAGTTATGAATACGAACATACTGATGAACCAGTTGAATCTCCTGAAATGCAGTTCAGAGTTAATTATTTTAACACAATGGTAGATGCTATAATAGTCGACACCGAATGTCGATTTACAGTGCTCAATGAATATTTTGAGCAATTTGGTTTTATTTATGATATCAATTATTTGAAATCTATGCCAAAAGAGCATCTTCTTAAACATCGTAATGATTTAGGTGCAATACTTCGGGAAGGCGAAAACAGTGACATACAGCCTTTCGAACTATTGAAGAACTTCAGCTTTTAAAAACTAATTCACTAGACTCTATCAACGACGCGAAACAACTCATCCAATACATTTTAGAAAATAATTTAGAAGAAATATACCCAAATATTTATATTACAATTAGAATCATGCTCACAGTTTCGGTCAGCACAGTTTCCGCTTAGAGAAGCTTCTCAAAGTTGAAATTGATAAAAACCTATTTGAGAAGCATGATGAGCCAAGACAGACTATCCGCGTTATCAGTTCTGTCAATCGAAGCTGAAATAGCGGCTAGACTTAACTACGACACAATCCTGAAAAAATTCAGTGAGGCTAAAAGCCGAAAAGTTCGACTATTTTAATTTCTATGTGTGTAATTATTTTTTGTCATAATTTTATTAACAATAAAACTCGTTATACTCATAAATTATTTTATAATTTGGCTCACTTAATTTAACGGTTTTTTTCACTGCGAAGTAAAGAGGCCTCGCGAACTTGATGTCGCCGACGTACACATTTGATCTAGCGCCGCCACTGTGTGGTAGTATATATATGATGGCGTGGGAGTGCGAGCAAGATAACAAAATACGTATGTATTGCGGCTAGAGCAAGATGGCACCTTTAGTGTAACAACTGCAGTTAGGTGGTGCTGTATACATGGGTACACTCAGGGTGGGTTTACTTCATACAAATATTTCGATTGGAACGCGAAAGCCCTATCTCTTTCGCACACACCATATATACATAAAATTTTGTCTATGGAACATAGAGCAGCGATAACGAACACTATATAATCAAAAGAAAAAGAATAAACAAGACTATGATACGAAATTTAAAATTGTTAACTTTATTTGAATTGGTTTGTCAAACTGCAAATTTGTAACTTAACATTATTTTATAGTACAGTTTTACATTTGGTTATATTACAGATATTATATCTGTAATATTTTCACTTTTAATTCAAATTTTGTTGTATTTGTTACATTTGTTCGTAATAAGAGGAAATTATTTTAAAGATCGTTCTTGTACATTGGGTTGTAGCCGTAAACATTTCACGGTAAGTTGAAAATAGCATCGAATCAAGTATACATTTTATTGTTAATATTGTTCAAACTCATCATCAAAGTTACATTGGTGTTTTAATAATCAACAACAAAGAAGTTGCTAATAATTTAATTTTTTTTTAGACAAGCGGATTGAAGAAGTTGCGGCATATGGAGAATAGCAGACTTAGCCGCCACTCTCAAAAAACATCACCATCATACGGCCCGACACCTAATAAAGGCTAAATATTAATAAAATTATCATTTAGTAAGTTTACTTATGAATTTTTAAGTTGAAAGCTTTCTCTTCACGAATCAATTAATTTTATAGTAATGTAAGTAATTTACATTAGACGGTTAGCTTAAGATTTTATAGATAGCCCACTGATTTCTAAAGAAAAAAACTTTCTATACGTTATGTAGTTATGATGATGCAATTATTACAAACCAAAAAGAATCCATTTATAAAATTACAATATTATATATGTACATTGTCGGTTAAATAATTTGTTCTTTTATTTGCAGTTGGAGGTGGTAAAAACAACCGAAATAGAAAGTGGTACGAAAATTGAACGAAGAGAGATTAAATGTTTTTTAAGTCATTGGAAGGTTTAAGTAAATTAGAGAATATTTGTTAAAAGGTAATTATTGAATCAGAACTTGAAGAAGAAATGGCACAGATTTATATGGATGCAAAGTTGTTTGTCAATATTTAAGAATAGCTCCGAATTACAAGTTCCTACAAAAGTTGTTCGCTGTACCATTGATGGGTAAATCGTATTCGGTTTCAAAATTTGCCAAATTTGTTAATTTATACCAAATACTGCATGTGTATTAGGTTGCGCGTAGCCTTCTGATTAAAACAAAAGAATGTGAAAATGAGATTTTTAGTAATGATGCTAACATATAATATACAACAACTACGAGCATATTGATTTAAAAGATAAAAATAAGTTGTTACTGCATCCAAGTGATTTGTTCAGCTGAAGATGTAGTCAATGTATGCCAATGTGCCAATGAATAAATAATTATTTAGAATATAATTTTCAATAAAATAATTTATTTATATGTATTAGGTTAGATTTGTTTTATAGAAATTTTCGTAATTGTGTAAATAACACAGAATAATTATGACATTATTATATTCCACTTTTTGTATTTGATTCTTTATTAAGTGTTGTCGACTATTTACATTGGGGATATTAAACTGAATGTATAAATTAAGTAGAATATAGAAATTAGCCTACAATGAGTACAAAATCCTTTAAATCAACAATTATGCCAGAACCATATCCTTTTTATTTTTTTTATTCAGCACATAGTTTCAATTTCTTTGAAAGAGTTTAAAAAAATAGAAATTATCCCCCTGATTTAGCATTTTCTTACATTTAGTAGCACAAAACTGAAGGGTAATCGCCACGATTACCGCATTTTTTCTCTTCATAAAGTATAATTTCCATAGTGAGTAAGTATATTTTATTCATATCGTAGATTGTTAAATTCAAAATAGTAGGAAGAGCAATAATTTTGTTTTACTAAGATATAGAATAAAGCTGTAAGATATAGAATATTGATATTTTTTCACTATAAAGGTTATGAATTACTTGTACGAATAATGTAAACGTGGAATTAAATAAATTAATCGATGTTAAAAACTCTTCGAATTATAACACAGTAAACAGTAAAAGGAGAGTTAACAATTTATTTAATGGAAATTTGTATTAAAATTGAAAGTATTAGTATATTATTTTAATGATAGAAGCTATTAAGTACATCTTGATATGTAAAAGCGGTAGATATTTTGTAAAATATAAACGTTCATTCAATGTGTTTGTATGTGGCCACTAAGTTTTGTGTTGGTTCTTTTAAGTTATGTCGCTCGAACAGGTGAATTTTTTTCTAATAAAGTTTTTTAATTTCAGAATTGTTGTTTCAGTTGTACGTATTTTATAACCTAAAATGTAAGAAAAGTACAACTGTCAAAAATACGAGTTGCAGCGAAAGTACGAAGTTGCAGCGAGTGCTCAGCAAATGGGCACTCGCTGCAACTTCATTAGACCAGGCAATAGAGGAATATAGAGACATAGTACTTGAAGACGCGAAAGTGCTATCTCGCTCGCACAATTGCTTGAAGTTAACCATCTATTTAGTACATGATCTGTGGGTACAGTATCGAATTGCCAGATTCATACACATTACTTCTTTATACATTTCTTTACTCGTAGTACAAAACGTGTCCACGTCAAAATACATATATTTTTCATAATTCCGAGTTACAGTTCCTTGAGACAAAAGTAAATGGATGTACACCGTTTAGTTATCCACAATTTAAAAAATATATGTATAGATATGTTGTGGTTTTGGCAGTCCAACTAAAATATTCAATATCATATTTTGATATAGAAAGATTCCCATTTGGGCAAAAAAGAAGCAGGAACGTTCTTCTGCAAATAAAAAACTGCTTTGATTATATAATAAATTTAATGGTAATGTGCCTTTCGTTTCTTTAACATATAGATTATATTATATATCTATATCTAATAAAAGATATTATAAAGGGTAATTCAGGATAATATGGCCATATTTAGTTGAAAGCCATTTTGAAAGTTAAAAGGTATATCAACATTTTTATTTTTTAATAAACTTTTACGTAATCTTCTTTGAAAAATGAGATCTTTCGTAAATCTACGAACAAATATTTATGAAATGTAAATTAAATAGCAAATCTTTGTCATTATACATTTTATCGGGTATATTGGGATAAGTCAACTGAAAATAAATTTTTAATAGCATAACCACGTTTGGCTTTTTTTTAATTGTTCTGGTTGTAGAGATTTATGAATTAAGGAGTCAGTACCTAATATTACTTTTGATTGTTAAATAATTTTTTTCGAGTTTAGCGAAAGAATAGAAAATTAAAAATACTACAATCTGATCGCTTATGAATATATGGTTGGTCCAAAATTTTGAGATAAAATACTTAATTCAATATCTTTTTGAAAAAATAACGTTTGTAGTCGTTTATTGATATTAATTAGAAATATGTACAGGAAGGACATCAAAATATTTCTATTGGTTATCTTATTGGACTGGCTATGTTAATCTGAATTGCCCTGCAGTAAAAAAATTAACACTTTTATTTGTAGCTTAAAATAGATTACATAGTTTATATTTTACGTATTATTATTCCAATTTTATTCACACAGTGGCATAGATAATGAATAAAAAATTATATTTAAAAGTACATATTTTGTTTATTTTTTATTCAAATTCATTGCTGTGCATATTATCTTGACCAAAATGCTTTATGTAAATTTATTAGTTAAACCGTTATTAACCAAAGAATACAATATTGGTTAGTTTTAAAGTAATTTATGGCAAAATTTATTACTCAATCAGTATATGTAATGTCACATAATTTTATCGAATGCTAAAATTGTAAATTTAATATTCAATTAAATAATAGTTATTTTTAATTAAAAAGAAATGATATCATAAATTAAAGATGTGCAAATCTATTTTCAAGGTTGGTAGAATTGATTGTTTTGCTGACATTTAACACTAACTGTGAGGTAATGAAATCGTAGTTTTAAATTGTATTCTCATTTTTGCTAGATGTACAAGACAACAAGCATATTCTCTCTGATGTAGACTGTACCATGTACGATGCGTACAACGTAGACTATTGTTCCATTCACGAATCTTCCCTCGCTTCACCGACAGATGACAGAACGGTGAGTATACACTACACATTATTTCCATTACGCCCGTAATGAAACAGAATCGCACCATTATTAAAGGTTGAACTAATTACATTTATACCATTCAGAGTAGTTTTAAATTGTATAACGTTTTAAGTTTGGAAATTAGACACTACAACCTGCATTTCCTTGGCTTTAACAATTTCAACAAGATTGTGACACATAATAACCAATCTTCATTGTTTATTCAACGCATATCTGTCATCTACCGCTATTCATTTACAGTACAAGTCTGGTTTAGCACAAATGCTAATTTTCTGCTTTGTTTTTTATTTAAATGAAAGAAAATTTTGTTTTTACCTATATTCTGTACAAAGAATAGGGCTGGGTCGTGATTATTTTATTAAAAAAAGTAATTGAAAAATATTCTCTTACAGAAGTGCGTTTTTGGAAGGAAGTATATGTTATAAGATTTCAACTTAATTTCCATTATTTGTATTATTAAACACTGAATTTTCACATGTTTTTATGTGAAAATGCAGTGTTTAATAACTGACATAAAAACAAACACAAACATTAAAAACACTGAAATGCTCAAAAAATATCGCGCAAAGTGAGGTTATAAAATGTTTATTTGTCGTCCAACTGACAAGCAGTTGTTCCTAGTAAGAACATATTTAAAATAAATTTTTTATAATAAACTAATTGAGTCTGAGCCTTAATTTTTAAATACGCCCATTTTTATGTTCATTCTTTCATTTGAATAAAAAACCGGGTAATTCGCATTTTCGATAACCATATCATTATATCGAAACATTCACTCTATGGTCATATTATAATCCATTATTTTGTAGTGTTATGTCGTGTTGACTTATGTATTGTAAAATAAAATAATTAAGATATTTTCTTTCTGTTATGTTTCTTTATTATGGCTTGTAAATGAATACTATAAATAAAAATATAGGGTAAGTTACAAAATAAAAGATAATAATAAGTTGTCTTTTAAATAAAATATAAATAAAAAACCTCTTCTCTTTATTTTAACAATTACAATGGCACAATTTACATTATTGCTGTTTGCAGAAAGAAAACGTAGAATATAACAAATCATTATCCTATATTACATTCTCTAGACCAACATGTCTCTTTAATTGTAAACAGTGAACTTATTGTAATCTAAAACATTATATTTGAAGAAACGTGTGAGTGTAGTGTGTGCAACAATTATATGCCGCCGCCAGCCGTACATCAGTTTGCCGTAATCATTATCCTACATTACATTCTCTAGATCAACATGTCTCTTTAATTGTAAACAGTAAACTTATTGTAATCATTATCCTACATTACATTCTCCGTAATCATTATCCTACATTACATTCTCTAGGCCAACATGTCTCTTTAATTGTAAACAGTAAACTTATTGTAATCTAAAACATTATATTTGAAGAAACGTGTGAGTGTAGTGTGTGCAACAATTATATTCCGCCGCCAGCCGTATATCAGTTTGATGTAGCAACATAGAGCTTTTTAATTCTATTGTTAAAGTCATGTGATAATTAAATTCCTTAACAGCGTTCAGATTCTGTTCAAGTATAGTGGGGTAGATATTTTAACTTTTTTAACTAATGTTTCTTTGGAACCATGCCCAAGATGAAAAGGTACAAAACACAAATAAGGTATTTTAAATTAATCTCCTCGGTAGTTATAATGTAACATATTACAAAATGGGTGGTATTTCTTTGGTATTAATATCATTGTCTTCAAAAGATTTAAAAAAATATTGAATAATAAAAATAACATTTTTATAGGGTGACGCATTTTGCAAATATATTCAATACTAAACTCGATATGATTAACTTGGAAGCATCAGCAATAATTATATGTACGATAGACTTCATAATTGAATTTTTTTCCTTCTGAACATGTTTCAGAATACTTTGAAAACTCATTCCCATTTTTCGGCCTGCGCTTGAAAGTTCTTAGCAATGCTGCAATACTTACAAAGTTTAAAGTCAATTAATCCAAACTGAAACATATACTTTGCCAGGTGACAGAGATCCTACCAGTGTTTACAAGAGAAAATATGATCGGAAAATAGCCGTTTCAACATATTAGGTGTTTGCTCTTTGTCTGTATTTAAATACAAAAGCAAAAAACGCATTAAGAAAATAAAAATATCTGTTACATTGTTTTAGTTATGCTTTCCTTTGTTGAGTGCCCGCGTGCCCAGAGCTGACCTATATCAATAATCAATATGCCCAGAGCTGACCTATATCAATAATCAATATGCCCAGAGCTGACCTATATCAATAATCAATATGCCCGAGCTCCAGGCACCCACCAAAATGTCAATAACTTTTGGTGTCAAATTTCAAATGACCAAACAACAATATTTATGAATGAAAGATGCCTTGAAAGTTTCTTTCATATTGTGATGTATATAAAGTTTCATATTAGCATGCCATGCACAATTGTTTTTGTAAAGAGTTGTTAGAAAAAAATAAACAAAATTAGTCTGCCATTACCTGTGAAACAAGTGACATGTTAGTCCAGTGCTCCCTTGGAAATCGATGAAATAACGCAGTAAGTTTTTGTAAAATATCCTTTATTATATACCAAAATAAAGTGTAATAATTCTAGATTGTGATAATTTACTTTTCATTTTTTGTTTTTTTAAATATTCAAAAATTCATTTCATTTGCATAATTTGAAAGTGTCGTCGTCCTACGCGGCGAGACAAAATAGTGGTGTTCAATTTATATCTAAATTATTTTTGCATTATTGCATATTCATAGCAGGAAATATTTTTTTTTAGAATCAGTATATTATATGTTTTGTGATAAAATAATAAAAAGGTATGTTTCTAACAAAAAATTGGAAGATATTCGTGTTGATAATTTGCATATAACTTGTACCATACGGGCTTGTAATCACGTTTTCAATAATGATTTTATATTTTTTGTTTTGCAATACATATGATGTTATTGTCTGTCGTAAGAAGTACAGATATTTGGTCAATATTTTCACAACAATCTGTAACAAGTTTCATTTATAAAAAAATTTTAAAAAAATGTTTTGTTTTTATATACGTACAAAGTTTCTTTGCGGGCAATTTTCTAACTTGGAAAATGGCATAATTTGATAAAAAGGGGATGTATTTTTAATAAGTATTCTTATAGAAAATTTCATTAGCTAAAATTTGGTATATAACATACTATACTTTGTTTATAGTTTGCATACAAAAAATTCTTAAAAATCGAATACAGGGAATTATTTTGTCAATGTAAACAATAATTATGTGATTTCGAAGGAATGTGTGACAGACAGAGACAGCTGTTTCGTTCGGTTCGGCTGTATAATTATGGGGACCATGTGTCGCGTGGTTCTATTCAGATACATTTTTATTGGTAAACAATTGAATTGAAAAATTTCGTGGGCGCTTTGATATATTAAAATTCTAATTTAGATGTTTGGCCAAAATTTTTTCTTTTTTTCAGATCGTTCACCTCGTACCGTCCTACTAGCATTCGACCTCTTCGGAATGCGACTTCCCCCTAAGGCAATCTAGTGACAGTCGGACTCGGACTATGGTGGCCTCAGCCTCAGCGATCAGCGTTCATATTGCTGATTGCTGAGGCCTAGGACGTTATAGTCAGACTGAAAAAAATGCTGCGTTTACGTTCATTTATAGCAGGGTGCAGACTGAATAGATAGAAGTGTCCGCTTCCAAATATTAAGACTCATTTCGGTTCAGGTTCTATCCATAAATTCCGTTATGTTTTGTCATCGCCGTTTATATTCCCAGGTCAGGTTTCTCTTAAAATGTAAATAAATGCCGAAGGTGACGCTAGTCCACCTCTAGTCCCCAGAATCTACTGACTTGTTTTCCAATTTATGAATAGTTCCAGTTTAGTATGTAAGCGAATATATAATTAATGATGATATGAACATATTTTATTTATTTCAAATGTAAGAAGACGCAAAATGTGCCACTTTTATGGAATTATATAGTCGTGTGTACAAAAATCTTGAAACCTATTTGTGAAAGTTTGTAGTTTTATTATTATTTTTCCAATTGTGAGAATACTTTGTTATTCAAATGTAATACTTCATTTTTTCTAATATTTATAAATACTATTTGTTTGTATAATACTGTTTGTAAGCCCATGATCCTGGCTGGGCTGACTAATAATTAAGATGTGACGCAGAGAACTTGTATTTTGTTACTAATTTTATATATTAACGTAAATATGGGTGTACGTGCGTGTATGCACGTGTATATGTATGTGTGTGCGTACTCATCAAACAGCCAGCCATTTGTCAACAAGTGTAGTTATTTATTTTAATTACGCATATTTGCATATTGTTATTTTTTGTTTTTGCTTATTTTATTATAAACTAGCTGTGTCTGCTTGTTCGCGTGAAATTGAGAATAACAAAAGTTATTAGGAATTTTCTTTTTTTTCATTTTTTTCGCTATATGTTGCTAGAGAGTATAAAATTACCTTATCAAATATCATCAAAACCCATCTAGTAGATTTTGTGATTGATGAACAAATTAACAAACAGACAATAATTCTAAAAAGAGTTTTTCTGGTTTCTATTATATTTCTCTACGTTAAATCAATCACTCTTTAAAATATTTTCCATGTACAGAATTTACTCTGTTAAAATTTTATTATATGTATAAATTAGTTTGAAATACATTTCCCACTATGTAAACTGATATTAAAATAATTTTGTTAATTACAAACTATATTATAAAATAAATATATCAACATTATTCATGTAATATCTTTACAAATATCCCACCTGCAGATGTTGTAATACAATCCAACCTAGGTCGTGGTAAGGAAATCAAAAATAAAGTAGAAATAATACTACATCACGTAGTTTCATTTAATTATGAATAAAAATTAAGTACCATTATTCATAATACCAGTATTATATTTCGACTCTGCTATAAAACAAAAAGTATTCAAACATTTCTTTCCAAACTGTATTATAAAAGAAATATTACAAACAATATTCTCAACACCAATATTATAATTCGACACTACTTATTGTAAATAAAACATCCCAAAATTTGTTATCAACAGTATTGTCGCCCTAGTCTTTCGAACACATGTTTGGCCTTGGATTGGCCAACGCCTTCAGGCGATCGCTAATGTAAACAAAGTAATGTTTCTACTAAGCTGTTTCCGAGCTACTTTTATAATTTTTTTTACTACTTATTACAAAATGACTATGGTATTTGTACATAACATTTGTTGTTTGTATTGTATATATTTATTATTATAAATAATAACTGTCATATTTATTGATAATTTATAAATAAACCTATTTTGAAATTGATTTGAATTTTATTGCTCGTTTTTTGTTTTTACCATTATTTCATCTACAAATAAAGCTTTTCTTTAGGGGAAAAAAATAAATTATAGTATGTTATAAAATATTCTTGTAAGTAGATAAAAAAAGATACAACTTCGTACGAATTTCCTTCAGAAAAAAATATTTTCTTTCAGCGTGATTCGCATAAATTTGCGCCATGAAAGAGCACAGTTTATAATTATTTTTAGAACACTTACACTTATCAGATGAATGTATAATTTTTTTTATCTTTTTATATATGTTTCGAAAATTATGTCTGCATAATTTGAAGTATCCAATTCGAGTGAAAAATAATATTACACCCATTTTTAGGGACTGATGACGCATCGTTTGACGAAACAAATATTTTTATGCTTTTCCTTGAATAATTTATCATTTTATTTTCGCAAAAATTACACCAATTTATTTAGCATTTTATACCAAATTCAATAAAGCAAGTCGTAAAAAAGTACCTAATTTCTCTATAGCAATTTTATTTTTCCGCTCGAGGAATGGTACATCAGTTCAGATAAGTCGCTCTTTTTCGCAATGTTTATGATTTTTTTCGACTATTTGTAAATAATTTAGATTGATATGACTCTTGACATATCTTTTGAAAATTTTCTTAGGTATTTTCTGCAAAAAGAATAATTTTTTTATATGCCATAGTTCACGAAATATTGTAAAATACTTGAAAATCGAGCGAAAAATTTGTCTTCTCCAAGTTCGATAACTTTTTTTGATATTTCTTTATATATTTATAATAAAAAAAATTATTTTATCATTTAGGAAATTTCATAATCTTTTCAAAAATATATGGTTGTAGGTAGTTTCCATTGAAATCATTTCCACAATGACTTGATAATTAAATTTTCGCGGTTTACTTTTTGCAATTGTCACCTGTGACAGAAATTCCGCCAAAACGCGCTGTTTGGCCCTGGGCACTCTTGAGGTTAAGTATGGACATAAAACTCAAACATATTAAAACAAGAATAAAAATAATTAGGAACGAAATAACAAGCTTAAAATTAACAAGGAGCTTACCTCAAACATCAGATGAACGATATATTTAAATAATTAATAACATATACTATAGCAAATAATCAAAAATAATTTTAATCTTAAACCATAAAAAAATTTACCAGGTGTATAATATTAATACTTAAAATTGATGTTGAGATAAATTGATGGTACTTAAATTGATGAGAGAAAAAAAGATGAAGGAAAACTAGACTCTGCTCTCTCTGGTTAAAGTATGTTATGTTTTCCTTCATAAACAATTCCTGCCTCGGTAAACAGATGTTTGCTGTATACAGAAGATACAGAAGAGGATAAAAAAATTTAACTAAATTCGCCATGTGTGCATTTTTCTCTTTGTTTTTTGTCCACCAATGGCCTGAGATTGCATTATCATAATTTTTCGTTTAAATGACTTTATAATTCTATTGGAATAGGGCTTTTAGGAATTTCTTTGGACACTGCTGCCTGCTTAAAGGAAGTAATTTTTCGTAGCTGGTCCACAACGTAGAAAATTCATGTAAATTTGGATATGATTGTCCTTATTTTCACTGCTACTGCTTTCCAACGTCTCGCTCCTTTTGATTTGTTCTCCCAACAATTGTTTTTATTACATTTTTTCTGGAGAGAAAAAATTTTATCGAAATCTTGGGCCGAACAATAATGCCAGTGCAGAATATTTGTTATCATCTATACCTTCGAATCTGTCTGACTTCTGTCATTAAAGCATGTTTCATTTTGGCTATGTTAGGACAAACCAGCTGCATATGTAATACTTCAAAAGAGTGATAACATGCTGTATTCAGAAATTGAAGAAAATGTGGAGCTGGCAATCTTTTTTATCTAGTCAAATTGTTGTAATAAGGTCATAATCTTTTTAAAACTAGCCATAAACTCTCACTCAAGTTATGTCATGATTCGATTCGTTGAGCCATTTTTTGTTCTTGAAGGCGTTTGTACATGTAAAAAGTACTATTCCATCTAATACTCTCTGTATAAGTTTGTGTTTTAGCAAATTGAGCTCACTCTGAATTTGAATAAACTTTTTTTGAGCCTGAGTGGAGTAGCTAAAATGAGTTGGCAATTCTTTGTGTCAATGCTAAAAGCTTCACTGACGTCCACGAAAACATCTTTAGCATTGGAAAATAGAATTGTTACTCATTTTCAGAATGAATTATTTATAGCCAGTTGAAATATACGGATAAAACATCTTTTCCTTATATATAGGCTCTTTTTAACAACTTTTACTATGTTAGGTCCATTATCTATAACTATAACATGAATAATTGAATCAATTTGCTACATATTTATCATATCTTCCAGGTGAATTCAGACGTTGACTGCTGTGTGCTATTCAGTAAAATGTTTCATTTGAAAAACACTGTATTAAGCGTTTTTTAGCACAGAAAATTCTGCATCGAGCCAGTGAGCAGTGAAGCTCAAAATGCTAATTAAATTGTGCACACACGTCAACCTGTCTATCGATATTGACTTCGCTTTAACAAGTTTTAATTTAATAGACCTAAAATTGTGGCAAAATTATTTGACTCATGTATTTTCTTCTGGGCATTTGGTATTTTGGTCTCAATAAATTAATCAGTTTATTAAATCTAGTGCCATTTCATATGAATATTTGCTGATTACCTGATGCGATTATTTCAGCAATAGTGAATTTCTAATGATCTTGAGTCATATCTCCCATTTCTTTATAAATGCATAATACAATATAAATCAAGTGTACAGCAAACCCTGCATTTGCTGTACACTTGATTTATATTGTAGACATAGGGAACGGTTTATGTTGAATTTGGTATGATTTTAAACGGTTTATCAAAGCCGATGTTGCAGTGAGAAATGATTCATCTGAATTGTGTTGAAATCTTGAAGATATATTTTGGAATGATTACATTTTAAATAAGTACTAAAATTCTAAAACCTCACATATTTATACATTTTTTTAAATTTTAATGTCATTTAGTAGTGTCCATAAAATTTATGAAAATACCAATATTTTTAATGTACTAATGTATTATAAGTGTTTTTTATGATTTAATAAATATAAATTAAATGTTCTATTAAAATGTCATCGATGGATGACATTTTATTAGAACATTGCTCCCTATATAGCGCAGTCTACAACATAGGTACTGATAATACTATGAGTGCCATCTGATGCTTTCATCGAATGGGCTGCACATAAAATACCACAATGATCTGCATTTTAAATTGACTCATGTCAAAGCCCCTAAAATTAAAAATATTTTTAAGTCACACAATTTAAGGAAAACCGAAGACATGTGGGGACTATCTGTCAAAGTTGTTGGTTCTGTTATATTTTTGTAACTGATGCTGTTGCTATGTATTTAGCCAAAATATTCAATAAAAGTGTTGATGTAGTAGTTTTTCCAGATCTTATACATACAGTAAAATTATATGAATATTTAAATCAGTAAATACAGTAAAAAATAATACAGTAAAATACAGAAATAAGTAAAATTACATGAATATTTAAATCCGGCGCCTGGAATATTTAATAGTAAGTAGATACAGTATAATACAGAAATGCAGTAAAATTATATGAATATTTAAATCCAGTAAATACAGTAAAATACGGAAATAAGTAAAATTATATGAATATTTAAATCCGGCGCCTGGACTATTTAATAGTCCAGGCGTCGGATTAAGTAAATACAGTAAAATACAGAAATACAGTAAAATTATAGGAATATTTAGATCCAGTGATAACCATGGTCCCTCTAATTTCAGACTAGTTTATCAACTCTCGGTAAAATTGTGTAAAAGGTCTTGCTTGAGTAAAAGGGGTCTCATTCTCTCTCTCTATCTCTTGTTTAGTGACTACTTCACAGCTAGTAATATGACTTTACAAAGGGAAGTTCCGCTGCAGATGCCGCACTGTCGTTAGTTTTGCACATCTTCAATGTTTGGAAGACAGACAAGACCCTGTTTCATTTTCTGTGATCTGTCTAAAGCATTTGACTTTGTTGATGATGAAACGTTAATTTGCAAATTGAAACATTATGGAGTAAAAGATGAAACCCCTAGCTTAGAGAACTCGTACCTCGTAAATAAATTACGAAAAATACAGATGGGGGAGGTAAAATCAACAGGGTTTTAGTTAAAGTTGGGTGTTTCCTAAGGCTCTATATGGGAACCTTTTCTAGTACACATTAACAATCTGCCATTTCTGCAATAGTATAGTTTGTTGACGATATATCTGTCATATTTAAAATAATAAACATCTTGAACCATTATACGATGGAAATTAAGCTATGCCACAAGTATTTACTTGGTTTGTGGTAAATAATTTGTTACTCAATGAAAAAATCTCCCAATTATAAGACTGGTTGACACTAATTTATTCTCGAACAATAAAATGGACTTTGTTAGCACAACAGTTTTACTCTTTATTACTGTAGAACAATACGGAGGTGATATTTTAGCATTGACAGAGAAACTCACTTCTGCTGCATACACCATCAAGAAGATCAGGGACTCGACAAATGTGAGAACTGCATTATTGGTTTACCTCATCTACTTTCATAGTATGATATCATTCTGTATATTGCTGTGGGTTTGGGCTGCTAATGTTGAATCGCTTTACTTTACAAAAGAGAGCTGTTTGCTAAGTTTATAAATTAAGTTCCAGAATTCTCTCAGAGAACCATTTAAAGTGATTAATATAATTACCTTCACAATAATGTTTTTGAATTATTTTGCATGTGAAGAAAAAATAATCACTTCTCAATAAAGATTGTCACAATTTCAATATTAGAAATACCTTTAGATTTGTAAAGAAATTTAGTTAATTTTTAGGGTAAAGTATAAATTTGTTTATTATTAAATGGCATAGAACAAAGTATAATTTTATTTAAATTACTAAGGTTCTACCCCGACTTCATGAGGATACATTTAGTGTGTTTAATTAATGTATTTTGATTAAGTATTTTTAACGTACCCACTTCCCTCTCTCAAATACCTTTTTGTTTCATTTAAAATAGAGGGCAAGTTTTATGTCCATAATGTTTAAAAGATGACTCATAGCAATTATTTTAATATAAATTAATAAACTTCGCCTCTCTCCTCACATCACTTCATTAAACTTAAACCCATTACGGTGGCTCATTTGTGACAACAACTTCTATATACTTGCTACTCCAGACTAAATTAATTCACTACGCTTCTACAGACTAAATTAATTCACTATGCTTCTACAATAAAATACCAGAAAATGTCACCAATTTGTCGTAATTTAAATCAACAAAAATGCCACCTATATGTGGCACGGAACTGCTGGCGTTCTCAACACCACACGGGCATTCTACATTTTCATATTGACGTCAATGACGATATCTCGATACTTCGCTACAACTAATTTTTCATAAATTATTTTACATCACCATAGTATTAAAAAAAGATGCAACTTGCTATTAGTCATATGTCGGATATTTGTGTAGCCATATAAAGTGGTATATTATCCGAATTAGCTGCCAGTAGTAAATTTTAGATATTTTGAATATACTTCTTAAATGGATATTCTAATGATGAATTTAATTTTAAGTCAGGGTTTCCTTTCACATTTCGTCCACATTGTTTAACGTACGTTTCGTCAAACAGTAGTCAATCTAGTTAGCCAGCCAATTGTTGATAAAAAACTTCAATCGCATTATGATATATATTTTTAAATAATATTTTCAATATTATTTCAAAAATTTAATTTCAATATTTCAAAATTTATTCAATTTTCAATATTTATTTAAAAAAATCAATTCTTAAAAAAATTATTATAATATTATTTGTCTTACAGTTCTCCTAACTAACTAACTAACATAACTTATATTATTTGCTAAAAATTCATTATCAGTATCACATAGTAAGAAAAAAGGTAAAAAGTCGCTAAAAATTTTAAAACTCACTTTATATATTTTCATGTTTTTTATACAAACTTGTTCTCAAATGTTTTCTAGCATACGTATATGGTCTTTGCCAAAAATGATAAATGCTGTGCTGATGTAATTATCATGTTAACATAACTTACGTTAAGAACTATATTAAAAAAATATTTAACGAAATGTAACTATTCGCACCCTGACAATATTAGTATTCACACTATAATCCCACTACTATTATATATGTTTTTGATAGAATCATGCAAAAACTATTTATCTAGATTGTATACAACTTCCGTAATATGATAGCTTATAGTTCCCAGATTGTCATACACTGCACATACATATATTGTATAATTAATGAGATTTAAATAAGAATACCAATGTAATCGAAGAAAAGTCATTCATTTAGGTGCTTTCATAACGAATGCTGGGAAAACTATTACAGGTACATTAACACTAGGATTAGGGGAAGTTTAGGTATAATGTGCATAGAATAGTCTGGAGTAGCAAGTATATAGAAGTTGTCACAAATGAGCCACCGTAATGGGTTTAAGTTTAATGAAGTGGTGTCAGGAGAGAGGCGAAGTTTATTAATTTATATTAAAATAATTGCTATGAGCCATCTTTTAAACATTATGGACATAAAACTTGCCCTCTATTTTAAATGAAACAAAAAGGTATTTGAGAGGGGGAAGTGGGTACGTTAAAAATACTTAATCAAAATACATTAATTAAACACACTAAATGTATCCTCATGAAGTCGGAGTAGATCCCTAGTAATTTAAATAAAATTATACTTTGTTCTATGCCATTTAATGATAAACAAATTTATACTTATAACTCGGCCATTATATCATTCAAATCTTACTTTTATTGTCAACATTCATGAGGCAGCATCCAAGAAATAAGAATCTCTAATATTCATTGATCTTGGATGCCGTGGATCAATCAATTCTGGAAGTAAACAGCCATTATAAAATTTAACTGGTTTAGATTTCATTTTGTTCTCACAAAATTGATCATCCCGCCCAGTCATATCGATTTTCAATTGTGATCTCTCGCTAGGACAAACGGCAAATAGATGAAGGTCTTGTTATGTAATGTCCAGCTGACCTTGCACCTGGTAATACAAAGTGTGGTTTGTGTCCACAATTACTAACCCATTGGTATGTTTTTTCAAAATTTAATTTTTTTTTATGTTCAGTTGCTTCTTCTATGTCTATATTGGCAGCAGAAGGACTCCTGATGGCAAATACACAAATGTCATTTATTTCTAATATGCTATTTGTGTATTTGACGTATTTGACAGAAAACAATATTCCTCATCAATAAACAAACCGCACTTCTCAGTAATCAAATTTTCTTGGATGCAAAGCTGGTTTAGTATGGTTTGTTCATTATCTATATCATATTTGATAGCTGGAATATTGTCTAATGGGGAACCGTACAAAATGGTTTTGTCGAGAGATCTGCAGAGTATTTTTTTTTAGCTTGCATACCTGCCAAACTTACCAAATTTCCAAAAAAGCCAATTTACTTAAAAATTCTAATTTACGTTTCTCAAGTAAATTGTCACTAATATCAACTTGTTGGCAATTGGCACCATAATCCGCATTTTTCAATATACTAGTCTGGATTTTTTTCTTTTGTGCTTTTGCATGTAAAATTATTGAATATTTCTTTGATTTCAGGCGCGTAATCGACTGGTTAGCAGGTTTCCCAAAAATAACTTCATGAACATCGGAATGAAGCCGTTGCATATTAAAAGATATTATTGTACGTGTACAGCATCAGCTATAAGAACATCTTTGAGAACAATTAATGTGCTTCCCTCCAACAAACTTGACAACCTGAGCATTACAATTTTCTACCACGTTGCTCGTTACGTTGATGATTAAACTTCGCGAATGTCTAAAAAATTTTTTGCTTAATTCTTGAAGTTTACACACATTACAGATAATGTTGTTAGTTCGGGAATAACATTTTTATTATTATGGGTTGTTCAAATATCGAGGAATAAAAATATTGGGAAAATTTGTGCGGTCGCCAAATACATGATGAGGACCGTTCAGAATATCTTCTGATAAACGATTAATTTTTTTCGTATAAACTTAATACTTGTTGCTTATAATGACGAATTGTGAAATCAACCCCTATTTTTAAACATGCATATTCACCTTCACTGCAGTATTTGCATACGGCTTTAAATCTAAAATCTATTTATAAGTACTGGAATCACCATCAGAAATAAGTTTTTAATAAATGAGCTTTTGCTGCGGATTGGATTTTTAAACTCCTACATAAGAATATTTAACTCCATCTCGGTAGATGATCCTTCATAGTTTTTAAAGTACATATGTTCCAAGGGAGTAATGTTCGTATTTTTTGCTCGAGTGAAAGCTCGAGCAAATATCATAATTTTTTTGTATGAAAGCCTGCGATAGCAGCAGTACCCGAAAGGGCGTTGTAATTTGATCTATATGATCTTTTTGACCAGCACCCATCAGCTGCTACCGTTATTGGAGGTATTCCTTGAGTGTCCACATTATACACATAGATATTGCATAATATGCATCTTCCTTCCCGGCCTGTCGCATAGTATGTTCAGAAGCGGTTTGCCACGACTCACATACCTGATTATAAAGACGACTGTAAAACTGCCAAGATATCTTTGTAATATCCAAAGTGTTTGGTATAGTGTGTAAATTGCTAAAGCTGGAGCCAATTTACATAAAACCTGAAACTGCGGCTTTGTTTATATTTATCCTTTCTTCGCTGTCATATGAACTTTTTAAAGTAAAATTTAGGTTTAAAGTAAAGTTTTTCTTTCATAGTAAAAAGAGATAATTTAGCTGTTTGAAGCATCAAAAAAATATAGCTCTACTATGTCTGAGTGTCTCGATTCAGATGCTGATGTGAGATTACACCAACTTTTTAATATTGAATGTACTGAAGAAGACATTAAAGCACTAAAACACTGTGTTACTACAAGCCAGAATTACGTTTCAAACTATTATAAAAATATCGGTGTTTGATAGATTAGAGCTGTCTGACACCAAGTCATTCTTGAACTTAAAATTAAACAATGTAACTAAGCTATTACAACAGTTTCTTCACAAAACAAAATCCAATTCGAACACTTTAAAGATCGATTAATTTAACAAGGCGACATCATGACGCCACAACTGTTTATAAAATAATCAATTAATATTTTTATTTGACGAGTGACTATATTTACCCCCATTAAAACCAATAAACCGTAATTGCTGCATTTCAAAGTTAAATTTGATTATTATCAATCATGGAGCTATTGGCGACTAACATCATATGTTCCGATATAAATAATACATTGACGTGTAAATACAAACGTTTGATTCTCCTCAAAAAGTGGCAGACAATTTTCTGAAATTTTGCCTAATATTCTCTTGAAATCAATTTCCACACAATAATTTATTTAATAATTTTTAAATTACACACTTTCTCTAATAATAATTATCAAGTAACGCAGTGTGGTCACAATATTTAATTCTTGTGTTGTGTTCCTAAAATACCTTCAATTCTCTAAAAATAATATATCAAGTCGAATGCTTATTTTTTTTTAATCATATTTGTTTTATAATACTTTTGATTCTCTAATACTATGTCAAGTAATACCTTCTTTCTTTTAATACTATATTACTTTAATTGTATTAATACTATAACAAGTAATGGAGCATGGTTAGAATGTTTCATTCTGTTACTCTCATCTGTTCTTAAAACAACTTCAATTCTTTAATAGTAATATATCAAATAATGCATTGTGGTTACAGTGTTTAAATTATTTTACAGTCTTTTTAAAATATTGGGCTGCCAACTTATATACTTGCCTTTTTTCCGCCCATTTCTGGAGTGTTATAGAAGCTTCTAGAATTTATCTTGTAGGGTATATGAAGAGTGGGGCGTTTGAGCTTCTGTTCGCTCTGTTGCAATTGAGTAATGGACAAGTAAAGAAAAAAATGAAAAATTGGAAGCATCTTGAAGCAAACTTAAGTGCTCTTGTTTCGTGAATTTTGTTTAGGGCGACAAGGCAGCTAAGCAACACAAGATATGTGCACAACAATGAGTGATAGTGTTCTCTTTACTGGTTTCAAAGATTCGACGTAGGGAATTTTGATCTGCCCAGTAAACCTCGTCCAAGGTTTGCCTGATAAATCTCGTCCAAGGTTGTCCACGTCACATTATTTCGAAAAGTTAGAAAAATTAAAAAGCCTTATTAAAACAGATCCCAGATAAAGTTTGCGTTGTTTGGCAAAGCTCCTTTCATGCTCTTATAATGTAGTGGCAAAACAACTTCATGCTTTGAGAAAGAAGTGAAAATATTCCGTTTGTCTACCACATGAGCTAACTAACACCCCTTCAATTCCAGAGGAGAACGAATTTGTGCAAGGAACGACTGAGTTCCCATCATACCAATGAGTGGTTAAAGTATCTTGTTTACTGGAGATGGGTAGTTTATGTTAAAGTTTTGAAAGTAAGCCTAATATTGACTACTAAAAATTTGTAACGCAATTAAAATATGATTAAACTTGTTTTATTAATAAGCCATTCTTCTTCTTCTCATTCTTCTTCTTCTTCATGTTTGTCAGTTCTTCTTAGAAATTGTTTTTTCATTTATCAAGGTATTTATCAACTTAGGTTAAGTTGGGAATAATGACATCTGTCAAGTTACTGCGCTTTCGCGGCACATTTTTAATCAACACGCTCAAAGTGTGGAGAATACCTTCATGCTTTCTTGCTCACATGTGTGCCAAATATGATTGTAAACTGGATGTGTAGAGACAAGTAATTTTGACGCCTCTTTTCAACGACTTGAACCTTTTGAACGGTTTAAAAAACTCGTATCGAGTCTTTTAAACCAAATTAATTTTTATGCTCTAAATTATATGGAATCATGTGAAATCCTTTAGGTAGTAGTGCTTTCCACTTATTTTTAAAAAATAATGATTAAAATAGTAATAAACAATTAAGTATAACATTAACAGTTCTTTGCAAGAATAAAATCACATCACGTAACTTGAATTGTGATTTATCTGTATGACAGGTCAGTGGCTATCTCTCCAAAATACACATCAATCAACGAAAAGAAGCCTGATAGAGACAAATCACACATTCGGTTTATGCACAACTATGTCTTGGACTATTGAGATTGAAACTTGATAGATATGCATGACAGCTCAGTGGCTATCCCTCCATATATACACATTAATCAACAGGTAGTCAGCTTCTAATAAACCATAATTATCGACACTGGGCAAAATTATTTAATTCCCTTATGAGGACATTTCACTTGTTCACTTTAGTACAAATGGCCCGATGATAATATCTTGAAGAATGAATTAATAAGAAATATGTACTTAATTCTTCAATTAAAATCTTGAATTTGTATTTATTATTACAGTTTTGCAAATCGATAAGTGTTCTAAAAGTAACTGATGTTTTAGTGATGAATTGAAATAAATAATCAATCGAAAGTCAATTCCGCTTGCTGTAGTTCTGTCAAAATATGTCCATGTCAAAATAAACCATCCCAATTTTTTATTTCATTTATATTTTCCACATCACAGAGACTGTACTGGACGGAGATCGCACACATTTCTTCAATTAATTAAATAATAGTCTATTATTGTCATTGTTGTAAATTCTATTTTGGTTTAAAGCACACAATGTAATTGAGTTTTAAATTTTATGTTATGTGCAGAAGTCCACATTTTATTGTTGCTCTATATGATTTAGTTCTTATGCTCTTACGAATATTAACAACATAAAGAGCTTGTTTGAAATTTCATACCTGTTACCATTTTATT
The DNA here is from genome assembly GCA_039881145.1 of Druceiella hillmani. NCBI lineage: Eukaryota > Metazoa > Arthropoda > Insecta > Lepidoptera > Hepialidae > Druceiella > Druceiella hillmani. Next base: position 2,047,436 of record JAYKKI010000009.1, on the reverse strand, counting down.
ACTTGAAGCGTTCAAAAAAATATGTCTCTTATATGTACTTATTACTAACTCGCTCTAACAATGTATGCGGGCAAGCAATGAACCAGTAGTCATATGTCAACATGACAGTTCACCAACAGACTGGATGTATTGCGGGGGAAAAGCTGCCTCTCCTTTAACCTTAGGGCACACATCTTAAATTATATATAATAATTTGCATAAGAACACGAAGGCCATAATTAAAGAGAAGAGGGGAAATAGGCAAGATTATGTTGTTGAATGGAGGTAAAGAGAGGTTTATAATTCAACATAGGTGACACTTTATCACCATTGGCTTGATACAAAGCGGTGTTTTTGTGCATGCACATATATGCTACAGAGGATAAGATATCGTCTAATAGTTGATAACGTTTTTTATTTTTCTTTATTATTTTGCACACTTTCTGGCACAATACTGAATTTAGCGATACATTGCTGACACTGCATGCTTTTTCTTTTAAAACACTAGTGAAAATAATCGATTACCCTAACAACAAATATGATACACTGTATATCCTGTAATATAAATGAAAAATAATCACTTCAACACCGTATTGCTCTAGGACGATCAAGAACATTTCACTGAACACCAAGCTTTTGATACATTACGGCGTTAAATATGCTAATCTGCTGAATATTACTGATATGCTGTCTTCCTACATAGACGACAAGTTATTCTCAAAAGGAGGTAAGGGTTATTTGATTTTATCTGTATTATTGGAGCATGCTTAAAATTGAAAAAAAATTAAGTCAAACTCCTGCATTATCTTGCTTCATTCCAATTATAATTTACTGTTCTTAATACTTCCCACCTATAGCATTCATTTGTGTTGAACAAGTTAAGAGATGGATAAATTGTGGAAAATAATCTGTTTTCCCCCTTTAAAGAATTATTTTATTTTATTATTATAATTATTATTTATATACTTTAATGTATTTAATTGAAACATGTGGTGGACTTATTGCTACGAGACTATTCTCTTACAGCTAACTAAAACACCAACCCTGCCCGACGAACAGCCAGGAAAGAAACCCGGGCCCACGCGTGTGCCACACCAGCAAAGGCCATATGCCTTGCGATCAACTCAACATACCAAGGTGACGACTTTACCGATTTCCATAAACACAATAGTAAAACTACAGAAAGTAATAGTTTTTCTATTCTGTTATTTTTGACGTCATTATAACCTACTAGAGTGTGATAGGTAGCAATTATGGCATGCTGTTTCACCTGGTTCTAACAAACCTCATTTATTTCCTTTGCTGACTATAAGAACTTAAAGTTTCTCACTATTTTGGCTTCTAAAAATTTATTTTATCAGTGAATCATCAATTTAATTCTGTTATTCTTGCAATGGTTTTAGCGCCTGCTTTTCAACTTGTCTATTTCATGTTTATATGACTATATTGCAGAAAAGAGAGTTACGTGCATATACTATGTTAAAATAATCACCATAGAAGATTACGCACCTGAAATCCTGTTTGTGACACCAAAAAGATAACAAGCAGCACACTTTGCGCCGATACCGGACAACGAGCTGCGACAAGATATTCATTAAGCTCTACTTGCTGTGCGTCCACAAAAGACTGACTTTTCCGATGGTTCGCAGCGGTATCATCTCCCAGGTGGGTCGAAAAGTAGGAGCAAAAGGGACTAATAAAGCATTTAAATGCGATGTTTGTCAAAAGGGATTATCTTCTAAGGCGTCATTATACGTTCACAAACGCATACATACTGGTGTCAGTCTGCTTGTGTGCCGTATTTGTGGTGCTAAGTTTAGTAATAAGTGTAATTTAGTAAATCATCTTCGGATACACACAGGTGAAAAACCCTACAAGTGTAGCTCATGTGAGGCAAGATTTGCACGAACTAATAATTTAACCATACACATGCGATTACACACAGGTGAAAAACCCTACAAGTGTGGCACATGTAACGCGAGATTTGCACAAAGTGGTCATTTAACCATGCACACGAGAACACACACAGGTGAAAAGCCCTGTAAGTGTTGCATATGTGACGCGAGATTTGCACGTACTAGTAGTTTAATCACACACATGAAAACTCACACAGGTGAAAAACCCTATAAGTGTGGCACGTGTGACACGAGATTTGCACAAACTATTCATTTAATCATGCACATGAGAACCCACACAGGTGAAAAGCCCTGCAAATGTTCCACATGTGATGCGAGATTTGCACGTACAAGTAGTTTAACCAGGCACATGAGGACTCACACAGGTGAAAAGCCCTACAAGTGTGGCACGTGTGGTGCGAGATTTGCACAAACTGGTCATTTAACCACACACATGAGAAACCACACGGGTGAAAAACCCTACAAGTGTGGCAAGTGTGAAGCAAGATTTGCACAAACTAGTAATTTAAACACGCACATGAGAATCCACACAGGTGAAAAGTCCTACAAGTGTGGCAGATGTAACTCGAAATTTACACATACTAATAGTTTAACTATGCACATGAGATTACATACAGGTGAGAAGCCATTTAAGTGTGGCACATGTGACATTAGATTCATGCAAAGTGGTCATTTAACTGATCATATGAGAAGGTATCATTCAAAATAGCAATGCAGTGTGCTATTTTGTAAAGCTTTATAAGTGGGTGCCTATGTATCAGGGACTAACATAATATTGTTCAATTATATATATTTATTGCTTTGTCTGTTCGTCACATATTTTAATATCAAATTTGTTTAAACCAGTAACATTTAATATTACTTTTAAAGACAAAATTTAGATAGTTGTGCACTAAATAAAATATGTTAAGTACAAAAAGAACTGGCTGGAGGATTGTCTACGTATTTAGATATGTAAAAAAGTTTAAACATTCAAAGTTGCACAGTATTTCTATTGAACAATTTGCAAATAGTGATATTAGAAAAAAAAATAGGTATTGTTTAAAAAAAATTGTACAACTTTTTGAAAGACCTCTTCAACCATACCAAGAAGGGGTCCATAAGAAAAAATGTAGGGGGAGGGAGGTATTTCGAAAAATTAAAAAAAAATTTTTTTCTTTGCATTTCCATAATTCAACTACATCTTTCTGTAAAATTTCATTTCATTAATAACCTTATACTAAAAATTGCCAAGTTCTTCTCTTTAAAACGTTCAAGCACTAAGCGGAGTACAAAATTGAGTACTAAGCAAATCAATGATCCTAATGGAATCTGGTTTATTTATTTAATATTACCCAGAATCACAGCTGTTCTTACAATACATGTGTAGAGCTATGAAAACCTACTATGTACCTATGAAACTTGATAAGTACATCCTATCTTCCTTTCTAACTAAAGGAACCCAAACTTTATTTTCCTTTCTGGCTAAAAGTTTTCAATTTTCTCTTTATTACTATCGTAAGCTCTATATGTATACCGAACATTAAAATTTCTGGAAATAGCCTTAAGATTTCCATTGTATATTAGTGAGTGAATGAGTGTACAAGGTACAGAATTATTTATTGTTAATATCCAATATTTGTAAAACTGCTATAGGTATAAAACTCACATTGACAATGTGTTAGAACCGAGTATTCATCTCTTCACACTCTAAAAATACTAACAGGTGGACTTCCAACATTCGCTGAAGCTAAGTTAGTTGTGTGGTAAAAGCACTGTGATGCATTTTGGCTTTGGGTGAAGAGTGCAGTGTTCAGTAGTGTGACTTTGAACTTGGCAAAACATGATACCTTAACTAGAAGAGCTATGATACTGAAATTTATGGATGGACAGATGGCCATAATGAAATTACAAATATTACATTTTTATATTTTGCTACAATACCTTAAAAACTGGCCCGTGTTTTAAATAGGTATATATATTTTAATAGGTTGATAGCTGCACTCAATGTATCAATACTTTTTTGACGGTACTCTCCTATGAAAGCTAGTCTAAGAAGCGTTGTTAAAATGCGAATAAAGAAAACAAAACAAATTTACTGATTATTTAATATATTTACCATGTTGAGATTTGATCTTACATCAAAATACCATGGTTATACAAGTCACCATAATTTGAAACATATTTGAAAAATAGGATATCTATGAATTATGTTTCTATTTTAGGGAATATATATACATAATTAAAGCTGTTATGTCCTGATAAACCTTTATTACATCCACTTGTGAAGCTGCTGTGCCAACTCACAGCTAAAACAGCTTTTACCGATGCAAACTTGTCATTTGATATAATTATCACAAACAATATTTAATTATTACCTTTAAAAATAAATGTTATCAATTTCTTTTTCATACAAGCTAGAGTTCAGTAGTGTTAATTAAAATAAATTTATATTTTACTAAAATACAAATTTCAATACTTAAATTGTCAAAAAATGTGCTTAGAGCACGAAATGTAGTAAATGTAGAATAACAGTGCATTATTTAATTGTTACACATACATCAGTTAAAGATTTCATTATTCAAATTAGTTTTTTTAAATATTGTTGTCTGAACCAGAACTGCTTCTAATTTTTTGCTTATGAGAAAAAGTGTTTGTGTTTTTTGTTTCCTATTTTTTGATTTTGTACTTAAATTATTGTTGATAATAAACTAATAATAAAATATTACTTTTCATTATTTGAGTATTATTTATTTACCACTGGGGCAATAAAGATTCTATCCACCTTGGTATACACAACTACAAATATCCATCAAATAGCTAACAAGCAACAAACAGTTTTGTCGTGTCCCTGAACTAAAGTTGTTGTTATAAACTATTATTACTAACAACATATGGACCGACTTACCTTTTTCTGCATAAATAAAATAAAATCTTTCACAACGTAAGTTGTAATGTCTCTGTATGAATAATAACACTGAGTTTCATCATGAAGAAGTAACCTACGTATTAATTTGAATCATGCACTATGTCTATAGTGAGTTTAATGAAAAATAAGCCAAGCCGTTTAAGCATGATCGAGTAACAAACATTTAAACACACTTTGTGCTATTAGTATCTATGGGTGATGTGTTACTCCATCATATGGTATATATGCATGCCAAATTTCATGGCAATTCATTGTTATAGAATGGTGAGCTAACAGCCAACTCGTGAAGTTTAATTGTAAAGAACTTTTTGAATATGTTTTCTATTTATAATGTTTCTTATTAACTTGTTAATATTTGATTTCAAAATGTAATAAAATTTATTATTTTGTATTCTCCCAGAGGGACACTGAAAATAATTTACTGTGAGGATTTGCCCAATTACAGATAGCAGAGTAAGTATTCTTCAAAGCAGGTAGAAAATTTGTTTCACATGCTTTTGTAGTTGAAAATTTAAATTACACTATTTATGTGAATAACTACAAATACAATTGTGGTCAACTAATTAGTGACATTAGTACTAAATGAAAAATATTTTTGTTCTAGTCCTCATAATTTGTGAAAATTTGATATCTGTGTTAAGTAAAATAATAATGGAAAATTCCAAATATGAAATGGCTGAGTAACAATACCAAAGATAATAGTGGTATAAACAATAATTATAAAATATTTATCAACTAATGCTCCATTCACCGTATAATCGCTTTTTTTATAAGCATATTCATCACTGTGCTCTGGAAATAAAGCTTTTAAAAACTTTTATAAATTGCAGGCAGTTTATTAAATAATTTTCAATATTGCATACAAAACTTTCCGAGACACTGAACGGTCTGTGCTTAATGCTTCTAATGTCATGCCAGTACCTAGTACTATACGCCTGTCTATCACAATTTAAAGAAAGGCTATTCATATTTTTTTGGCAATTAACAATATTTGAATATATGTAAACACTAGACGTAGTTATTATCCTCTGCTTCAAAACACCCCCTTATATTAGTCTCTGGATCATAGACCTTCAAAATACAAAATTGTACATTTTTGAAAAAATAAATACTCTATTTGAATCTGTTTCGCAATATCCCGAAAAAGTAACATGTAAGTTATGATGCGAAATAAGTAAGATAAAGCGGTTTTTCTTTGCGGCATCCAATTCACATATTTGCACTGTCTTATTTGTCACTAATGTCATAGCACTAAGAGTACTTGTGAAATACTAATAGTAAAGGCAAACACTGATAGTATTCCAATTTAATTTTCCACTCATAATTATACCTAAGAATTTAACTTTCTTTAGGAATATGTTTTTCAGTAGCTGCTCGAGCAAATTGTTACCTCATTTTTCTTCAATCCAAGATCAAAATGAATAAATAACATTTATCTTATCCGTATTTAGTAATAAGTTATTGTTTTCGATTTAAGCAATCCCAAAAAAGGCACTTTGAAGATTCCTTTCGTATCTTTAAAAGGTATTCATATTTAGGGCCTTTTATAATTAAAGTTGGATCACCTGCAAATGTGAAATGTTAGTTATGAGAATAAACACTGGGTTCATTTATGTAAATTAGAAAAAGTAAGAACCGAGCTTGAAGTATACCGTATTTCATAGTTTGTTGTTTAGATAAAGAGTGTTTAAATCGACAACTTAGAACCTTTTTGACAGATATAATGTGATGAGTTCAAGTTTCTTCCTCCTTACCCCATAATATTGCAACTTATGTAACAATATTATTACATCATGAGATGTTGAAGTGTTTGGTAACCTGTGTGTTGTAGTTCGTACTATAATCTTCTATTAACTGAAATACAATTATTTCCTCAGTATGTTGATCGTAAGATTTATCAGTGTTTGCCTTTATTATTTGCCAAGTAGTCATAGTTTCATTTGATGCATAAATAATGTTTCACTCAAGATAATATCTTTTAGCTTGCACTCGTACAATCTTAAATATTTGTTTACTGTACTTAAAATAAAGGCCTTGAAATAATCAGTACTGTGTACTTTTGTTAAGTTGAAAGTTGTTGCCCAGTCGTTAGAACACTTTTACTTTTGTTTATTTTTTAAATAATGGTCAAATTGCGAAATAAACTTTTTAAAAAATCTGTAATTTATAATTATATTGCCATTTTCAAAGATTTACCCTAGTGCAATCTTAAGATACCCAATACTAATCTTTGTTACATGCCGTCCTATAATCTGTATACTGCGAATATTCAATTTATCGGAACTAGTAAATAGTTTGTTACTTGTCCATAATGATCAGTTTCAATGCAGTTAAGCTAACTTTTATTTTGTATCGTCATATCTGTAAATATGTTATCAATGTACTTTGCAGACTGACTCATGACCTCTGTTTATTCAGAGATAAGTTCATTCAAGTGAAAACTGTTCATAATGTCTGAAAAAGGGTTTTTGACAGCTGATTGAATTGGAAAAAGAACTTAAAAATCACGCATAAAATAATTCCTTTATTGTTATTTTGTGTCAGTTTGATGAGGTATCCTTGAAGTTTTTTCATAAATATCTCCATATCTATAAACATTGTAGGCGTTAAAGCTGTCAAATTCATCATAACTTCCTTCAAAATCTTTCTGCCGATATATTTACAATATCTGACCTGTTCCTAGAATTTAAATCACATTTAGCCAAAATAAGCATTGCCCCTCTATTAAATACAATAAAATGGCTGCTAATAATGATATTATAATACCTACAATTATTATAAAAAATAACTTCATATTTTTTGATCCACATTTCCGTCAGGCAAAAGATACCAACAGAATTATTATTTAAGTATGGATTTTCTTGTAATTATTTATCTATATAACCCTGAACACTGTGGTGAGCTGCTGTGCCGATACAGTTTTAGACTTCCTTTTAAACTTTGGCTTTCTATCTTTCATATGATATGTGGGAATTCGTAAAAAAGGATCTTCTTGGTAAAACACCACTCTGAAATTAATATCATTTGTTAGGTAGCGAAGACTTTGTGGATTCATATCCATTGAAGTATCATATATTCATACGTAATTCTGTCATATCTTTAAAATTAGGAAGTCCGTTTATATTGCACATATTTAGTTTCATTACATTTACATATTACATCTGTGGTGTCCACCCCAGAAAAAAAAATAATGTAAATACGATATATTCGCAGGACTAAATAAAAATACATGTCGCCTACATCAGACAAAGACATTTTAATGACACCAGTTACATTATAGCCTCCACCTCTGCTCAAAATCATCATGGAGTCGTTCAATGTGTTCTCCTTTCCATACGCTTGAGTCACAAATACTTATCCTATTCGCACCAAATCATCAAAAGTCTTAGTGTTGTTCACATATTTATCAACCGCTGACCCCGATATTGAGTAGACTGCAGTATAGATTAGACAACACATCTAATTTAATTTAGTTTTTTTTTAAGGAAACTTGTATTCGACTAAATTATAAATTTGTTCACCAAAATGATATGACTATTATGGTAATATTTCCAGAAATAAAATTATTAGAAAATGGAAAAACTTTTTTAAAAAGTATACAATTCTTTGCCATATCAAGAAAAATATGTGTGCCTGTTTTTTCCTAATAAGTCATTTTACATTGATTGTATGATCACTTTACATTGATTGTATGATCCATGAGTATATCTAAAGAGTGGAAACGGCGACAAAGGAAAAAATAAATAAAATAATAGTTCAATGACATAATTTAATATATTTAACAAGAGTATAAACGAAAAGTTGTAAAAAATTTAATGGCTATCAAACTGTGCTGGACAACATAAAGAAAACAATTTTAAACAAATCTCATTTTTTCAGTTGCAGCAATTATTCTTGAATCTCTTCCTAAATTAAAGTTGGATACGTACATAAAGTTTCACTTATTTTTAAACATTACACAAATTATCAATCATTATTCATTTAATATTGTACAAACAAAGAAATGGCTTGTTCCACCAATACGAAGTCTGATTAAGGACCTCACTTAAAAATGAATTTAATAAAATAAGACACCAAAAGCTTGTTAGTTTCCAAGGTGCACGAGGCTTTCAAATAAGTTAATGTTTGTGTTTTATTCGATGATTTTAGTCTTAGTTGCTTATAAAGAGATAGATTAATAAAATATTTTAGAAAATATTTAACTTACTGCTTGGAAAACAATACATTCTTACTACATGATTGTCAAGGAAAACCTCCTCACTGATGAAAAGTAATAAAGCCTTTGTGGGTGTAAAATAATTTAAAGCCTTGATGATAATTTTTTGCTTATTGGACTTGATCATGTCTATAATTTTCAACCGTTTTTCAGCTATACCACTGGATGGATGCATTAAATTGACTTTATTTTTTAAATTAATAAATTTATATTGGGTATTTTCATTAACACATGCCACATTTTACATTCTTTAATATATTGTCCACAACAAAGCCCAGTCATGTATGTACGTACTTCATTTGTAAGTATATTTATGGTAAGTTCTGAGAAACCTTCGTGGAAGAAGGAAGATTTCATGTTCTTCGTCATTGTTTCTGAAAAAAATCAGATTTACAATTTTTTTTCCGGCAGTACAATTAATTAATTTCTTCCATAACAGATGAGCAGTTCAGATTTGATGCATTCTTTAAAAATGCACAGTTCACATTAGCAAAGTTGTGTCAATGTGTGCAAGAAGATTCTTACAAATAGATTTGAATTGTCTTGTTGTAGGATTATTTTTAGCATTGCCCTGTGATCAGATGTATATATATATATATATATAATAATCCCAAATGGAATAATATTCCAAAAATTATTTCTGTAAAACGGAATGTAACAAGCAAGAAAAAAAAGCATAATACCTCTGAACAACCAATGTAACTGAGAAATCATAATTTTCTCAGACTATTAATTAGTAAGGTATCATCTAAACATTTTAGAGATTTTAAATATGAGTATACATTTTGGAACATATTATGTATTCATTATTATTTGTCAACGGCTTCTTTTAATCAAATGCCTCCATAATTTATCTAGAATTTAGACCATCAAATTAATTATTTATTAGTCTTATAAAATTTTTAGTAGCTTCACTGCCATGTAAAGGCACAAATCTATGCGACAAAATTGAATCGCACCAGCCACATTAATACTGAACAATTTTGCGGCCAACTTTTAAACAATTGACTTCTACGGTAATTTGGATTGGCATTTTTTAAAGACAAAGGTAAAACTTTTTGTAAATTTCCATCAGGCCCAAAATCATATCTTTCAAATATTTAATTGTACTCTGTAGAAAAGTGCATACTTGCGATGTAATTTTTTTTACTATGCTTTCTTGAGGTTTTCAAAAACGCCTCCTTGTTTTGAAAAAAAAAATCATACAATCTGCTTTCTCATTGATGTTTCACATTTCATAATAAATGTCCAAAGTACACTACTTTGGACATACCTGCAGATAATCATTTTGTATAGGCCTGCAGATAATCATTTTGTAATAGGAATATCAATTTTGCAAATTCGGGCGATACATTATGTAAGAAAAAAAGGTAGCAGTCATTCAGGCTATCTTTTTTAAACTCTTTATCATTATTACTGCAACTTTTAAAAATAAGTTCCCGAACAACCTGTGGTTGTTATCAGAACTTTTTTAGAACAAATGATTTACTGCAGGCCTATCCATGAATTGGTCTATAGCTGGCAAAAGTGACAGAGGATACCTTAGCTCCTTGAAATTTTTTTTTTATTTTCAAAGCTAATGAACAAGATTCTTTGTAAATTTTTGTGATGGCAGTTAATTTGTTAGTTGGATTCATTGTAAATTTTTATACAACCCTTTCCACGTCGACATCTTGACCTTGCAAGACATACTTCATGATTGTATATTATGTGGCAGTAATAGTTGGCTTTGAAAAAATACTCATTTTCTGCTTTTAATGCTTGTACACGGAATTATATGTACTGATTTTATTAATATCGAAGTTAGAATCAACAGTGTTATTTTATTTTATAATATATAACATTTTGGCTCAAGATAAAACTTCAAATTCAACATGAAGTTTTTTAGAGTTTCCAGCCATCTGGCAACCCCACATCCAATTGACAACGAAATTATCCTAAAACGGTTAATTTTTCTGTTTAAGATGTGGAGTTCCAAAAAATAGTAACAGTTAAATATCCAAGAGACTTCAGTTTTCGAAAGCCTTCGATTATTGAAATACACAACAGTCTCAAATTTGGAAAGTATAAGAGGAAATTTGATGTCTTTTTTTGATGTAACGAACGAACTAGAAGATCAAATTTTAAAGAACTAGGTTGAATTAGGTTATACACTTATCTCCAGCTAAAATACATGGAGAGCCAAAAGAATATGGCACTGGACACTAGACGATTGTGTGCTTTAATCTACAAAATTCAGGAACATCTGCTATAAATAGAAAGCATTTAAAGCCATCTGGTATTTTTGAGTGTACTTTCCTCTTTGCAAATTTACAAGTGGGATGAAACCGAAATCAATAAATTGTTTGAAATTTTTGAGCTCGTTGTATAATCTATTATAAATTTATCTAAGATTTGAATGCTCAAATCGCATACGGAATTGCATCATGGACATTGCATTGTGGGGGCAATGAGGACCACATACATTGGTTCTTAGTTTATCATCTAATTGCATGAAACAAATTAATCCTAAAGTTACGTTGATCAGTTTTTAGACTACTATCCAGTACTGGACCGAAGTAAGGAAGACCCAATATATATGTGTATATATATATATATATATATATATATATATATATATATATAAATATATACATATATATATACATATATATGTATATATATATATATATATATATATATATATATATATATATATATATTTACATGTATTTCATATGGCCAATTTATAATACACAAAAAAAAGTGAATTGATATTAGATATAGAGTCTGGTGGTCCAAAACTTTGCAAAAAATATATGGGTTGTGGGTTACGTAATCAAACTACAATATGCAATATTATTGAATATATTTGGCGTTAATTTTGTAGAAATTCATTATTCGCAATTAAATGAAACTACGTGATGTAGTATTATTTCTACTATCTTTAATTTCTTTACCACGACCTAGGTTTCGTTGTATTACAACATCTTCAGGTGGGATATTAGCAAAGATTAACTCTTAGGAACAACCAACAGCATTTATATGTTTCAAACACAATAGCGGAAGACTACTTTGTGCGAATTTTTCCATTGTTTATGTTAGTGAGTTTATTGCAGGGGCGCAGACTAGGTTTTATTATATTACAGAAAGTTATACAATATACCAGTATTCTAGTTGGGGTAATAAATTCAATTGTTGTTATTATGTGAAATTATACAATGCAAACTTTAGGGTGTATGTAATAAAATTAAATGGAAGTTATTGTCGGTAATATATTGCAAAGGCAAGGGTATTTGAAAGTAAGGCCAAGGTAATATACTAATTCTACATATCTTATTATCGGTAATATATTTATACAAAAGCAAGGGTATTTGAAAGTAAGGACAAGGTAATACACTAATTCTACATATCTCCGGTTTTGTGTATTCATATATTTATTTATTTATTTCTTTTAATTTTTTTTTGTTTTTATTATATATACGTATATTTATATGTGTATTAATGCTGAAACAATTTCCAGGGTACTGTAGTGTCAATGTTTTATATTTATATTATATCTAGAAGATATTAAGAATGGGAGATGATATTATATTTAGTTGTTCATTTAATATATTGACCTTGATATCTTTTTTATGTCTGTTTATTTCTAATGTTTCTAGGATATTAAGTTTATTGCCTTTTGTATTTATTTGTAATATATAGGGTGCATTATCAGTATGGGGGTGATGGTTATTTTCAATGAGATGTTTAGCAAAGTGAGATGTGTCTGGTTTATTATTACGCCAGCTGGCGATGTGTTCTTTATATCTTGTATTAAAATCTCTTCCTGTTTGACCTATGTATACACTATTACAATCGTTACATTTAAGTTTATAGATACCACTCTTTTTAAGTTTATCTATTTTTTCTTTATTATTAATAAGGGTTTTACCCAAGTTATTTAAGGTACTATACGTACATGTTATATTATTTATATTTTTATTATTAGTTAAGAGTTTTCCTAATTTGAGTGATACATTACCTATGTATGGGATAGATTTATAGTAAATATTATTCTTATTTGGTGCGACCGGGTATATTTCTTGTATTAGTATTTTTCTTAATTTATTATGGTACAGTTTTGTGACAATTAATGGGTCATAATTATTATTTGTTGCGATTAGTTTCATAGTTTTTATTTCTTTACGTAGGTTAGGTTTTTCAAGAGGGATGGTTAAAGCTCTGTGAATCATGGAATGAAATGCTGCTAACTTATGGGACCAAGGGTGTTGAGATTGACCATTAATTATGGAGTCTGTAAATGTGTCTTTTCTAAATATACTAAATTTATGTTCATTATTTTTGCGTTCTATTGTTATATCTAAAAAAATTAAGTTTATTATCAGACTCTACTTCTAAAGTGAATTTGATATTATTGTGCAGGGAGTTAGCAAAGTTAACAAACTGGTCTAACTGTCGCTGTGTACCTTTCCAGCAGATAAGGATGTTGTCAACGTATCTATAATAGTATAATATATTGGTCGCTAATTTACTGTTTAAGAGGCTGTTTTCTAGATGATTCATTGCAAGGCCATTAACTTGTTGAAAAAAATTGTTATCGAATAGAAAATAATTTTGGTCTGTGCATAGTTTAAAGAGATCTCTAATTTCAGATGCTTCAATGGGATTTAATTTTTTCCTTTCTAGGATATCTGAAATGATATTTAGGCAATCTTTTGGTGATATATTAGAAAATAGGTTTACTACGTCGAGTGATACTAGTTTACAATTGGGTGTTAGATGTATATTTTTAATTTTATTACAGAGATCAACAGAGTTTTTAATGGTATGTTTAGGTGCAAATCCGGTTTTATTACGGAAGATCTTATTCAGGTGAAAAGCTAATTTTTTTGTGGGTGCGTTTGTGTATGAGACAACAGGTCGTATGGGTATATTTGGTTTATGAATTTTAGGTTGTCCATATAGTATTGGGGGTCTAGGGTTCATTTCTATAACTTTATGTTTCGCGAATTCGTTAGGAAATATGATGTTACAGGTTTTAATTAATTGTTTTACGTTATCTGCAAATGTCGTGGTGGGGTCCCTTTGTAGTTTTGTGAAGTCATCTGGTTTAAGGAATTCGTACACTTTATTTTTATATTCATTTTGGTCTAGAATAACTATAGTGTTGCCTTTATCTGCTTTAGATATGGTGAGTTTATCTTCATTAATTTTAATTTGTAGATTACGTTGAGTCAAAATTTCGTCATTAATGTGTGTCTTGGTTTTAGAGTATTCTTTACATATTATATTAGCAGCTTTGTGTTTAGTAAGTGCGTCCTGGTTACTGAATGCAATGATGGTATCTACTACTAGTGATTCTATGTTTTTTCTTGATGGTGCGGTAGGAATATTATATTTAAATCCTTTATTTAAAAGTTCTAGCTCTTTATTATTAAATGTTGATTGTGAAAGGTTTACTATTCTGGGATAAAACGTTTGTTTGGGTGTGACTTTTGGTTTCTGGGTTTTGGCTTTCAGTTTTTTAATTTTGTTAATTTGTTTTTGTGTTATGTTTTTTATTATGGTACTGACATCATTTCTAATTTTATAGTCTAAAGTATCAAATTCTATAGGGTGAAGGAGATATGTTAGAGAAGAGTGTATTACCTTTAGACAGAGGTTTATGTTGTCTCGCTTGATGGTAGATTCCCGAATTTCTTCCTTCAGCCAGGTGGTGACGGCTTTAGTTGTTGCTTTCTGGGCTGCTCGAGTTGTTCCACTAATCTTTACGTTCACGTGACTGGGTGTTAGATTACACTTTATACACGTTTTGTTAAACCATATGCTTTGTATCGCCTTCCGAAATTTAATTCGGAGTCGACGGTACAATATCGCCAATATAGCCAAATCGGCTGTTTTCAAATATTGAATATATTTGGCGTTAATTTTGTAGAAATTAAATGAAACTACGTGATGTAGTATTATTTCTACTATCTTTAATTTCTTTACCACGACCTAGGTTTCGTTGTATTACAACATCTTCAGGTCTCACTTTGCTAAACATCTCATTGAAAATAACCATCACCCCCATACTGATAATGCACCCTATATATTACAAATAAATACAGAAGGCAATAAACTTAATATCCTAGAAACATTAGAAATAAACAGACATAAAAAAGATATCAAGGTCAATATATTAAATGAACAACTAAATATAATATCATCACCCATTCTTAATATCTTCTAGATATAATATAAATATAAAACATTGACACTACAGTACCCTGGAAATTGTTTCAGCATTAATACACATATAAATATACGTATATATAATAAAAACAAAAAAAAAATTAAAAGAAATAAATAAATAAATATATGAATACACAAAACCGGAGATATGTAGAATTAGTGTATTGCCTTGTCCTTACTTTCCAATACCCTTGCTTTTGTATAAATATATTACCGATAATAAGATATGTAGAATTAGTATATTACCTTGGCCTTACTTTCAAATACCCTTGCCTTTGCAATATATTACCGACAATAACTTCCATTTAATTTTATTACATACACCCTAAAGTTTGCATTGTATAATTTCACATAATAACAACAATTGAATTTATTACCCCAACTAGAATACTGGTATATTGTATAACTTTCTGTAATATAATAAAACCTAGTCTGCGCACCTGCAATAAACTCACTAACATAAACAATGGAAAAATCCGCACAAAGTAGTCTTCCGCTATTGTGTTTGAAACATATAAATGCTGTTGGTTGTTCCTAAGAGTTAATCTTTGCTAATATCCCACCTGAAGATGTTGTAATACAACGAAACCTAGGTCGTGGTAAAGAAATTAAAGATAGTAGAAATAATACTACATCACGTAGTTTCATTTAATTGCGCATGCAATATTATCGTTAGAAACTAAACATATTCCCATTTGCCCAGAAAAGAAAGCGCAAATGTCCTTTTCAAAATAAAAACCTACATGATAAAGTAAATTTAATACCTTTTATTTTCTTAACCTAAAGATAATATTATTAAATAAGTAATAAAAAAGATTGCATATGATTATTCAGGGTAAGATAGCCATGCGTTTCAAGTTAGGACAAGTTTTTAATAGTGCAGTAGACGTGAGGCGTATTTATTGTCACTGGTAAAAATACTCGATATCTCAGATCAAAATACGTACTTGATATGCAAAATACAAAATACTTGGTATCGTAAATACTTGTATCGTATGACTGACCGGACATTCGTACAATGCTTACTTCTATGGTCGGGTTGCAATCACAGATCATATACTAAAGTTGCAATATAACCCCACCCCTTTTGTCTAGTTAGTTATATTTATTTCACTGACGCATATCGTACGCAGATTTTTCACTCTTTCATATCTAAAACCTATATGAAATATTTATATCTACAACCTATATGAAATAAGGGAAATACCGAATATCTAAATGCTACGAGTATTCGTCTTAATAGTTTTCAAAAATTTAATAAGAGTATATGAAATATACTCGTCTTACTCATTACGTTAGGTATTGCTTTAAAATTCGCAGTTCGCGGACAAATACTTACTAATTGTCAATACGACAAATACGATTTTAAGAACGGTGCTCTTTTCATATAATGATTCTGCGTTGTTTTATTGAAACAGTTGAGTGTGAATTTTATTTTTACAGCAAAGTTTTTAACTTTTAAGTCCTTAATCAAGTAAAATATATAAATAGTAAAATATAATTTCACAATTACAATATAATCACATTATAATTATTCTTAAAATAAAAGTTTTACCGATCATTAAAGTGTAATAACTATGAAAAAAAATTAAAATCGTGAACGAACCAAAAAAAAACAGACATACAGTGTTTTCAAAAATAATAAAATTAAATATGGTAAAAAAATTAAGTATTTCATTTATTAAATTATGTTATAAAAAAATTGATCCATTCTTTAAACTAAAGGTAATTATTGTAAATAAAGTGATTAATTTTTTAAATACGCTATCTAAATGAATATTCCAAATGAATAATTTCGTTACCAGTCATAATCCTAGAGCCATAAAAATTTGTGGTAATATGAAGGAAAAATGAAACAATATTTTATTGAAAATGTCTCATTTAAAATGGTAGGAATGCTGTCAATTTTAACTATAAAAAAATAAAGGACACGAGCATTGAACTCTTTATAATAAATAGCAAGTAAGACTTATTGATCGTCTCCTGCGACCGTAAGTCTATAGCGATTTGTAATACAGTCCTCTCACAACGGAATTACGCCACCCATCTTGTTGAATATTTTGTCACCGATATTTTATAATACTCGTACTCGACGCACTTAGTATTTCAAAATACTCGTGTCGCCCAAGTTTATAATGTAGCCACTTCTTTGACTTTTTTTTAACTGCGCCGGCGTTAGGAATTTATGAATAAGTCAGGAACTAATTCCCGATTCTTTAGAAAATTTCTTTGGGTTTAACGAAAAAAAAACAGGAAAAATATAATTATTAAAGCTAAAAACACTATAACTATATTATATACAAATATTTGGGATCAGTTAAAATTTGGGGTCAGTTTAAACTTTCGAGTCAAAAATATTTACTTTATTATTTTTTTTAGGAAAATTATGTTTGAAGCAACAAATATGCATCAGTTGTCCTTGTTAACGTTATCTTAAAATATCTAGTTTAAAAATACCAAAATATTTTTAATAGCCATCTCATTGGACTAGGTATATGACACTGAATTAACCTTTAATAAAAAGTTATATATTTTGTAGACTATCATTTAAAATATATTCACATAGTACTAGGAAAAGCGTACTTAAAAGTTATTTTTAATTAAATTTGTTTCCAAATTCTATTGCTATTATTTTTACGTGTAAAATATTAGATAGAGTTTATCAGTGAAACCTTATTACCAAAATAATAAAATGTTGGCTATGTGAACGTTATTTATTGTCAGACTCTATACATGCATGTAGCATACTAAAACCGAATTAAATTTATCCTATGGTATAAATAATTAATTTATGATATTTACTCTTTTTAGTTATAAATAAACCGCCTGTATTTCATAGAATATTAAAATATATTAAAATTCTAGCACGCAATAAAGTTATTTATGTCAATAAATAAGTTGATTGAATATTAAGTTTCTAATAATAAATAACTTATAACGGTCAACATCTTAAGCCTTTGTTAACAAACTATTTAACTGATAATGAATGAAGGTAACAATGACAAGTTGTCACTACATATGACCAATTTTAATTGTTTACCTTGTGAAACAACATATATCGATCGCCATGAATTATCTGAAGAAAATACTGTTTACTTAGTGATCTTTAACATAATACATTGTTAAGTAGGTATCTAGTACTCTGTAGTGTTGACTGATATATACGTATATATAAAATACAATTATTTGGGGTATGTTGTTATTTTTATATTTTGTTTAACACACTTTATTTAACTGATTTCCTTAAAATAATTAAAATATAAAAATAATTTATGCAGCAATAGCAATTAAATACAAAATAAAATAAGAATATATATATATATATATATATATATATATATATATATATATATATATACGTACTTTTAAATATGCTCTGGTCTTTTTTCTACTAGTGTGATGATAAATTTTAAAAGATAGTCTTGTGTAATATATCCTGCTGCAAATAAAAGTTATAATTATAACTTTTAATTGAATGTCACTTATAAGTAATATGGCCAACCTCTTAAAATGGATAATCGAAATATTTTGCTGTTTTTGCATCACATGTGTCTGGTTCATATATCAATGCTGCTAGTTAATGAAACATGTTGCTACCAACATTTTTTTTTTAAAACGATAACAAATAAATATTTTTAATTGAAATGTTTGAAGCTACTTCAAATATTCTTAATTAATCAAGTCGTGGCTTTTGATTCATATATTTATAGTGTCAATACATTTAAAAAAGAGACAAAGAAGTGGCTAAGCTGTTCACAATTTATCCATAGTTGAATTATTTTCTCATCAATACATTATTGATAAGATGACAAAGTTTCATTGTTTTATTTAGGTTTCATATATAATTAGTTTTAGAGTTATACAAAAATAATGGTTTAATAAAAAATATTAATATACCTTTTAAGTTTCAAAATATTTTCCAAAAATTATGGCCATATTATTCTAAATTATTCTTCCTTATTACATATTTGATATACAATATTGCCTATAGGTTAAGAAAACAAAATACAAATTAATATTAAATTGATTGTATAATCAATGTAGTTTTTCTATATTTTTAAAGGAACGTTCGCGTTTTCTTTTCTGTTCAAGTCAAAATATTTTTAATTTCTAAGGATGATATTGTATACTTTAGTTGGATTGCTAATATTGAATATATTTGGCGTCAATTTTGTAGAAATTCATTATTCATAATTAAATGAAACTACGTGATGTAGTATTATTTCTACATTCATTAAGTTCTTTACCATGACCTAGGTTTCGTTGTATTACAACATCTTCAGGCTTCTCTAGGTCGTGCTAATAGCCCAGCAAAGATCTTTATGAAACGAAGAAGAATCTTTGGTAATAGCCCACCTGAAGATGTTGTAATACAACGAATCCTAGGTCGTGGTAAAGAACTTAAAGAAAGTAAAAATAATGCTACATCACGTAGTTTCATTTAATTAGATTGCTAAATTCACAACTCAGTGCTACTTTTATTTTTATCTCTCTAAATTCTTTTGCTATTTGAATCTACGACTGTGGGTTTTGAAAAAATGATCTAAATCATTTCATAACATAAGTTCTGTTTAGCGAAAATGTCAATTTCCCGGTCACTTCGTCTTTTTGGTTTAAATGGAAGAATATACACAAAAAATGTGATATGTAAAAAAAAGTGGCTTGAATGTGATTATGCATTATAAACATTTATTTAAAAAATACACTTTCTGTGAAGAAACGGTTGTCGATTGGCTGTCAAACATATATTTTAAAACCCCACTTTATGCAATACTCTGCATAGCATTTTCATATTTTCTTTTTTGGGTTTGTTTTTTTCGATGTCAATTCCTCTTTTTATTTGCAAATTCTGTTTAATATTATTAAGAACGGCAGGTAAGTCGAAAATCTTATAACTTATATTTTCTTGTCAAAGTGTACTTTCGTATGGGAATTTTCTCCAAATAATTTTTTTTTGCAAAATAATCATGCGGAAATAATTTTAGTTAAACTGAATTTGTTTCCATTACATTTTTGCACGTCCATTAAATAATAAATTTCCTTCATTTATTTAGAAATTATTAAAATATAAAATTCAATTGCCTATTAATATAAAATCACTTTTATCTGTTGCCAACAAACCCATTCTAGAATTAATAATTGAGCACATAAGAAAGAACGAAACCAAACTATAGAACCAAAATATAGATTATTTTGCAAAAAAAAATGATTATAGGATCTTTCATATTTATATTTGTGTCTATTTCTGTTTTTACTTCTGTGTATGCTAATTTTGTGCTCATCTATATATTGTAATTTTTTTTTTATTTATTTAATTTAATTGTAGTCTACTTCTTACTTAATTTTTGTTTCCGCTCTATAGTATATTATTTTGTACACAAGCAAAAATGGCAGATATCCAAATTATGATTTCATCAGTGTTACGTAACCGATCCTTCCACACTCGACACTGGCAAAAATTCTCTATGGAGAGTATAAACGCCCTATAATAAAAGATAAAAAACTGATTGGTTGACAATTTGACATTGACAGTGTGATAACGAAAAGTTAGAGTGGTTTTAAAATAGCGAATTTGCATTTTTGTTTAAGTAAAATTTAATAAATATATTCTGTCTGACGCAGACTAGACATTCACTTTTACTAATTGATTGTATAATTTTGAAAACAGATTGAATCTTTTATATCGATCATTAATTCGTTTCCACGTTCGAAGTGAATGCGGTCGTTCTATTCATTTGTTCATAAATATTATATTCGATGTAAACAAGACTCAAATGAACGCTTCCGTTTCGTCCATCAGCTTTCAAATAAGTAATAGCAGCTTAAAATAGGTAATAACAGCTTAGATATTCAAATGGCATGCAAATGAATGTTTATTGTATATTTATAAAAAGCAAATTAACATACTTTGCTATTTTCATAAATTTTTGGTTGTCTGTATTGAGTATAAATTTTAATATAGATTTGTTAGAGCATTTTTCCAGTTTTTCTAAATCCTACTAATCTTGATTCTTGTAAAAGAAATCTGCGCTATTTAAACTTTTAATAAATAAATGATTTCATGAATGTTTTTAAATAGTTTATATTCATTTACATATCCTCTCTTATAGAATTATTTTCTAGCTTTATTGTGGTATTTTACGAGTGGCTCCGATTGGGTTATAACAATTGTTAAGTGTTTTGTGTAATAAGGATAATCATTTTATTACTTAATTTAATTTTTTACTGAATTTCTAATACGTCAGTACCTAATTGTTTGAATATTATTATTTAATTGGGGATGTGATTTATATTGAGATTTAATATGTATATCTGAAATAATTTTATTTAGAAATCTGAAATTAGTTTGGGCAAACCGAAGAGTGGTTCTATCAAAACCTAAGATATATGTAAAAGCTTTGACAAAAAATGCTTTATAAATAAATAACACTAATAAAATTATTAGTTCTTTCATCGCACATTAGTATTCGATAGGCATCATGCCAATATATTTCAAATAATTATTATATATGTAAAAAATCATCCAGTCTTTCCATTACTACAAACATAACAAAAGAGCCAGATTTCCGCACAAAACAAAATATCCATTTACCATACTTTCTACAGCATCAATATCGTTGTGAGTAAATTACCACGAACGGTGACCAGCCGGGAAGATTGTAAAACGACTCCATCAGTTACGTTGCAAAGGTTGAATCATTCATTTTGACCAAACAAATATTTAAAACTGACTGGATCCTTCACGGTTGAGGCGGTCTTCGAAATGAATGCATTCGTTCCATAGATTCATTCGCTTTACGATATTCAGTATAATCAAAGTTCGAATGAATGCGCTCGTTCCACTGATCAACATTCATTTGAATTTTATTATTGTATTATTGTTTACTTATAACTTAACCATTAAGTTAGCCAGTGAAGATTTAGAAGTGCAGTGCGCTACGGGTCACTATAGGGTTTTATTTGATCCTTTTTACTATGATATTGTTGACTACATTTTATTGTTGTTGATATTAAGAGAAATTTCTAAGTGAAAATATATTTAACTAAGTAATGCGGGATCATCGTTGATTTTTTTTATAAAGAATTATTTTTTAATTTAGAGACCTAATAAAAAAGTACGATAAATTGTTTGTATTTATGTTTTATTATTGTATGCATATTCTTTTTACTTTTGCATTGTGGTGATGATTTAAAATTTGGTGATGGATAAATCTGCCGATTTTGCATAAACATATTTACAAATTTAAATTGAAGTGAAAGATAAATAGGTTACCTAAATAAATTATGATACAAATAGATCAGCTAAAAATAATGGTTTATTAATATATATTCAACATGAGTATAAATATTAAATTATTAAACAATATCAATATTTTACAAAAATTATAAGTCGTAACAACACGCAAATAAATAAATGTTCAACTCCTTGTTAATTACTAGATATTATAAACTAAACGAACCAATGACCCAGTGCTCAAAACATAAAAAGGGCCCTATACCTATACGTGCTATGAAGTCTACGGAGCGGGTGTTAATTATTTTTTGTAAAATATTGACATCGTTTAATAATTCGCGACAGGTTCGTATTATCAACTAATTGCAAATATTACTTCAGTGCAAACTATCTACAACCATATATTTTCGAATAGGTTTTGAAATTTCCTAAATGATGAATAGTCATTTACAAGTATATAAAGAGATAACAAAAAATATCATTCAATTTTCACTTATCGGTCAATATTTCATGGACGTCAGTTAAAAAACTAATTTTTTACTTAAAATAATTTCAAATAAATTTTCAAAAGAAATGTTATAAGTTATATAAATGTAAATTATATACAAATACTTGAGAAAAAAGTCATAAATATTATGAAAAAAATGCAGTGTCAAATTAATATGTTGTAGGCTAAAATTAATTATGTTTTTGAAAATAATGAAATTTACTTCATTGAATTTTGTATACAACTCAGAAAAAATTGGTATAATTTTTGTGACAATGAAATTATAAATTATAATTCAAGAAAAAACATGGAATTTTTTTCTTCATATGTTACCGTAGTAGGCTCTAAAGCTGGGTGAAATAGTATTTATCACTTGAATCGTATACTTCCATTTATACATGCGTAATCTCCAAAATTTATATATAGAAAAATATATTACGTTTATCTGACAAGTGCAGGTATTTTAAAATTAATTATTAACTTTTGTTTGTTCATGGCGCATTTTATGTGAGTGGGAAAAATCGTCCTAGCTTATAATTCTTTCATTGGAAAAATATATTTTTATATTACTTTATCACAAAATAATCTAGAAAAAATATTTCTTGCTTTGAATATGCAATATAATAATTAATTCGGAAACAAATACTTTTGCTTATAAAAATTTGTGTAAGTGTCCTTAAATTCAAGGTATGCAAATGCATTAATCGTTAGATATTTTAAAAAACACAGCCTCTAAAAAAATGACAATAAATGCACAGTATTTTGATAGAAAATTGATATAAATACACGGTGCCCAGGAATAAATGTTGGACAAAGAAAGACGCTATTCGTTGGCTATGAAGGAATAAATTGTCATTGAAATAAAACGTAAAACGCACCCTTTTTCTAATTTATTGCAAAAAAATATTACACGTTACTGTTTTTAACCCACCTAATATCGCTAACGCACGTACACAAGCTCGTGCTAGCCGAATGCAACCATTACATTAACCCGAGCGGAGCTGACTCTCGTGCGCAAGTATATGTAGAAATATAAATATACATATATATATATATATATATATATATATATATATATATATATATATATATATAATGTATGTACGTATGTATATTCCAAAAACTTACCATGTTAATTGTTGCATTTCCGATAGAGACCTTGCAGAGCACACTGTGCTATTGACGAACAATGGTGGACTGAACTGAAATATTTGTCATATAACTCAATCATTAACATTAGTGAACTGCTTAATATGAGTCAATATTTATTTTAGAATCATATAACAAATATTACAAATAACTTTTCATTTATATTTATTATATAAATTTAATTCTCGGCCAGGAGCCGAGCCCACAGACAGCCTATGGGGTAAATGTTATTATTAAAGTCATTCGATAATTAAATGGTTTAACAGTGCTCAGATCCTGTTCAAGTACAGTGGGGTAGGTTTTTTAAATAATTTGCCTTTGGATTTGCATAGTAGAAAAATAACAAACCTTATTCACATTAATTACTACAGTTTGTGTGGTATTTATACACTTTTTCGCAGTTACACATCCTACGAGTATATTTATTCCCAAACCTGTTATGAGCAACTCGGGAAGCATCAGTAGTAATTATACGTAAAGTAGACCTAGATAATATAATTTTCTTCCTTCTAAACATATTACAGGTTATAAAGGTCACTTAATAATACGCAACATACTTATAAAGCTCTGTCGAGTTTTCTGCCCGCACTTGAAATTATTCAGTAATGTTGCAGCACTTCTCAATTTAAAATCAATTAATTCAAACTGAAAACTATTCTTTGTCAGGTGACTGAGATCCTATTGGTTTCCATCAGAGTGGAGATGACCAGGAAAAAGCTGCTTGCAATGGTGTGTATTCTCCATGTCTTTAAATTTAAAAGTAAAAAAAATGGTTTTTGTATGGTTACATAAAACAGTGGAACTAATAGCTGTGGTCTTGATAGCTTTCTGTTGAAGTGAAAAATTAATATCTTTGTAGCTGTTAGTTTCTATAGGTGGTAAGTCAACAAAAGTGTGCCCGCATGTCGGGTCAGTTTTTGCTTTGTTACTAAATAAATATCGAACCGTTCAGTTATCAATCTGTGACATTAAATAATAAATATTACAAACACGAGATGTTAGTTCGTCTATTTGTTTGATATGGAGCATAGCGGGAGCTTTTGTGAGCAAAATGATTATGTACAATTTTATTGGAGCAACTTAATCTAATATTTGCACTGGAAATATGCATTTCTCTGTAAAGTCACAACCACTGAGTTAATTAAGTAAAACTTTAAACAACAAACGTAGAGGTGGGGAGTGTGACTGCAAAAATGTTTAAAGACAATTTACATATTGTGTTATGTATGTATGCATGTCGGTATATATATAACAAACTGGTTTGTACTAATTATATATAGCATACTAGTAAGTACATAAATTGAGTGTTCCCGCTTATATTGGTAGGATTACTTTTAATATTTATGTGCACCATACCAGCAGTGTTCCACAACTTCGGTTCCATTTTTTGTCACTGCTCTCTCCCTATCAATCATAATGTGATGGTATTTAGCCTATAAACTTCATCTGCATGTGGCTTTCTAGTATAAAAAATATTTCTGAAATATGACATGTAGTTCCAGAGGTTAGCACAAATAAACAAATTAATAAACAAAATTTTCTACTTTATTCCACTGTATATTTGTATAGATTTGTTTAGAATCGACACATTTCATTTTTATGTATAATAAATATAGTTTTAAAAAATTTATTCAGCAAGATTGTTTCTGTCAATTTAGTGCTTTTAGTGCAATAGAGTGAAGTTAGTGTATGAGCATAGATGGCAACAAACAGATGGGAATTATGAATAAATTTAATGCAACCGGGAAATATGACGGAAATGTCAGGGAATTTCGGGAAGTGTCACAGAGTTTAATTGCAAAAACCTGTTATTTCAAAATTGTTTATAAATATCTTGGATTTGTTTCAATCATGATACTTTTCATAAAATATTTTAATTTTATATTTTTCATTTAAAATAATCAACAGTAGGGCATAAATGGTAATTTATTGATTGTCAACTTTAAATTTTTTTTGGTTTCTTGCAATGACAATCACCATTATTTTATGTTTTCGAAAAAAATGTTATTAAAACTATAGTACAGATGCATTTAATTTTAAACATTTTCAATTTATTTTATTTAGATTTTTGTAAATTAATTCTTTTTATTTTAAGTCTGTTGAAGAATACATAGTAATTCTTAGAATAATTTATGCATATTGACTGGGAAGAAACTAATAGTATTAAAGTATCTGTGTGAAATGTGTACATGCATATTGTCAGCGCCATCAAAAATCATGCTCGGAACTTTTCAGGGAACTTATAAATGTATCCGTATAGAAGAAAACACTCTTTAAATGTTAAAGTAGTAGATGTATGCGAACCCTGCAATTACAAAATATCATAGCCCGCTGGACAGTTGACATCCATATCCATGAACAACTCTTGTCATAGAAAAGCAAAAACACTATGCAAATTGTAACATTTCTCAATGCGTTGTCTAAGTGAAACTTTCCATTTCAAAAACAATACTCAATCCACACTTCGGTAAGTGTACGTACTTACGTATATTATTCATTTTACAGCACTATGATTGGTTGGATTATGTCAATACGTTTACTCTAATGTTGCATTTAGCAAAATAATTTGCATCATTCTCATTAAAAGAATGACACATAATTATATTTCGTGGGTAGGGTGGATTGCAGAGAAAGCGTCACAAATTATAACATCCTTATGAATTAATGAAAGCCACACTTATACTTTGTTACCGTGAATACCGTGATCCAAAATTGGTATTTTAGTAGTTTCTTTTTAAATGTAACTGGATGTATAATGATGAGTAGGAAGCAGGTTTGTGTCTATCTGTAATTGGTTAACAGGCAATTAACACAATTGTTTGAAGAAGAGGACTTATGTATATTTAAAAGGTTTTTGGTAATTTCATTTTAGAAATGAAGATTTTTTGTTAATTGTTAATGCACCAAATATTTGGTAGATTATAATTAAAAAATTGATAATAATAAAATGAGGTTTTTTTGTCGCGACAATTGTACCACAGTTTTTCTTAGGAATTTTATTGTGTCTATTCTCTTTCTCTCTCTATTTATATATATATATATATATATATATTATATATATATATGTATATATATATGTATATGTACATATACATGTACATATACATGTATATATATATATATATATATATATATATATATACGAGGTCTGTTAAAAAAAAGGTGATTTCAAAATTCGCAGGCTACGTACATTGGATTCTCGAATTTTTTTATGTTATGTTGGTACACATGTCCCTAACATACGAGGGAGCGTTTTTAAGTTTACTGAATGGAGGATAAGGAGTGAGAATAAAAATACAAAATTATTTTTCTTTTTCAATATATTCACCTGCTACCCTAATACATTTTTCAGATCTTTCAATTAGCTTGTGTATACCTTCATAAAAAAATGTTTTGTCTGCCCGAAAAATAAGGTGAAACTGCATCCTTCACTTCTTCATCGCTTGAAAACTTCTTTCCACGAAGTTCTTTTTTAAGGTTTGGGAACAAATAATAATCACTGGGAGCCAGGTTAGGATTGTAGGGTGGGTGTTCCAAAATATCGAAGTCCACCTTGTGTAGGGCGGCCAGCGCAATGCGGCTCGTGTGAACGGGCACATTGTCATGCAAAATGCAAAGAAAATTTACCTTTGGTAAATTTTCCACTTCTTTTTTCTTTGATTGCTTCTTTCAACCTCTCTAGAATTAACGCATAGTATTCTCCGGTTATGGAAACACCCTTATCTTTATAATCCGTCAACAGGATCCCTTCTGAAAAAAACTGTCGCCATGGTTTTTCCAGCCGACTGTGACACCTTAATCTTCTTGGGTGGTGGTGTGCTTTTTTTGTGCCACTGCATTGAGTTTTGCTTGGACTCAGGTTCGTAATGATGAATCCAAGTTTCACCCGGGCAAGAGTCCCCTTAATCGGATGCCATTTCTTTCAGTATGGTTTGAACCGACTTTCCTTGCTTGTTAAGGAATTTTATAACGGGGCGGTACTCGAATTTTCCATAGTTCTTTCTTCCAGATTGATTTGTTTGTTCAACGATAGTTCAAAGACTAATAATCCGATTATGATAAAACTTGGTATTTATACTAATAATGAGTTACTTAATTCCCTTAATCACCTTTACTAGTGGCCTACCTTTCCATTCCGCGAACTTAAAAACGCCCCCTCGTAAGTTGACAATATCATTTTGCATTTTTAGTTTGTCTTTGTCAGATATAAAAGTTAGACGTGTTTTATTGTGCTCGGCGATTTTTTAGTATAGAAAAAAATGAATGAAAGAATCTGTATTAAATTTCGTGTGAAAAATAAAATTAAGTGCTCCGACGCACTTAAAATGTTAACTGTTGCTTTTGGTGAGTCTGCTTTGAGCAAAAAAAATGTTTATAAGTGGTATAACTCTTCATAGAAGGTCGAGAAGATGTTAATGACGATGCCCGCCCTGGACACCCCGGTACATCAACAACCGACAAAAACGTTAAAGCGATGAAGATAATTGTTATGGAGAATCGTTGAATCACTATTAGAGAAGTAGCTGAGGAAGTTGGTATATCGGTTGGCTCAATTTTTTCGGGCAAGAAGCGTGTGACTGCGTAATTTGTTCCGCAAGTGCTAAATTTTGACCAGAAGAGCTGTTACATGAGCATCACCCACGAGATGAATGACGTCGACAACGATCCAGATTTGCTCGAAAGTCATAACTGGTGACAAAACATGGGTACATGGTTATGACGTCAAAACCAAAGCCCAGTCATCCTAATGGAAATGACCAGAAGACCTAAGACCGAAAAAAGCTTTTCATTTTGCTCACTGTTTTTTTTCTATTACAATGGTATGAATCTTGAGTTCTTGCCAAAAGGTCGTAGGGTCAATAAGGAATATTATCTTCAAGTCATGCGCCGTTTGCGTAAAGCAATAAGAAGAAAATGGAATTGTGGAAAAACCGGTCATGGATATTGCGCCATAATAATACGCCAGCTCACTCATCATTGCTGGTTCATAAGTTTTTGACCAAAAACCACACCTTAATCATGCCTTAGTTACTGTGTTACCAGATTTGGACCCAGCAACTTTTTTCTTTTTCCAAAACTGAAAAGGCTCATGAAATGACGACGTTTTGAGGAGGTTAAGATCGCCTTGCTGGAAGAGCTTGACGTCATACCAAAAAGCGCTTATCAGAAGTCCTTTGAGGATTGGAAAAAGCGCTGGCACAAATGTATTGTATCTGAGGGGATTATTTTGAAGGGGACAAAATAGATATTGATGAATAAACACACAAGTAGTGATACGGACTGACGGACACAGACAGACAGACGAACACAGACAGACGCACACAGACAGACACGGACAGACAGACGGACACGGACAGACAGCCAGATACGGATAGACAGACAGACACAGACGAAAGGCGGACAGACAGACAGACAGATACAGGCAGACAGACAGATAGACACAGACAGACAGCAGACACACACAGACAGAAAGCACTAAAACTGATTATTATTTATCTACACTCTTTTGCATAAAAAACGGGCGGCTTTGATTTTTTCATGCTAACAAAATATTATTTATTAAGAGGTTGTATTAATTGTAATTATTACTGGCAGGTATAGTGTATCCTGGCACATAAAAACGAACGTTCTAAATTTGAGATTTATTCTTTTTGAATGAAAATTCTCATTCACTGATAAAAATGTATTTTTTGGCAATAAATGAAATCCAACTCTTATTACGTTCCTTTTCATTTGTTACGTTTTTTATTTTAACAAATAAATTTTAATTAAATTTATGCTGTTTGCTGCATTAGTTCACTTCTGTTTGCTGTTCTCAGTATGGTTGAAAAAAACGATAAGAGCTAGTAAAATTATTGCACTGCTTGTAGAAGGCTGTAGCCAATGTTATGTTTCTCAGCAGTATAATGTGAGCCGTTTCACCGTCCAAAGGACCTGGCAACGATATCAAGGAATGGGCTCCGTTAGTAAAAGGCCCGGTTCTGGAAGAAAACTGTGCATTGAGCAACGGGACGACCGCTTCATAGTCAGTCAAGCACTACGAAATCGCCAAGTTACGTACATGGATCTAAAACAAAACCTCGAGGATGTCAGAGGTACACTTTATTGTAAGCCTATGGACAGTCAGAAGGCCCTACATAGCTCCGTGAGCATCGAGTTGCCAGATTGAGATCAAAATTTTTCATTATGGACTCAACAAGACTGGAATAGTGATTTATTCTCCGATGAAGCTCGTATATCGATTAGTGGTGAGGATCGACATCGACAAGTCTTACGAAGACCTGGAGAACGCTTCGCTGAAGTGTGCTTTGAGGAAATCACCCCTTACGGTGGAGGCTCCGTAATGTTTTGGGCTGGTATTAACTTAGATGACTGTACCGAGTTAGTTTTTATTAGAAATGGCACACTTAATGCGCAAAGGTTCATAATAGAGGTTCTTATTCCTCATGGACAACTCGCATTAACAGCAGTTGGAGGCTAGTCTATTTTTATGGACGACAACGCTCGCACCCACCGCTCTAGAGACGTTGATGCGTATACGCAGGAGGCCAGAATTCGTCAGTTAGACTGGCCAGGTAGAAGTCCAGACCTCAATCCGATAGAACACATATGGGATAATCTTAAACGATGCGTCAGAGCCGTAAAACCAGCTTCAGAAAACATTCAGGCCCTTAAAAATGTGATCATCGCTGAATGGGAATGTATTTCTCAGGAAATGATAAAATACGTCGTCGAAAGCATGCCTAGCAGATTAAGCGCATTGATTTTAGCTAGAGGAGGCCATACTCATTAATGAATTTTCAAATTAATAAAAAACATTCAAAAATAAACTTTAGCCATTTTTAATGTAACAGTATGAAAACGCTCGTCTGTGGACTTTATATCGTTTTTTTTATTTATTCGAATTTTTAATGACTGAAGTAGGTAAAAATGATATCTCAATAATAAATAACAATATTCTCATCATATCGCCATATAAAATGCATCAAATAATAATAAAATAACTTTGATATGGTTTATTTCTATAAGTGCCTGTTTTTTTTGCAAGAGTATATAAAAAAAGAAAAGAAAAAATTTAAAAGTCTGCTTCATCCTCATCTTCTATAAATTCTGGATCCGTATTTTGAAGGTTATCTTGGTGCGGTAACTGTGTATAAAAAGCATGAAAAACCTCAGGTACAGGTATTAATGGAAGAAATGATAATAAGTTGTCTTTTTTTTTTCTTTTGATATGGATACCATTACCATATTATATTATGATACAATATTATTAACAAACACATATCATTAAAAATACTTCTAAGTTTTTGTTCTGGATTGTTATTTATCTGGGTCAAATGTCCGCAATCTCATGTTAGCTTTATCTTCAATTTCCACTAACGATGTCATATAGGCTGTTCTTTTGGAATGTGAACATAAACCCCAGTATCCAGTAAATATAGCTTGCCTATCACTTGATGATATACATTCTTTACATTTCATCCTACGTACAAGTAACTCTTTCATTTGCCTGTCTGGAATAAATTTGCCCTTTAAGGCTTAGTATGCTTTTCCAAGGTTTTGCTTGAGTTTCTTTTCCATTTTCAAAACTTGCAAGTTTTTACCGGGGATATCTTCTGTAACTGGCCTTTCAAGCATCTGAGGGACTTTTAAACATGAATTAGAAGAAGAACTACTTTAAAGTCCCGTGCTACTAGAAATGTAGTATTGGTAAAATACTCAGTAAATGTAGACAGTGTGAACTGGCCAGTAGATGTGTAGGTTCCACAGGCATTTGTTGGATATCTTTATATGAAACAAAATTAATAATTTCGTTGAACCCTGCAAACACAAACCTTCTAAAAATATGCTTTTATTTCAATTCAGATGATTATATATTTTAATCTCAAATTATCTTAATAATTAACTATAACTCACCATTTAAAACTTTGGAGCTATCATATCCTCCGCATAATGATATTTCTACCAACTTTTGTCCTCTCTGTAAACTCATTTCACTTTATGAATACAGACACAGTAATCCTTTATGAAGAACGAGATGTTACTAACACCTTGGGTAAAAGGATTAACATAAAAGTGGTAGAATAATAATTGTTTATGCAATAAATAATCCTTAAGTACCCACTTGCTTACAAAAACATTCACCCTCATTGGCTAACAGTTTCAAACGTTCCCGATAACATAAGGCTACCCTCATATTCATTGGCTACCAAACTTAATAATGTTATTTTGCACTTAAGTTGAGTTATGTACTTTAATAGAATTCTAGTGAGCTCTTAAAATATTGATTGAAAAGGAGCAGATATTTGAAACAGCAAGTTACATATCTGTTTGATTTCTGTGCTTCCTTTCCTTATAGTATGTCAAAACTAGATGTGTATATATATATATATATATATATGTGTGTGTGTGTGCGTGCGTGTGTGTGGTGCGTGGTGGTGTGCGTGTGCGTGTGTGTCTGTCTGTATTACATTGTTCGTTTCAAGTCTTCTTTTTTTAATCAAACGCAACATTAGAGTGAATGTGATTTACTCAAAGTAATGCAGGAAAAAACATAAAAACTCGGTATGAATATGGGTGTGAGTCTGCTAGCTAAGCGACAATTACTTTATTTGTTGCGTAATTTCATCTGTTGTTAATAAATATGCAAATGCATCACAATGTGCAATGAATTTAAGAGTGGAAGTATTTTCTGAATATCGTTGGTTTTAGTTTATTATAAAATGATAAGTTATTCTTAATTTTTATGATTATAATTATTATTATTTCATTTTCATATTTATTGAATATTAAAGATTGACTTCTGCATTTTTTGTTCTTTATCAAAATATAACATTATATACATAAATATGATAGTGAGACGGTAGCGTTAAAATAACATTTGTTAGTAATATTGATGATAATATCTCGAATCACAGATAATATCAATAATAATAATAACAATAATTGTAAGTAGTAACACCAATCACCTCTTTGTTGTTCATTTAATTTATTGAAAATATTTAAATTCGATACTGTTTGGAAAAAGGAATATTTTCTTTGATGACTTTCATAAAATTAATGTTTTAATATAAATTAACAAATCTTATTCTATTAAATATTTAATAACTTTCCAAAAAATTGAGTTTAATTCAAAAAATAAATATTAGGAAGTAAACGTTACGTAAAAAAATTATGTAAACAAGTTATTCAAGTGTCAGAAAATTTAAAGTTTATGAACTGAGAGTTACGGAAGATTTTTTATTGATCTATTAATTAATTTTAAAGGAAAAATTTGTTTTCAAAAAAATATTTCTATTATTTTTTAAATTAATAATTATTTTTAAATGTTCATTAGGTGATTAATCATTTAATGACAGTAGATTGGTTGTTATTATTAAAATTGTTATCATTAACATTTATTTAATTTCATCGTAAAAATTTCGGATCATTAAACATTGTTCTTAATTTTCAGACTACTGCATCACCGTGACAGTGCATTTTCAGAGTGACTGGTGATTGAACCAGATTTAAAGCTGTGGTTAGAAGAAGTTATAAAATTATCCTAAAAGTGCAAAATGCGAACTTAGCAATGTAACATTTTCTGTGAGTAATATGGATAGATAGCATGATTAAAAACAGAATGATCAATCGATCATAGAACAGCATGATTAAAAATCATGATTAAAACTGCTTACCTAGCATGCTAAGTTAAAAATTGCCAAACTACCACTTCTTTTTAATTTTTTGGCTCAAATGAAACAAATTAAAATAAGTAATCATGATTCGTCTGAAAAATTAATCATTTCTAATCCTGTCATGAACTGAGGAAACGAACCTTGAATTCTGGCACCACAAAGTACTCTCAGCTACTTTCTTCTCAAAGAAGAAGCGGTGCAGAAATACTTTGATGTATTCAGACACTGATGAGTTACTAGTCAATGCATTCATCTTGAAGTGACGTACAATTATTTTAAAAAATTTTAACCGATAGTCATATAGCTACAAGAATGAAGTTGCAGGGAACTAAAATTGTCTTCTCAATTCTCTATGGGATCGATCCTTATTATAAAAATAAACTGATGGAATCTCTTACTTCTTGTAATAATTTTGTTATGGGATTTGATGAGTCATTGAATAAAGTTTGTCAATAAACTCAAATGGATGTAAATGTCAGATTCTGGAGTACTGAAAAAAAATGAAGTTCATACATGATACTTAACACCTGCTTTTTTCTTGGCATAAAAGCTTCCGATCTTCGTTCGTTTAAGGAAACACTTCTAGCGTATATGTTTTAATAAAATTTTATAAATCTCAATGAAAGGCCCAGATGTTAATCAGAAATTTTCCAAAAAATTAAAAACTGAGCTACAGAAAACTAAAGAAATCAATGATCCTATCATACCTTGATATGGGGCAGTCGCAGTCTTCGTGACATGCATGGTGCATTTAGATGTGGAATTCAGGCCACTACTAGGAATATTGTTCAACTTTTAAGTTTAATTTATTTTCTATTTAAAGATGTGCAGATTCGCCGCACTCAATTAACAGAGTGTTCAGGGTCAAATCTTTGTAGCAAAAATGTTGTGCAGTCAGTTGGATAGAAAATGATACTGTTGCTGCTTATGTTATTGAAATTATTTCAAAATTTGTAAAAAATTGTGGTAGGTTTACGGCATGATAAAAAAGAACTGACTAGTCCTAGTTACAGAATTGTAACTGAAGTACTTTCAGATCCTTTTCTGTCAGCAGAACTAGAATTCTTTTAATTATTAACAGCTGAATCACAACCATTCCTACAAGAATGTCAAATAGATGCTCCTATCGCAACCATTTTTGCACAGATCTTTAATCATAGTTCTTCAAAATATAATGCAAAGCAGTATAATTTAAAGTATAGTATAGTGTAAAACAAATAAAGGGAAGTCTGTTAGAACTTATCAAATATAGACTTAACTGATGAAAGCAATTTGCTTAGGATTTGGTGCTAATAAAACTATCAAAGAATTGAAAAATAAAAAATATCACTGATGTTAAGACTTTACAATTTCGAAAAGATCCCGCAACTGATTTGAAAGCTTTTACACAAATATTGTTGATGTGATTACCTTTATTATGTAAGCTTACTAAAGCTGTCTCATGTTTTGATCCAAGTTTTGTACACTTTCCTAAATAGAAGTAGGAGTTTGAAAAGTCTACTTACTACTTTTAGTGAAAACATTTGATGAGATTATTCGAGATTTCGACAGTTTATATTCTTAACCTTTGACACAATACTAAATTCTAACACACGCTAATCTAGAATCGTTAGTAAAACTGTTATCTTAGTGACTATCTTAGTCAAGATTTTGTCTCATGGCAACACTAATGTTGGGAGAGGTTCTTCTGTGAATTGCGAATGTTTAATTGGAAATTTGAAAAACGAAACTTTAATTCCTCAACGATTAGTATAAGATTATATCTTAAGTGGAACAAATCGAGACATTATAACTCTTGATGTTCCAAAATCTTTAGTTCATTCTTACTAGAACTCGTGTTCAAAATTGTCAGAAGGAATTGAACGTCAGAAAGAAGAATCTATGATAACTGAATCAGATGATTTGAAAAGAGAATGTGTGGTAAATGAAAAAAGAACTGGCATCAAAAAAAGCCAAACTTTTAACTGTTATTCAATAATCATTTCAAAAATCTTTAATAATTTTATTTATCAACTATTAGAAGTTTAATTTGTTTTAGTTTATTTTTGTTTTAATCATTTTAAATTAATTTTTATATGATTATTTAATTAGATGAAAAATACCAGGTACAGTTGCAATGCACTAAAAGTTGACGAAACAAAAAATAAATTGTTCAAATAAATATAGTTGAATACATCTTTATTTTTTTTTAATCTTATACCATATTTAATTATTATCCCCTTATTAATATTATATTTTTGTTAGCTGATTTATTTTGAAAATTTAATTTTTGTGAATTTGTAATTATTGAATTACTTACCTCTTCTGTACAATTTATATTATAGAAATTTGTTAATTTTACCATTGACATGTCCTTTAAATCTTCCACTTATTCCTTTCATTCCTTCTCCTCTCCGTTTCAGATGGCCTTGATATTCGCCATAATATTCTCCAGTCTGTTTTTTCTCGTAGCCTTTCAGAGTTGCATTTCTGTCATATAATGCTCAGAGTATTCCGTCCGAGTAGGATTTTGTTAATTATTTTGAAAATTTAAATGTATACCCATGTATTATTGTTTTATTAGTGAAATCTGTCTTAAACTTTCACTCCCTTCTAATATTTATTCACTTCCAGGTTTAATAATAATCCATAAAATCGCCATTGCGGGTGCAGTGGTGGTGTCGCTATTTGTCTTCGAGGTGATCGTCCTTTTAAAATAATAGCGAAATTCTTGAACGACTATTCGTCTGTAAAGGAATATTTATTTACTGAAATTACTTTCTCTGGAATCAAATTATTCTAAGGAGTGTGAATTCTGGAAAGCTCACCATACTTCCATCCTTTGCTACTTTCCATCAGGTAAATTATCATTCCCATCTTGATCTGTTTTATCCTCCCTTAAAGATGTATGTTTCTATGGTCAACTTCCTGGTCCTGGGTTTTTATACGATGACCTAATTTATCTATCCTATAAGTTGTGTGATCCTAAGCCGTCCCCTAAATTTTCCAATTTTCATAGCTTTTTAACAGTATCGACATACCATCTTTACTTGTGGATGTCCAGCTTATTGATAGGGATTCAATAGAATTCAATAGTCTTATCATCAAGCTGTTTGATTAGCATGCTCCACTTAAAGGAGTGAAAACGAAAAGAAAGGCAACACCATAGCTTAATGATTCTATTAAACAAGTTATGGCTAAGCGTGATCAAGCTAAAGTCAGAATTAAAGCAAACGCCAAATGTACATAAATGTGTAGAAATGCCAGAAAGCAATACATTTCTGCTTCCAAAAGCCAATGCTCTTCTGCAAATATTTGGAAGTTCTTCAGCACTTTAGGTGTTGGTAATTCTCATGCTGATGCATATTGCTAGCTTGACCTTAATATTTTGAATTCATTCTTTGCTAAGCCCCTGTATCACTTGACCCAGCTCTTAATTTGGAAACATTGAAGATTATTCATCCTCTCTTTTGTAACAACGAATTCACATTAATATTTGTTATAAAGAAGTCTAAACCAACCCTTTGGTGATAAAAACCAATTCAATGCGATGTAATGGCCTAAGTACTAAAGCATTTAAGCTTATCTTGGATATCGTAATCCGTGTTATGACTGACATATTTAATATGTCTCTGATAACTACCACTTTCTCTTCTGAATGGAAAGAAACATATATAATCCCATTTCCGGAAACATTGTCGTCTAGAGATCCTAAAGACTTTTAACCCATTTCCATACTACCATTTCTTTTGAAAGTCTTTGAGGGCATAGTTCATGTTCAACTTGTTCGATACCTCACTGCTTGCAAATTTTTACATCCACTTCACTCTTGTTATGAAATTGGACATAGTACCTCAACAGCATTGCTGAAAATTACAAATGATGTATAATTAGCCATGAATAACACTCAACTCACAATACTTATACTTCCTGATTTCAGCAGTGTGTTCAACTCTGTCGATGTTGATATTTTGCTAACTTTTCTAAAGTCTTTGAATATATCTCAACACTTTTTAGAATGGTTTAGTTCATATCTATATGGATGTTGACATCTGTAAAATCCTTAGATTCATTCTCTGAATTACGGACTATCAGGTGGTGTGTCTCAAGAAGGGGTTCTTTCTTCACTTCTTTTTTCAATATTCATCGATAGGGTTGTTGGGAATATACATAATAATTACCATCTTTACACTGATGACTTACAAATATATGCCCTTACTCTTTAGCAACCGCTATAAATAACGTCAGTGAAGACCTTGCTTCAATCAGTCAGTGGGCTCATAGAATGAGTCTGTTAGTTAATTAAATTAAGTCCTAAGCTATTGTGATGCCATATCTAACATTAAATGATACAATAATTTCATTTACATCAACTTTTAAAGACTTGGGTCTGCTGGTCGATCAGAATCTTAGCTGGCAGCTTGAAGTAAACAATATTAGTCATTGTATCTTCAGTAGAATGCTATTTCTCAAGCATCTTCAAAATTTTCTAGACGTTTAAACTAAAGCTCAACTCTGTCAAACACTGTTACTCCCGCTGCTTGACTATGGAGATGTATGCTACCCAGACCTTGGAGAATATCATCTTAATCGAAAATTAGAACGTCTTCAAAATTTGTGCATCTGCTGCATATTTTTGCAGTCAAAATATTTTTGGTTTATATGATCATAGAAGACTCTGAAATTGACTGGATATCAGGAACTTGCTCGCTATAAATGTGTTAAAAATTATGCGAAAAATTTCTTCCTCCCAGAATCTCTTAGTCCTACACGTCCTAATTCCATTTTGTTCTCCTTTCTTTGTTCTCAACAATGTCAAGATTTTTGATCATTCCTTTTTTTGTCTTTGCATTGTATTATTTTTCATTTTGTTTATTTATTTGTTGCTGTTTGTTGTTAATATCATAATTAGTTTTGTTTTTTCTTAGTGTTTTACAGTGCAATATGTTCAAATTAATCAATGTGGTTGACTAAAAGAGATTGCTCTTGTAACACCAAACATGTATATTGTGTATACTTTGAAATCTAAAATAAATAAACAAATAAATTATTGATTCTTACAATATAATCAAAACTTTAAATATCTTAAAGATATAAATAAAATTTATAATTACTTTGCTAGAAAACCGAGAAATATCAGGGAATTTTGAAATCATTTCTTTGTGGTCAGTGTGTTTATTTCAGGAATGGGATTATTGATTTGGGGGTGGTTATGACTAATCATTGGTTAGTATTATATTTATTCAAATTATTGTGTGTTTATGTCTGTCTTGTTATTGCTACAAGTTTTGCGTCCATTTAGTTGTTATTCTTATGTGCCTGTATTGAATAATAATAAAATCATACATATTCTTTCACATGCCCAATGCTTTGGGTAAATCTGTAAGTTGCACATGGATTCTTCAAAAAAAAAAGATAAATAAATAGATAAAATAAATAAGAGTAGAGTGTTCTTTGATTGGTCTTTCAGAAAAGCAACGTTTGTTTTGAATGTGAGACGCCAAACTGGTTTGCAGTAGGTTACCAACCCCATTAATTTTTAACAGAATCTTGAAAAAAATATTCCTATTCACTTTTTGTAAAATACTTATGTATTCATTTTTTGACAAAGGTGGGGAAACCATGTAATGAAAATGGTAAAAATTGTTCACTTGGTTGAGAACGGAGACAATCCATTCTGTTGTAAGGATTGATCTTCTCATGGATCACTCTTTGTTGCAGTACTCCGGGCCATTATCACTTCTTAACACTTTGACTGTCCTCTTTGTTTGATTTTCTACTTGAGGTTTGAATATCTTGAAACACTTCAAAGCCTCAAGCCGTCTATAAATACATTCTCCATAGGTTCATAGATGTCTGTATGCACTATATCTAGCATCTTATTGCTTGTCTGGTTAGTGCTCTTAAATGGTAACTGACACTACTGGCCTTTGCAACATGTAGTACCCTAGGACTTTCTTATATACATTTTTTCATCAAGGGACATAGCCAGTACAGTATTCTTCATCTGATTTAAGTAGTCTTTATTGATATGTCCTAATCTGCGATGCCATGTTACTCTTGACTCAACTGATGCGGCCAAATGTACTTGGTTAGTAGGTGTACTTTTTATAACCCGTTGACTAACAATGCTGTGGCTATAAACTCATCCTTTTTATTGTATACTGAACAAGTGTCGTCCATAAATGATTCCCTGCCTTTTCTAATAAGCTGGCTAACAGACAGTAAGTTTGTTGTTAGATTTGTTACATTAAACACAACTTCTGCTATCACATCATGCTCACAATTCTCAGTCGTAGTCATGATTTTCATATCGCCAAACCACAGTACTGACATCTTTTCACTGTTTGCAACCAAAATTTCTTTACTTTGTTCAGACAAAATGTTCATAATACAACTTACATTTGCTGTTAGGTGTACACTTGTGTTCGAGTCGGTACCCCATTCATCTTTGTTGAAATCTTTGCTTAGGAACACTGCACTAAATGCATTGGACTGCATTCGATCTTTATTCTTGTGATGTGACAAGTTATTTTTGTTATTTGTACACTGATTTCCATAGTTGCCTGTTTGATTACATCGATAATTTTCATCAACTTGACATTTGATTTTGACAAGTCAGTTCTACCTACATCACCATTCTTCCTGGCCAATAGACAGATTCTTATTCCTTTTTCCATTGAACCTTGAACAAATGACGAATTCACTGCTAACTTCATTCTCATCTTGTTCTGCCGACTCCATATTCAACAGTTAGGTTTTGATGGAATCTGCTGTTATAGTAATCCCGGTAAGTTCATTAGCCATGATCATAGAGGAGAATCGGTCAGGTATTTCCTCTAACAGTAATGACCTCATCCATGGTTCTTTAATTTCGAATCCCATACTGTTTAATTTCTGTGCTGTGTTGATAATCTGCATCATGTACGATGCCATCGAGCTGCAATTTTTTCGGCGAATCAAAATTAAATTCTTCAGCAAACTTATTTGCGAAAAACAAGTGTCGCCGAATAGTTGTTTCAGCTTTTCCCACAAATCCTTCACATTGTTGACATATATGTGTAAAGAAGGGTTTTTCATCATCCGCAACTCCTGTTTCCTTCTTTTTTCTGTCTTCATGTAATGTTTCATGCCTTCAAGAATTAGGAAATTCTCTGCTGCTAAAAAATCTCAGAACAATTTTCACATTCCTTTAGCTTGATCACATTAAGATGATAGTAAGTAGTCACTAAATTTGTACACAAATATAATCATCCATCATTACATAGTTCAGTCGTATCTTGAGACAGACTTCCACATTAACAATAGTCTTAAAATGTGTGATTTATGAATGAAAGGCTCATAACCTCATAAAAGAATGACTTTTTTAGGGTCAAAATATCACTGACTGTTTATAACCGAATAAGGGTACTGTTACAAACACTTCTTCTCACAAACAGTATTATGAATGTATTGCTGACCAAGCAGTGGTTCTCACAGATTTTGTGATTAATGCAATCCAACACGAAATGCATTATTTTCTTGAAAAACATATTCTGATCTAACGCCAGACCGGATTTGATATTCGTGATGGACACAAGTGTTGCATTAATTACCAATACTACTAATTCCTGTTATAATTACCATAATTAAATAAATATTTATTTTTTAAAATGACTATTTCATCGAACCTCGTGACAGTACACTCTAAAAATCATAAGATTGCAGTACTAAATTCAAATTGTAATATATTTCAACAAAAATTACACATTTACAACCAATATTCTTAGCTGGTAAATGGTTTAAAGTTCCATAATCTTCAGTTTACCAGTTATTCACTGTACATTTAGAGGTTCATACAATAACGCAAGGTGGAACTCGTTAATAGTATTTTTAAAATCTTCATTGTTGAGATTGAAATATATTGTTTGGAATAACTAAGCAAAGTTAACAGCTTCCCATATGTACACAATTATATTACATGCAAACTGCAACCGCTAGAGAACTGCTGGTCTTTATACACACTTGACAGATTTATTGTTCCATTTCTTTATATTGTTTAGACAAAGGTTATTTTTTTGACGTTTTTGTAGTATTATTTAAAATTCTACTTGTTTTTAAGTAGATGTTTTTATTATTTGAAACATTCAAAGCTTTATGCCCTTATCACTAACTCCCCTAAGTATGTATGTGCGCACGTAATGAAAATGAAAAATAATTCACCATCAGATTGAAAGTGTCATGGGGGAGAGATTTCAATAGATATACTTTTCCCACACAAATCTGAACACTGTAATTAAAGAGAGGAGAAGAGTAAGGAAAGATACTTTTATTTGAGTTTCCCTTATTATTTTGCAGTCACTGAATTTTTTTTCATGTTCATATATTCTACTACAAATAAAAAACCATTATTTAATAAATTCATAGTTTTATTACTTTATTTCTCTATATTCTTTCACTTCTTTCCACTGCAGTGAATGCAGCTATATGTCATCAAAATTGTGTGCTAAGTAGCACACAATTTTGATGTAAAACATTCTATTTTTTTGTTAAACTATGCAATCGAAAATTGGTGATCACTCCAACAATAAGTACCGTACACTATCCATCATGTAAACTAGTTCAAAAATAATAACTCCATCGTCATATTGTTCCAGAAAGATTGAGAACATGCCGCCAAATCTCAAGTTGGTTGATATTTTACCGTATTGTGTGTACTGAGCTGCTGGGCGCTAATAGGCTGAGTTCTTACAGAGACAAAAAGATGTCTTTAAAATAGGGTGAGGATTATTTCACTTCTTCAACATCTTACTTCATTTAAATTACAGATCACTGTCATTAGTAATTTCCTACTGAAGCAATCATTTGTATGTATTAAGATAAATAATAATCGTGGAAAATAATGTTTTTTTTTGCTGTTTTCAAAAATGCTTTCCTTTACTAGTTTCCATAAACACAATGATAAAAGTACAGAATTTAATAGTTTTTCTATATTGTTATTTATAATGACATCATTTCCGGATCTTGACAAACCTCATTCGTTCCTGACACATAGAACTGACATATAGAAGCTCATGAATATATTTGTTCACTGTTTAAGCGTCTAGCAAATTCTTCTACCAATTAATTCTGAATTTCTAGTCTTGTGTTTGTGTTTAGCTCCTTCTTTTCTTCTCATCTATTTAATGTTTGTACGATTATATTACAGGCTATAAGACAATCTTGTGCGAATATTGTGGCTTTATGATCATAAACAAGATTGGCACGAGGAATGTCTGAAGTCCTGTTTGTTGCACCAAGGAGATATCAAGTGGCACCTTTTATGACATATTGAACAACGAATTCTAACAAGTCCAAGTGTGTAACTGGCAGTAGGACATTTATCAAGGTCCATTTGCCATACGGCCATTAAAGATGGCATCATCTTGATAGTGAGACTTTTACGACAGTCAACAGTGATGTCAATTCATGGGAGTCGAGAGTGAAAGTGCATAAAACACATTTTAATGTAATGTTTGTGAAAAAGGATCATTTACTAAGGCATTTTTATTTGTGTATAAATGTAAAGATACTGGCATCAGTCTATGTGCAGTATTTGTGATGCTAAGTTTCGTAATAAGGGTAAATTAATAATAATTTTTGGACACATACAGGTGAGGAGGTATAAGTGTGGCATGTATGAAGCAAGTATTACAGATAATAGTAATTTAACCAAGTCTATTAGAACACACATGAAAAAGTCTTAAAGTGTGACGTGTGATGTAGGTTTAACACAAATGATAATTAACAACACATATGAAAACATACACAGGTGAAAAGCCCTTCAAGTTCACCACATGTGATGCACATTTTACAAATAATAGTAAATTAACTAGAGAGATAAGAACACACAGATGAAAAGCTCTTTAAGTGTGGCATATGTGATACATATTTTACAATTAATAGTAATTTGAACAAGCACTTGAGAACACACACAGGTGAAAAACCCTTCAAGTATGTCACATGTGGTGCAATATTTATGCAAAATAATAGTTTACCTACGAAAAAAATTCTTCAAGTGTGTTGTGTAGTGTAATTTTTGCAAAGTTTTATTTTAACCATGCATGTGAGAATATATACAGGTGAAAAGCCCTTCAAGTGTGACATGTGTGGTCTAAATTTTAAACAGAATGGTATTTTAATTACGCATATGAGAACACACACAGGTGAAAAGCCCTACAAGTGTGACATATGTGATGCGAGATTTGCACAAACTAATTATTTAACTGAGCACATGAAGACACACACAGGTGAAAAGCCTTACAAATGTAGCATATGTGATGTGAGATTTGCACATATTAATAGTTTAACTACCCACATGAGAACTCACACGGGCGAAAAGCCCTTCAAGTGCACCACATGCGGTGTGCGTTTTACACATAGTAGTACTTTAACCAATCACATTAGAACACACACAGGTGAAAAGCCCTATAAGTGTGGCATATGTGATGCATGTTTTACAATTAACAGTAATTTGACTAAGCATATGAGAAAACATACAGGTGAAAAGCCCTTCAAATGTGCCACATGTGGTATAAGATTTTCGGAAAATGGTAGTTTAACCACGCACATGAGAATACATACAGGTGAAAAACCCTTCAAGTGTGTTATGTGCGGTGCAAGTTTTACAAAGAGTTGTATTTTAACCACGCATATGAAAATACATTCAGATGAAAAGCCCTTCAAGTGTAATGTGTGTGGTTTAAGTTTTAAACGGAAAGGTTATTCGATCACGCATATGAGAACACACACAGGTGAAAAACCCTACAAGTGTGGCACATGTGATGCGAGATTTGCACAAACTAGTAATTTAACCAGTCATATGAAGATACACATAGGTGAAAAGCCCCACAAATGTGACATATGTGATACGAAATTTGCCCAAGCTAGTAATTTAACTACGCATATGAGGATTCACACAGGCGAAAGGCCCTTCAAGTGCACCACATGCGATGCACGTTTTACAGATAATAGTACTTTAACCAG
Organism: Druceiella hillmani; assembly: GCA_039881145.1. Lineage (NCBI taxonomy): Eukaryota > Metazoa > Arthropoda > Insecta > Lepidoptera > Hepialidae > Druceiella > Druceiella hillmani. The sequence continues at coordinate 2,002,671 of JAYKKI010000009.1, read as the reverse complement.
ACACATAAGAACACATACAGGTGAAAAGCCCTTTAAGTGTTGCATATGTGACGCATGTTTTGCAGTTAATAGTAATTTGACCAAGCACATGAAAGCACATACAAGGTGAAATACCCTTCAAGTGTGCTACATGTGTGCAAAATTTATGCAAAATCATAGTTTAACCACGCATATAAGAACACATACGACCATTAAACATTTAACCAACATTAAAAACCATTTGAAGCATGTTGTGTGTGGTTCAAATTTTACAAAGAATTGTATAATAACCACGCATATGAGAATATATACAGGTGAAAAGCCATACAAATGTGGCAAATGCGATGTGAGATTCACGCAAGTTAGTAATTTAACTACGTACTTGAGAACACACACAGCTTAAAAGCCTTCAAGTGTGACATGTGTCATGTACATTTTAAAGATAATAGTAACTTAATTGTGCACATAAAAACACATACAGATGAAAATCCCTTTAAATATGTCGTGTATTGTGCAAGTTTTACATAGAAAGGTATTTTGGCCACACACATAAAATACAGGTGAAAAAGCCTTACAAGTAATATGAAATTTACAAATAATTGTAGTTTAACCAAGCATGTGAGAAAGCACTATTTAAAATGTATGACATTTATTGCTCTATTCTGTATCTTTTTTTTACATTTATTGCTCTATTTGGCTCGTATTTCAATATCAAATTGGTTTTAAACGATGAACTTTAAAATTAATTTTTAAGTTTACTTTGAAACAATTATATTTGAAAAAATATTTTAAGTATGAACAGAACTGGCACTAGAAGGGTTCCATATGCATGTAGCTTTGCAAAGAAATTTAAAGATTTAAGTGTATATAATATTTCTATTGAACTATTCACAAATATTGATATTATTTTCCAGTATGTGTCGCAAATATATCGTCATCATTGTCTTATCTCATTTATTGATACAATTTGACTGAAATAATATTGCATTGAATTAAATTAAATGTCACCACATTTAACTTATTTCATGTTATTTTTATTGTTTCATACATAATTCACTATGTCCTCATGTAAAAATTCCACCTATCAAAAACATCACAGTGAAAAGTGGCAAGTTCCTCTTTAAAAAGTTACAAACACTTAGAGAATAATTAAGTGAAGTAATAAGTGATTCAACTGAATGTGCTTTAACACAGTTTCACACTTGGGGAATCAGGGATCCTAAACAGATCTGGTTTATACTAAATAGATAATATTTAGTATTAGAGCTACAGGTATTGTTACAATAAATATATAGTTATAGAAATCTATTATGTTTTTATGAAACTTGATTAACGAAGAACGTTACGGTAACCTTTTGAAGAACGTTATGGTAACTTTTATCTTCGTTTCTTGCACACTTTTTTCTTGTTTCCAGATTCATTGATATCCAAGATTCTACATGTGTACCAATGCTATATAGCTCTTCTGAAAACAACCTTTAGGTTTTCATTATTTGTGAGTGAAGAGATGAATGAACGAGTGAAGAAGCTACAATATTAATTATTTTTGATGCCCAATATCTGGGAAACTACTATTGACGTGTTAGAACTAAGTTTTTATCCCTCTACACACTATAAATACAGGCAGATAGATTTCTAACATTTGCTGAAGTGGTGTCAAAATAACTGTGAAGTGATTCATGTAAAGTGTGCAGTATTCACTAGTGTAACTGGTGGTGAACTGCTGGGCACCTAGATCATGAGCATTACCTAAAATAGAAGAGCTATGATGCTATAAATACAGGCAGACAACTGGATGAGACGAAGTTATTTATATTCCATTATAGCACATCATCATGGAACCCTAAAAATTGGTGCATTTTACAAATAGATTTCTTGAAAACCAAACTCTGTAAACCCATAATGGATTTGCTGCTATTACGATGTTTAGTCATATATAAAAAGATACTCTCCTATGAAAGTAGACTAAGACGCATTGTTAAAACTATGAATGATAAAACAAAAAAAAAATTACTTATCAATCAATATATTGAACATGTCAAGGATTTGCATTGTATCAAATATATGATTATATAAGTCACCATAATTGAAACATATTTAATGGCTTAAGTATCAGTTAGTTTATAGTTGAATAATCCACTGCTATGGAATATTAATAAATCAGCTACATCAGCATAGACCTTGCTACATTCCCACGTAAAGCTGAATATCAGCTAACAGCCTTTATTGATGCAAATTTATACGTAACTGTAGATATTCCCTATACCTAATCTTGTTACATTGGTGTTGCGAATTATGCATGCACCAAACATGTGTCTTAATTACTTATAATGTTTTATATATTGTAAGATCTTTCACAATTCTATAATGACATTATATAGTTTTATTTTTAAAGAATCTTTTTATTCTCCGCCTTTCTAATTATTTCCTTAGGTATGTTCCAACTGACAAGCATTATTCAAATTTCCTTAAGTTGTTTATTGCAACATAGTGCGTAATACACTATGTACATTAATTGTAGCAACAATAACCAATAATTTGCTTTATGACTCATGGCAAGGTAATTAATTATCTATTACCAGAATTATGGCAGATTAGGAGCAAAATTTAAAAACATACTTAAATATTCTGGCAAATAATTATGATGTCATCATGCTTGTTGGAACCTGGCTGTTACTGAGTATAATGAACTCAGAATTTGTTGATGATAAGTATACAATTTATTATTGGGATAGGGACTTTCATGAGAGTGCTAAACATACTGGAGGTAGAGTTTTGGTGTTTTTTACGGGCCAGATTTGTGGGCTTACGGTGCCATAGATTATGAAAGGCTTCAGCGTGGGATTTTAAATTTAATTTATCTGTAGATAATCAGAAATGTATACTGTGTGTAGTCTGTCTGCCACCAAAAGCACCTTAATCTAAATACGGAACACACTATCAATCCACAGAAAATGTACGTGGAACAAAACAATTGCATGTGAATATGATTTACCATCAATTGACTATCACCATGAAGGGGTATATTTCAGCCAGACACACCAATTATTCGTCTCGCTTAGCTCGTATCACTATGAACACATTAACCTTTATCCATCTTAAACGACATAAATGCATATAATAATAACAATAGACTTTTGAATTTAATTGTTACAAATGTGGATTGTTTGTGTGCTGCAGCTGAGCCATCTGACCCATTTACCATTGACCCTGAATCCCAACTTCTTGCTTTGAGTCAAATGAGTAAATAGTACAACTGTCTGAAGGATACCTATGAATTAATTGTTTTTAAAATTAGTACTCTAAAATGTATCTCATTTTATATAATGTTTTTGTATGATCGCAATTCTACTCGTTTGGAATCCTCTACACTCTATTTATTCAGACAGTATTTATGGCATACAAAAAACATTATGAGGCCATTACATTACCATACCGTTGCTTCCAAACTACCTTGCAATATCTTACTCAATAAATGTAAGTGTGGCATCCTCAATCATGGGTGATCATTGTTAGAGCTAATAGAAACTTTATAACATCTGGCACAGTAACTATGATAGTCCATCTTTACTGAATCGGATAAAAATTGTCACACCTAAACTTGTGATTCCCAATGGTTCATGTTCGTAACGCACAACAAATGCTGGTGTAATAAGGAGATGATTTTTCTTAATATTATTGCAAGTTCACACATTGTGTGAACTTTCAATAATATCTATATAATATATATAATGCAAGACAGGTGTAAAGAAAAAGCTTTGTGTGATGTGTGTACAGCAGGCAAATATGGACAGAACTCTCAATTTATTTTTTATTCTTTTTGAAATTTTTACTACCTACTAACTTTACTAACTTTTAATACCTAATTACATTTTATGCTGTAACCTTGAATTTATACAATTAATTTATATGTTGTCTTGTCAAAATTATTTTATGTTATGTCTTAGGTATTTTTAAGATATATTGTTTTTTTTATTTGTTCTTAGTGAAATTGTCAGGAAACAAATTTGTGTATAATTTAATGTTTGTAAGACATGTAAATAAATAAACTTGTCATTTGATGTAATTATTTACGACAAACAATATTTGATGATTAGGTATAAGAATAAATGAATTCCTTTATGTTTTATACTAGCTAGATTTGTTCTTAATTAAAATGAATTTATATTTTTATGAAGAAAAATGTTTCAATACTTAATTTTTTGCAGTCTGTATAAGTGCTAAAAGGTGAAACAATGTTTGCATCTGACTTTGCAGAATTTTTATAAATATATATTACCATTTTTAAAACAATTCCAAAGCAAAAAAATATATTACTTATATTGAACCTAGCAACGACAGACAGAAACCAATGGAAGAGATATGGGAGCAATGGCTGTACAATAAGTAAAATTGTTCACTTTCCTCAAATAATTCAATTAAATCCGCCCATTTGTTATAACCCTTGGACCAACATATGGACATGGTTACATCACAACAGTTCCTTGTTTCTCATTTGTAATGTTTAAAACATCGTGATCAATTTAAATCGGACTTTACACTATAACCATTATAATGGCGTCACAGTTTGATTATATTGGTTTCATATGATCTATTTCTTATTTACATATGAATGTAAATTAATAAAATAAATATTCAATCCCCACCCAAATGGTGAACATGTTGTATTATTAATGTTTATATTGATGGAGGAGTTCAAAATCTTGCAAGGAGATTACCAGGTAAAGCCGAGGCAACACTCAGTTGACTTAGAATATTGATATGAAATCAGCTCAAAGAACTTCTAAAGCAACATTTTGATGACCCTCATAGTGGATATTGCATAGCATGAAAATTAAATGTAGAAAGTAACAGGATACAAAATGAAGCGGCTTTAGACTAGAGAAAAATAAATCCTGTAGATGTGGATTTATGTGGAAAAGCCAGTAAAACACCTGTTCAGACTCGGCTTTGAGTGTTTCCCTATATAAACTTCCACCTGCTTTAAGACTATAGAGTTTGGCATAATTTAATAAAATGGAAATGCCGGAAAGCCATAGATGGCACTGAAACTACATCTTTATGTCGATGTAGATAATAAGGTGTTGATGTTTCGTGAAAATTAATTTTTTCACTAATGATTTTATGTGTAAGGTTTGATTTTGTAGCAAAAAAGGGCAATTAGCTATTAGCAATATGCTTGATATCCATGCAGCCTTATAATCCAGATTAGAGACAAAAAATAAATATGAGTATGTACCCACTAGTAGCTACTTTAAATGTGGATCGTTAACGCATATCATATAGATGACTACGATGTCAATTTAAGGCTCCGTCACAGTCTCGCACGTCATCAATATTAATGAAGGTGTTCACTTTACTAACAGGAGTAAATGTACTTAGCCAGGCAATTGTTGATAAAAAACAACCAAGCACTTTTTGAAATGATAACTTTATAGAGTTGAAATGTTATTTATATTCAATATTAACCTATTTATAAAATAACTTACTTCGGAAATACTCCAAAATAAATATTAAATCTCTTTTTTTGTATTTCTAGTCTGCAATAATATTATATTATATATTATTAACTAAAAATTCATTATTGGCATTGCATAAAACAAAGAAGTTGATAAAATTCGCAATAGTATTATATACAATATTATTAAGCTTAATTTAACTTATATATATTTTAATTTTTTACTCATAAAAAGGATATTTTCAACACTTTTTTCGAGTTTACATATATTTACTGAAAATTATAAATGCCATACTTAAATAATTATGACATTATTGGAATTTTGTTAACATAATGTTTGTCCTTAGAAATGCAGCTAATAGATTGTTTTAAAAAGTCAGCACAATATAAAGTGGAAAATGTTGTTTCTTTGTTGTTATTTTTTACAGATTTGTACAACAACTAATCCAACCAACATACAACTATGACAATTTAATAATTTATGGTTTCTAGATTGCTATGGGCTATATAATAAGTATGTGTCGTATAATTATACAGGTATAAATAATAATGTCCACGTAATTGGAGGTAAAGTTACTGGAAAAAAGCTGTTAATGTATTTCTACAGTACGTTAACTATTAAACATTATATTTAGAAGTGTTATCAATAATTGTTTAAGTTGAAAAAGTAGTGTGGGGTACAAATGTGGTAAAGTTTATATCAGTTTATTAAACCATATTAAAACAGATGTTATTTTTTAAGTATTTCCAGAAAGAAAAATTCCTTTTTCCACTTTATAATTTAGTCAATCGTTTAAGTGAAATTAAAATGTCTCGCTTAGCACTATAATATAATAAATTTTGGGCTTACATTCTTGAACAATGTTTGCTAAAAAAACTTAATCAAATAACTTAATTGAATTCGAGTAAAGTTGAGGCGTGCTTCTAGTACAACTGTAGATTCTTTTTAGTGGTGTCTAAACAAATTTAGATTCATAAAAATAATATCATTTAAATTTTATTACAAGTTGCTCTCATATATCCTGAATACTAATTAGGTAGAAATTATCATGGTTCCAATTTCATTAGGATATAATTGTAACCTGAATATTTCTAATTACAGTTCCTATATAATCCGTTTTGTTCCAAGCGGTTTTATTTAATCATATTTATAAAATTTTGTGATCGGGTTTGAATCATGTTTTTTAAATATATATTAAAAGGATGTCGCAATACAGTGTTAAATATTTTTTATGATTGAAATTGTTCACTTGTGAAAAAGTTATAGGTTACAAATTATTCTTGGTATTCCTTTATTGTATGAACATTGTGGCTAAAGGTCTTTAAAATTTAAAACTGTCAACTTGTAAGAGCGTCATAAATTAAATTAATTATAATTACCTTACTCCAAAATAAAATTAATTATACTGTACTAGTTTTTATTTTCAAGATTTATTTTAAGTGTCATACTTTTTTAATACAAAGAAATATAAGTGAACATTTATCAAATTAAAAATGACTGTTGCAAGTAAGTTACTTTTAAAATATTACCCAATTTAAAACAAATTATAATGTTTAAAAAGAGTGCTCGCGTCATATTTTTAATAACAAGGAAATGATACCCAAGGTTTTAAGATTGCAGTTATGTTATCGATCAACAAAACTCTAAATAAATATAAACACGTGCAGAATTTAGATAATAGGTATGATTTAGATAACAGGTATGGATTTTAACTTAACGAATATAACACACACAGAATTCAGATTACATTCAGACAAGTATAGATTTTGGCTCATCAATTGATAGAGAAAATTAAAGGAAAGAAATTTGGTCTGCAATTTGATGAGTACTGGTAGTAGCAAAGATGCACACCATATTTATTAGGTACGCTTCCTGGATGGTACAGTTATCATTGAAGATCTTCTGTTTTGTAAAAGTATTACTGGAAGTGGAAAGACTCAAGACTTATCTAATAATTTTATAAGAATGAATTGGATTGGGAGAAATGCTGATGTATGTATTAATGGCACTCAATCTGTGGCGGGACACTAGAAGGCTACAGCCGGGTCCATAAAGCATGTTGCAGCAATGAGCAGCATGCTCAGTGGACCCATTGATCATCCACAGGGAACATTTCCATCGAATTCGCTGAGCCTTCAAATGAACTTGGTAATAGAAAGTGTCGTAACTGTAGTAAATTACACGAAAACCAGAACACTGAAAGCAAGATTTTTAAAAAAAAACTATGCGAGGGTATGAGAGCTAAACAGAAGGTCCTTTTATATTTCTGCAGTGTACAATGGCTATCACTTGGCAATGTAATATCTCATGCGTTTGAACTGCATTAAGAAATCTATACTTTTCTGCAAGAGGAAAGTCATGTGAATCCTAATAACTTTACCGAACCAAATATTTTACTGAAATTGGCCTACTTGTGCGACATATTTCATAAACTGAATGACTTGAATTTTTCTCTGCAAGGCAGTAACATACATGTCTTGAAACTTATAAAAAATATTTCAGCATTCAGGAGAAAACTACAATTGTGGATAAAAAAATAAATGGTGATGGTGGTCAAGATACTTTTCCTACATTATTCATATCATTAAAGCATTTACAAAATATTTGGATTAAGGGATATAGTGACTGGATGTATATTGTGGAGGCTTTAGAAAACCACGAAACCTCTAAAATGCATTTACAAGCGTGTACCATATACGAACAGTGGCAGGTATGTGGTACTCTAGACAAAGAATAAGAGTCCATACTTAAAGAAGAAAAATCTTTTTGGCGTCGAGTAATGCACCTCTGACTAAACCAAGTGGAAATTTTCTATTGAGTTATCAGTGAAATATGATATATTTTCCAAGAGCTATTAAACAAACCAAAAGGTCAAATCAAATAATTATTGCTTTTCTTTCACAAAATGTTGAATCCGTATTAATAAAAGAAATAGTGATGTACCATTTTATTCCATTATAATTGATATAACTCAAGATATATCAAAAATATGTGTGTCAACTGTGTGTATCAACTGTGTGAACTCTATCGTTACTTTGTAACTTTTTGAATTGGAGCACCAAAATCTTTCGTTATCAGTCATTTTTTGGTTACCACGGAAATGGACCGTATTGCTTAGGCTATATCGAACCAGATTATAAAATCTGTAAATGAAAAAACATTCCCCCCAGCAAATGTCGTGGACATTTGTTGCGCTGATACCATGAAAGCAATTTATGTTCAAAAACTTATCAGAAACGTTGGGTTAAATGCAGTGTATGTGCATTGGGCTGCTCATTATTTAAATCTAGTAGTTAATGATGCTGTAAAAAATGTGTTAGAGATTTCTTTTAAATCTGTTCAACAAGTTTATATGTTTTTTTAGCCATAGCATTAAAAGGTGGAATATTTTATGAAGTTTTATTTCTGGTATTCAAAAATATCCACAGCCCTTGTAATATTAAAAAAAAATAATTCAACACGGTGGTCAGGATGATATAGTACTATTTTTGCTCTAAAAGCCCGGTTTGTAGAAGTTCAAAAAGCGCTAATAAAAACTATTCTATTAAGTTCCAAAGCAGATGAGCGAAATGAAGCTATAAAATTAAAGAAGAAGATGGAAAACTGTGATTTTATTATATTACTGGTCTTCCACTGCGAAATTTTACAAACAGTCAGCATAGTTTCTAAAGCACTTCAGTCTAAAATAATAGATCTATCATAAGCATCGAAGCGTTTAGAAGTTTGTTTGGAAAATATTAAAAATTATCGTCATGAATTTGAGGAGTTAAAAACCCAAACCTGTAGCGTAGCAAGAAATCAGAGCATAAGTCCCGAGTTTTTTGAAACTCGCCAAAGGAAGGTGGAACGCTATTTCGATGAAATTTGCGAAGATGAACATTTGCAAGACTCTGAAAGTTTGTTTAGAGTGAACGTATTTTATGTGTATTAGACATCATTATAAACATTTCGTTGGAATAAACGAGATAGTTTCCAATTTTAGTGTCTTACATTCTACATCCATGAAACATTTAAATGACTTAAACTTTTTAGACAAAGCTGTAGAATTTGTCGATTTGTATAAAAAAGATATATCTGTTACATTCACAAAAGAATTTCTTAGATTTCGGTCAACTTTTAGAAATGATATCAAAGAATTACGTCTATAAGGGAACTCGCAGATTTATTAATTATAAAAATCTATTTTGTCCCCGAAGTATGCATCGCTTTAACCTCCTGAGTGAAACTGTAGTATATTTACGATAGAAAGAAAAGAATCCTGCACCGCCATATAATGAAATTTGCTAAAACTTTTTAGTTAGATAGTTAAAATATCTGTCTGCAATACTGAGTGGTAATTGGCTAAGGAAGTGGCATAGATTTTTTTAGTGTTCATTTCAAGTGGACGATGGTGTTGGTAAGTTTATTTGGATTTTTTAAAGTACTATGTTTTTGTAGATTTTGGTAATTCTTTGTTTGTTTTAATGCATTTATCCTAATTACACAATGTTCTTGTATTTTAACTCACAAAAACTAAGAAATTGACAATAAAAGTTTTATATTGTACTAGTAAAATATTGGTTCTCAACGTGTGTGTACTAAGCATGCCCAGTGTAGTAACTATACAACATAAGACATTACATGAAAACCAGAGTAGTAATTGTACAACATAAGACATTACATGTAGCCAATGTAGTAACTGTACAACATAAGACATTACATGTAACCAGTGTAGTAACTGTACAACATAAGACATTACATGTAGCCAGTGTAGTAATTGTACAACATAAAACATTACATGTAGCCAGTGTAGTAACTGTACAACATAAGACATACCATGTAGCCAGTGTAGTAACTGTACAACATAAGACATTACATGTAGCCAGTGTAGTAACTGTACAACATAAGACATTACATGTAGCCAGTATAGTAACTGTACAACATAAGACATAACATGAAACTTGTTTTACTTTTTTTTATTCTTTTGCTAGGTTTGCAGGATAATCAAATTACAGACATCTTAGACGAATTAGATATTGATTAATTAGATGAAGAGAATCAAAGAGAAGACGTCTGTTCAGAGTGAAATTATGAAAGCAGTGACTCCGACCCTAGTTCTCTGAATTCTTCAGACATAGAAGAAAGAAATCGTCCGTAATCTAAACATTCTTTGTGCTCTTCTATTTCTGCTACACACAGTAGTTGCACCAGAACCACGAGAACCAACAGAAGTGGGCTCCAGAGGCCGTATAAGAATCAGAGGCATCCGAGAAGAAAGCACATCTTTGCCATCATCGGCAACTGCTAACATACTTGGACCAGTAATTTCTCTCCTTTGGAGAAACCTATTTATCAGCCAAGATATATGTTACTGAATATGGATTCATGGACAGATGAAGAATTTTTCAAAAAATATATAACTGATAACATTCTTGAACAAATACTTGACTCCACAAACAGAACATATCTTCTGAAAAAATGAGAAGAGTTGAAGATGACGTTAAAAGAATTATGAACATTTATAGGTATCCCATTAGTAATGGGATCTATTAATTTGGCAACTATAAGTATGTATTGGTCAGGTAAATACGGGATTCAGACCATCAAATCTACAATGAGTCAAAAGCGATTTTTTTTATATCAATGCATCTTTGAAAGTTGTCTATGACGCCGATGTCACTGATCAAGAGAAAACCAACAAGATCTGGAAAGTGGCCCCACTTTTAAATATTGTAATGCGTGGATGTCATAACAACCCAAAAGAAGACCATATAAGTATTTAGTATATGACAATACCGTTTAGCGATCATTGTGGAATCTGTCAATACTCTCCTGGAAAACCAAATCCAATGGGAATTAAAGTCTTCATTTTGGCAAATCCTAATGGACTTATTTGTGCTATGGTTGTTTACCAAAGTGATACCACCTTCCCGGAACTTAAAGCTCAAGGCTTTACTTTAGGGGAGTCAGCGATTCTTAAATGTTGTGGAACAATAGTTCCTGGTCACAGTATTCACTTTGATCATTATTTCACCACGATAAAGGTGGCCGAAGCTTTACTAGAAAGAGGATTTCATGGAACAGGAATCATTCAAAGGAACAGGAGTCCCAAAAACTGCGCATTTCCTCCCGAAAAAGAGTTTAAGAAAAAACCTAGAGGTACCTCGGAGTAGTTATCTCGGGCGGATGGAACAATCACTATGACGCAATGGTTGGATAACAAGTCCGTCTTGAATGCATCTACACAATAGGCTACTTCTGCTCCAGACCATAGTAGACGGTGGTCCAAACGCAATAAGAAGTACGAAATTGTAAGCCGCCTGGAAGTTATCAAGAACTATAATCAGTTTATAGTTGGCGTTGCCCTGAGCAACAGAATGTTGTCAACATGACCTGCATGCGCTTGAACCAAAAAGTGGACGTTGTGTTTTATAACACATATGGTGAATTTAGCAGTGTGTAACTCTTGGCTCCAATTCATAGATCGTGAATCCCAAGATAATACAAAAAAGATTCCTCAACTAAAGGCAGTCAGGTTAACGCTCAGAGAATCTATGATTACTAAAAACACTGCAGCTCCAACACATAAGAAACACAAGGTTATAATTCAACCAATACCATCTAAACATTCTCGCTACCACAAAGCAGAACATTTAGTTGCTTATTATACTTATGTTCTGATACACAAAAGAGATGTAGAAATTCTTATTACAAAAAACACACCACAGCATATTATGTCAAATGCAACATATTTTTGTGCAGCACAAAAAAACGGAATTGTTTTTCACACTCCAAACTTTTGATAGATTATAATTATTATTATTTTTTTAAATTTTAACTTTGTTAAACCTATGTTTATTTTATGTGGAGATTATGTCACGACTGACTTAGATTAATACTTTCTAATTTTTAAGTTGATAGAGCAGACTGTGATTTAAAGTACAAAAATGTAAATGTAAAGTACAAAAATGTAAGAAAATTAAGCCAATCTACTGACTGTGATTTGTAAAAGACTACTAAGACTATAATTAGTAAATAAATACCCTGTTGCTTGATATTCAAGTGGTGTTTTACTATATTATTGACCTTTTGTTCAGCAAATGTAAAGAAATAATACCTTTATGTGATAAAATATTTTTTTATGTTTTAAGTATACTACACTTTACACATTAGGTGTACAGAACTGATGTTGTATATATACTACATTGAAAAAAAGCTAGATTTTCCAACAAAGATCTTTTTTTATTTTTTGGTAATATTTAATCACCTATTAAATCGATCCAGGTAGTTTTTATTGGAATTCCTGAAAAAAATGTTATCATTCTCAGGAGGTTAATCATGTCCCCCAGAATCTGATCTGGAAATCTCTCGTACAATTTCTTCATGTCTAGAATAACGTTACTATAACTAGTACCTGTACTAGTTATATTAACTTTATTCTAGACATGAAGAAATTCACTACACAATTCCTAACTTCTCTAGGAATAAGTGAAACATTTTAAAATTATATTGTAGAGCGGGTATCACTCCACTTGATAAAATTGGAAATCAAAATATAAGAGGGAACTTTAAAGTTGCCATGACAATAAACATAGAAAAGAATAACGCTTCTGACGGTGTGGACCTATCTAGAAACGTCTGATTGATAACATGGTGAAACTTGCCAACAACGAAAATTATCGAATCGAAACACCGAATATTATATAAATATTATTTGTGGTTGGCCACCCCACCACTTGGTTTACAATGGTCGGAAAAGTCCTGAAAAAAGTGAAACACAAGGAAGGGGAATCCCAAGTAAATAAGAAACAGTTTGGGGTAGTACAGTGTCCATTACTTGAACGACTAATTTTATTTTAAAGCTTGTGTGTTGTGAATAATATTTTGCTGCGATTTTGTAATATTTTCTTTTTTTTTCAACCTGGCTTTTTCTTTTTTAGTGCGAAACTTGAGTTAAATGTGAAAATTAAAGTTTTGGCAATTTGAAAAACTTTATGTTTGAATTGTGGTGTCTTGGTAGGAACTACTCAAATTGTTTCTAAAAAATTACCATAAATCATTGTTAAGGAGGAAATTTCAGAGGCATATCATTAGGAAAGTATACTCGTATATTTTGCTGTTTAAATAACATCAGTCTGTGGAATACAATAGAAAACTATTGCCTTAACTTCTTAGTAAACAGATGCACTGTACGTTGCTGTGCATAGGTACATTATTTGGTTTTTATCAGTCATGTTATAAATCTGATATTAATGTACCAGCTCATTTTCTGAATGAATTATAATTATTAAAAGAATGAAGAATGTATGAGAAATATTAGATAACCTAGTTTTATTTCTTTTTGTAGATTAACAACACATCACTTGATATTTTCTGTTGGTACTTGAATGTCAGTTGTGCTCATTAGTTGCAATTTATAGTGATGACTTCTGGCCTAAGGGGGTGGCCTATCGTCGATTTATAAACATGACCAGGCGTTATAAAGAAAATGTCCGTGTGTCTCACGAGAATGTTATCAGTTCTAAGTTATGAATAACGTCAATATAGTAAGTATTAACTGCAAAAACGTGATTAGATCTGTGGAATGTGTTAGAAAACTTTGTCGCTCGGCTGATATTGTGACGCTGCAGGAGACGTGGCTATTGCCGCACGACCTCGGATACCTGGCCTCCATAGACAGTGACTTCGACTGCACGGGTACTTCTGCAGTGGATACCGCAGCAGGTGTTTTACGTGGTAGGCCCTACGGCGGTGTGGCCCTACTGTGGAGAAAAATGGCATTTCCGACAGTAACGGTAGTGATGTGCAAATGACTCTCCGGTGCTGGCTCGGTGGATACGGCTGCACGCAGTTGCATAGCCGGTCACCATCATCGGGGACTCCAACCGGGTTGCCATTTAGTTATTATTATTATATTATTATCACTAACATTAGTTTGTAAGTTTAATATTGTATCTACTAACATTATATGGATGTAAAAATCTGAAATAAAAATTCATTATTATTATTATTATTATATATTATAAGTTATGTACTGAAAATACTTTAAACTCTACCCTCGGTAATTTGAGGTAATGGGTAAGCAACAATGATATAATTTTTTTCCATGTTGTTTTTTGTCCACCAAGACTTCTATGGTTTTTTCTTGACACATAGTTATGTTGATTATGTTATTTTTGATTCAATATACAAAACCGATGGTACTATACTGATTCAATATCAGCCTCAAGAAATGGAAATTTTAAGTGTATGATAAAATTCAAAGCCATAAAGATCCCACAAGTAAAGTGTATTGATCCCTCACAACCCTTCATTAACAATACTTAACTAACCAATATCTTGTGAATATTTTCTGTGCATCCTATGTTCTCAAAAGAGACCCTCTTCGCTAGATTTATCAAGAGATCTGACGGAATTCATTGTTAAATATTACTTTGGATAGATGCATCAAAGGCTCTGCCTGACCGATGTTAGTGCATATTTTACTGCCCATCTACATCCTATTCAGCTTATTATCATTTCTCAAATGTATGTTCAGAGGCTTTAAAATATGATCTACATAGCAAGATTCTAACTCCTCATCCAGTTGAACTCATTACAGGCTCTCCTCACTAATAATTTCTTCACAAAATATAGCTTCCTGTCTCTGTTTCAGACATTTTATCCTTAATTTGGAAAATTCACGAATTATCACCATTTTTCGATGGATCCTGAACACGCCAGAATTGATGTTACACTCACAGTTTTATTGAAATTTTTTCTCTGGCCACCTCTGCATTTGTATCTAAGTCAGAAGAATAATTCCAAACAATTGTTCCAACCTCACGCATCAACATAGGTATTCCTCGTGTTGCCTCTCTAAATTTATTTTGGTAAAGTAAAGTGACAATGATTACACCAGACCTTCTTAAACTTTTATGTTGTTTAATTTCCCAAATTCAATCTTTTGATTAAAAGCATAATTAAAGAGATTTTGTTCTGTGTCTTCATTTTACTCAGTCTAGTTATATGTATTTCTATTATAATACAAATTGACAGCACGAAAAATCTATGAACATTTACAAATTCTGCAAACTTCACGATGATATGTTTTCAAACTCAAGGTTTATGTCTATAGCGTAATTAAAGGTGAAAATAATAATACCTTCGATCAGAGTTGATTTCATAAATGACAATTTTATTTTATTATGCATTTTATTTTATACCCAAATTTCATTTATTTTGCTTGAATCGATTAATAATATTAATGATATTGACTTATTGCCCTGATAATACATTTATTAATTTTAATATCCTTTAAATAATTAGGTTTATAAACTTATCTTGCTTGACAATATTGTTCACACACTGAATTTCATTTTTGACATGTTTTCTGATAATATGTGTCATACCAGAATGTTGTCCGTTTCTAAACGCATGCAGTGGGACTGAAAAAAAATTATAATAATATATTAGTGGGTGGTAAAAAGCATTCTTGTCATTGTTATTTATAGAACTAGTAGCGGTCAAAAATAAGGAATTCCATTTCATCATGAACTTGCATGTTTAATTTTCGTTACTATATTAAAAATTTTTACTCAAAATAAAACAAAAAGTAATAAAAAAAAGTAAAAAAATTTATCCCTTAATTTTTTTAATAAAACTGAAGGCAAAAATGTTTTTTCAAAATTTATGTTAAAGCACTACGTCATGTGATGTGTTGTAATACTTTTGTTAGATTGTTGGGAAAAATTTTCGAAATGATTTCTTACTCAACACTAAAATACATAGATACACAGTAAAAGTGTGAATGTATAATAAAATTCTATCAAGGATTGTCCTTCAACCAATGGAGACATTTACTTACAAGGAGTAATCACAATCATTGGTGTATTTAATAATTATATGTCTAATTTAATAAAGTTTATCACTAATTGCTTTGACCTTGCCAAATAATCCAAAAATAAAGAAAGTTGATTTAAATTGCATAAAAGGATCCCTCTTTTGTAGATTCCTTAATATCATGTTATGAAAATAACTTCGACGTACATTTTATCCATGAAACTGATTTATAAAAATTAATCATCCTTACTTGTGAAATTATTTTCTTTTACTTTTTCATTGTAACTAATGTTTCTACAGATATCAAAACTGACGGAGATATTGACAACTGATAAATTTGTAAGATGCAGACTTTTTTAAAGACCTCTCTCAATGCTCATATTTTCATTGTCAACTAGAACTGAAACCAGCAAAGCCTGGTTCTATGGTTTTACATAAAAGACAACAAATCGTCACAAGTATTGCAAATTTGGAAGGTAAAATTGATTTCTCGTTTATGTAGTTCAAAACGTAACTAAGACATACCACAAAACACCAAAACCTTACCTCAAGAAAAATTCAGTTTCATAAGAAACATGCAACTGTTTCTGGGCTAATTTTAGGCAAATTCCTCAAATTCAGTTAATAAAATGAAATTCCGATGTCAATGCAAGGTGATTGGCGTTTTAACATCATGCGATTTTTTTAAAATATTCTAAGATGAGAAAAGAAAAGAATATTTTATTCTCGTCATACAATAGATATCTTGGATTGAAACTTTTAAGGCCAAAGCAATTTTGAAGAGGTTGAAATTAGATAATGGTTTTGTAAAAAAATTTCCGTTTTGAACCCTTATTGCTGAAACGTAATAAAAGATTTTCAGTTTAACTCAACATATTTCTCCCAATACAAATTTACCACATTGATCCTCCCTAATACAAGTGTTATTTACAATATCCTTTACATAGTTAAGCTTATAAACTCATACAGGATTTCTGTTGTGACATACGTATATGCAACCTTTTCCACAATTAGTAAATTCTTCATTTCCTCTACACAACGATGGTTCCACTGAAAAATTGAGAATAATAAATTGACAAGTGATTAAAGCATTCTTGTCAATTTTATTATCAAAGCTGTTGGCTGTCAAAAATAATGCATAACTAAATGTCTCGTGTGTATAATTATATAATTTTAAATGATAATTATAAATTTTTACATATAATTTTCAAAACCGAGAAAACAATACCTGGCAAGACAGATAAGGCTGATTGAGTTGATGGTATTAACGGTGAAGTACTAAAATGTGTGATATTAGTATAAGACTAGAACTATTATTAATATGGGTACAAGCCATTTGGCCAACTTTATTGAATAATAATGACATTATTCCTGTTTTCAAAGCATGCAACAAACACCTTGCAATGAATTATAAACATGTATCTTTAATTTGAAAAAATTATATACACGTTTATAATTCACTACAAGATGTTTTTAGCATGCAATTTCTTTTAAATTAATAATATTTCTAAAGATCATTTTGGTTTCACGATAAACAGAGATTCGAATCATACATTAGCTTTTTTCTCTAATTTTTACATACAATTTTACATAAACCTGTACCAACAGTGATCTTATAAACTTTTGATACTGAAAGTCACAAAACATTGTTATCTAAACTATTCTAACTACTAAAATATTCCACATGAACTAATATCCCTATTGGTTCAACTGTCTAATAAAACCCAATATGTTAAAATAAATAATTGTATTATTGAATCTAAGTGTGTTAAAATGGTGTCCCTCAAGGAACTTTCTCAGGACCACTACTTGTTTTATATAAGTACGTATATTAGCGACATTTTTGGATTGTTACCAGATAATATTTTGATTTTACATGCTGATTATACAGCAGTACTCCATACTGGTAATGGTTGGTTTGAAGACAGGTTTTTGCTAACTGAATGGTTAAAATGACTAGATATCTGGTTTAGGTATAATCAGTTTTCCATGAATCCAGACAAAACCACTTTTCATTCTTTTGATAGTTATAAAGACAGTATGCCATTGTGTTTTAGGCTATTTTTTATAGTGAATTAAGACTAGTTGAACATTACAAATGTCTTGGATAACATTTTGATTGTTTTATAAAATGCATGACATGCTAATGCATGTGAAAGAGTTGATCAAAAAACAAAATTGCACCTTTTTATTTTATAAATTAAATAAATTATTTAATCCTGTGTTGGTAAAATGAAAAAGTTATTGCTTGGGGTGTTGATTACAATAATCCAGTTAATTCTTTATCAGTAGTTTGAAACAAATTATTGAATTCAATTAAAATGAGTACAGAATACTACTCCATTAAAAATGAAGTCTGTTTTTATCGTAAACTCATAAATACAACGAGTGTTGAAGTTTACTTTTATAAAGGTAAAATAGAACAAGATATAGTCAGTTCACTTAAAATTAATAAAAAAATTAGTAATAAAAACGAATATCATATTGCAATTGAATATTTCAATCAACTACTTGATAATTTGAAATTAATAAACTGTTCAAATAAATTAAGAAAAAAAAGGTAAGTAATTGGGTGATTGTTAATTGTACCGAGTGATAACTTTGAGTCAGTGTAAACTTGGAGATGGTCATGTTTTATGCGCATGGTACTTATTATTGAGCTATGCAATTGTGTTATCTACATATTTTACTTTATATAAATTTTTGTGCAAATTATTTTTCCAGTTCTATGTACATGCATAGCCCGCCTCTATAGAATTTGCAATACTGGAATTAAATACAAAATATGCCAATAATATTATTGAATTGTATTTGAATATTTGAATAAATAATTTTATTTAAACTATGCGACAGTAACTCATTTAGTTACTGAGCCAGTAAAACTTGAAATATTGGTTTTTTCATGTTGATTTTTGCAAAATTTTGCCACCATCGCATTCAGGCCGGCTTTGTCACTAATGTTCTATAAGCACACAGAGTCGTAATGTGTTAGTCTTGCATAAACATGGAGATTATAATATTATATTTCAATATATTTTTAATTGTAATTCAATATATTTTTAATTGGTGTATTTTTGTATTTTTTACATATAGCTTGTTATCCATGGTATATGTAAATAATATATATTTCAATTTTATGAAAAAAGGAAATATATATAGCTTTTATATGGTAGTATGAAGGAAACTAAAGAGCATCTGAGGACTCCAAACCCATGGAAATTGCTTTATGATCATGATATTTTTATTTAGGATAACTCAACTATTTTGCTTTCTAATAAAACATACTATATAAACATACATATATTGTTACAAGCGATTTCAATTTATATATGTATATATATATATATATATATATATATGTATATATATACATATATATATATATATATATATATATATATACATATACATATACATATACATATATATATATATATATATATATATATATATATATATATATATAGAGAGAGAGAGAGAGAGAGTGTAGAAATTGTTACAACCACATCAGTTATAAAATATACTGTTCCATAAATTTCTTATCAATTTATATAATATTACCATATTGTTTATAATAAAATACCGCATTTTGTGATATCTTCTTCAAGGGTTTTTTTGGAGAATCATATCGATAATAACGACTCAATATCAAGTCTTAATTTCATTTAATGGAGATAATAATAAGGTCGCTCATCTGCCATATTGGGAGTACTTCCAACAATGGCTAATTTACAAAAAAGAAGCGTGTTTAGGACCCATTCTAAGACACGTAATAATGGTTTCGTTTAATGTCTGTACATGCGCAATGCAATGAAAAGAATGGTATCAGCCAGTTCATGAATGACAATTACTATACTGTCTCTGAATAATTCCATTAGTGAAACTTTGTGACAGTGAAAACTTTTCTTTCAATAAGTAAGATATATGCTATCGCTTATAGAGTTTTTTCAAACCCAAATAATAGGACATTTAAAGTCCCTGCCTGCTCTGAAGGCTGTTTATATCTTACTGATTCTGGCTTTCCTGTCGAGCAGCCCTTGCAAGCCCTTGCCGACTCACCAACCAGAACTTTTTGTTCTCTACGTTATTTACGTAGCCTATGTTATTCATTTTGCGCATGTAAGACTTTTCTATATCTACAAACCTTTTTTTGTTCTGTGTTTGTGATGTGACGATGAAACAACTTAAGTGAGGTCCCATGCCTTAGCCATGGAGGGCCATGCTTCGAAAGACTATATGGGTTCTTTGATTGTAACAAAACAGGCATTAGAGAGGCCAAATATGGTTGATGAGGGCAGCGCACAAAATTGTTTATTTTTAGACAACTCGGTGCCATTAGATTTATGTGTAGATCCAAAAATATACGTATTACTACAAACAGTTTCACACTTCAACATCAAATCCTATATGCGCCACACTGAAATATAGCAATAGATAAATCCTAATGTTATGGAAGGGTCATATGTCTCAGGTGCAATACTTCTGAATTTACTCCGTTAAATTTACTAGCAATTTGAATTAAAAGGCATTTGAAATATAATGTCACTTGTTTCTTAAACACTGAATAAAATCATCAAGCTGGAATATAGTTGGAATGCAAATATTTTACAAGAGCTAATATGAGCGAGGAATTGATAGAAATTATTTCGCATTTGCATAAAAACTGTAAACCAAATTTCCACCAAATTTATATTATGGTATAAAAAATTATACAGGATATTAATAATTGGAATGTTGACAAGTCTGCATGTGACATTTTTGGTCATAAATAGTCAAAAATGATCAAAAATATCACATGATTATAGCGCTAAATATTTTAATTATTAATAACCTGTATAATTTTTTACGCCATAACGTAAGTCTGCTGGGAATTTGGTTTGCATTTTTTCTGCAAATACCAAACACATGTTGGTATACTAAAAATTAGCCAAAGTGTGTTTTCGAACAATTCGTCATCCATATTAAATATTGTAAAATGTTTGCATTCCAACTGAATTCCGGCACAATTATTTTATTCAGTGGGTAAGAAGCAAGTGACACTTTATTGATTGAATGCCTTTTATATTAAGAGTCATTAGTTTATTATTATGTGGAATCTTGTGAGCCCTTGATATTAGCAACAAAACACAATATCTATCTTTTATATATGACCATTGTATTGAGTTCTATTTATAACGTCTCATTCGGTATAATATACTAATGACAAACATCAAAAACTAAATCTGGATATCCACCATTACTGCATATTATGCAATACCATACCATAACTTTGATTTGAAGTTTGGTGCAATACAACATTTTTAATAAAGGTTTTTAATAAAGTAAAATGTATTCCTTGATTCCGTGTAATTTTTTATGTAATGTAAAACCTCATAATTCACCTACTGTAGCTCAGTTGGCAAATAAATGACGTTATTCATAAAATTCTTTACAGAATACTTTCAACATTTACTATAACATTTATCAACATTTTTGCCTTTGCTTGGCTTTTTGGATTTTATCGAAGATTGCTTAACAAACAAAAGATGGGAATAACTTAAAAATTTGTGCGTACGCTACATTATGGCCACAAGTAATTTAATTATGCGATGTGAACACAGGGCATAGGTCAAATGATTAAATATTCACGGCCGGAGCAATCTGCTTATTCTCTAGCTTATTTTTTGGAAAATAATAAATATGCTCATAAGAAATCTTGTCACACAGTTGATGAAGCATATAAAGAAAACTTTATAGGGTTTTTCATTTATAATTTAAATACATTTAGATACACTACATGTTTAGACTTGTTTATGAATCAGAGTTCAAGAAGGAGATCCTATCATTAAAATATAAACCTACACCCAGTTGTGATTGAATTTAGATTGTAAATGATTCATCTCTTTATTAATTTTCTTTTTATTTGAACCAGTTTATTTTATTTTGTTATTAGAATTATTATTATTAGACTATTGTTTTTTTGTTCATATCATTGTGGCGATCTTTAACATGCTTATTTGTATTTCTTCCTTTCTAAGTTAAATTTTTTTTTTCTTTATTTCCAACACAACTAATTGTATCATTACCAGTATAAAATTGTATCATTACCAGTTGTAAAGTCCTTTATAGAAAAGTGAATACTACAAAACTTTCAAGTAGTATTTTAATACTTCTACGACATAAAAAGTTTCAGGTGGCTTTCATAGTTTTTTTTTTATCTTGTCCAGTATTTTCAGTAATTGCTAGCTTTCTTCTTCATAGTATTGTACTGGAAATATTCGATTCCATTAGTTGAAGTTCCATATGAATAAGTTTAGTTCTTGTAGAATATATGGTGAACTGAATTACATAACATATTTTTTTTTGGAATTTCCTAATTAAAAATTGTGTCAAAAAAATACCGAGAGTATCCATAAACACTTGTGTTAAAAATTTATGTGAAAATGCCCATCCAAATATATTTTAATGTTTAATGTAAAATAAAATCTGTCACTTCAAAATTCAGATTATTTTTAAAACAATAACAACATTTCAGGCATTGGATGTATCACTTCCCATTGACATCATGTTATGGCCATTTTGCTATGTGGTACTGTTGACGGGTGTTTGCCTTTTTTCTAAGAAAATTTATTTACAGGTAGGAACTGCAGAATCTATTAAGTGAACAATTTTTCT
This sequence comes from Druceiella hillmani, assembly GCA_039881145.1. Lineage (NCBI taxonomy): Eukaryota > Metazoa > Arthropoda > Insecta > Lepidoptera > Hepialidae > Druceiella > Druceiella hillmani. Next base: position 1,979,779 of record JAYKKI010000009.1, on the reverse strand, counting down.
TTTGAAGACATTTATGTTCGTTTCATATTTCTCCAATGTAAGTGCTAAAGAATTTGAATGGGGTTTTTAATTCTCACGTTTAATGTCTTTGTTTTTATGCTATTTCATAATAGTGAAGAGCATCAGTAGAGAATCATTTCATTTATTTTTAAATAATTTAATTTCATTGAAAACTTTATTGAATAAGCAGACAGACCCACAGAATATTTAGGTATTAAAATTTAAGAAGACTCTGAGTGCAGGGCATACGAGTGGACCTTCAGTGTATATATTTATTTGATTCCATAATTGTATAATTTGTTGTGATGAAAAATTCGGCCTAAAATGCAGTCCCTTGTTGAGGGATTAGGATGGTTTTCTTATCTTTATAAGTTCTTTCAAAGTGAGGAGCTGATAGGTAGAATTTGGATTATAAATATGTGGATTTTGCTATGGTCTCCCGTTGTTTTCTGGTCATTTTAGCTGAGAATGAAGTTTAGGCTTATGGTTGCATTTTTGAAGGATGGGCATGAATTGAATATACAATACAGGTTTTGAGTTATTCTATTTTATTTGACTGTTCTTTAGTTTATTTAAATAGTTTTCACCTCCATTATCTGATAAGGGATAGAGGAAGAATTTAAAAAATTTATCTGTTTTTAATTGGAGTGGGAAAAATTATTGAAGATGTTTATAAAAATGTACTCAGAAGGAAATCATATGAGTAACATTACAACTTAAGGACCTTATACGAGATGCTAACTAATGATTTGGGCTGAGATTTGAAATCCGATTAAATCTGAAGAAAAAGGTATTGAATAACCATTGACAACCCATTATGATAGAGCAGTTGTATATTTCATTCAATGTAGGAAAACTCTCACATTACTTTGCAAAGGTTGGAGTTACATGAAAGGGTTTAAATGTTTTACCCAAATGTTCACAATATTACCTTTTGCTTGAAAAATTAAACGTGTTTTGCAATAAAGAAAAATGTTTAATTAAATTGATGTTTATCAAAATTGCAACACTTGTTTTAAATTACATTGTAACAAATGTGTGAAAATAGATCATGGCATATTTACATAATTATCTTTAACACCTGACAACAGGCACTGACATTGAAGTGCTTCAACTCCCCAGCCCCCTAGCGATGTAACTAAGTACACCACCCCTTTAATCCAAACTAAACAGTGTGTTGTACTTGTTTTATTGGTCCTCTTTGTTGGTCAAGGTCAACTTAATCAATCAGTTAATATATTATTGATCTGTTGTATATTGTGTGTGTCTCCAAAGTTAATTGAGTTTGTCATAGAACCTGTATTCGACATTGAGTAATGAACTTCCACCATTCTTTTATATGCAAAGTTGATGTAAACAAGTCAAAATATAATAGAATTTTATCGTCCATTTGCTACAAAGAGCACATTCCATATAAACTTAATTATTGGAAACATGTATATGAATATATACGTTTGTATTTACGTACATATATACAATGTTATGAAATGTCAAGGGAGTAAAGCACGTTAAGGCCTATCCAAATCACTTGCATGTATTGTCAGTGATTTTTTACATATTTTATAGTTATTTTTCAATTTTTTTAATTGTAAACTGAGTTCAATGACTTTTTTTATGGTGACTCAAACAACTGTGATAGCTGCTTCAATTTTTTTGCTTAGATTGGGTGACTGGCAAATTCGGTTGTATAACATTTATATTCATAGGTCTTATCTTAGCAACTAAAAAACCTGATGAAGAGAATGCCCATGCTACTGTGGAACACAGCATTAAATTGAAGGTAAACACCTACCACCAATGAAGCTTACTTTTTTTGCTATGTCAATATATTTAATTTAAAAAAAATTCCCAGTGTAGATATCAGAACTATTGACAGTTGTAATTGAGCAGTGTCATTAATGCTCAATACTTATTTTATCAACATTGATTGACATAAATTATTTTCTACGCAGGCATTAACATCCCTAGCTATCAATATTGTGGAGCAAGCCAACTTCATATGTTTTCGAATATGCCAACTTCACTGAATAATGCCTTTCAAAACATCAAACAACTCACATGACTCAGGAACCATTACTCAATTTGTGATCAATCGTCTAGATTGTTGTGACAGATGTGAACACTGTTAATATGAGAAATAACCAAATACTATATGTACTGCAACCATATCTTATATACAAGCTAAATAAATTACAAATATAAGTTATTAAACACACTATATTCAACAGTAATGTTATATATTTGGGAATTTGTTTTAGTTGACATCCTTAATGCGTAAGAAAATGTTGGGTTGTCAGAAAAGTAATTAGGTATTATGACAACACTGGCTCTAGTTCATTTTTGCGGTACTGGAGTCATTTGTCTCTATATATTTCTGTCATTTAACAGCTAATAGTTCTATCTTCATTCTAAAATACAACTTAGCGATTCTTTTGAGTTTTTAAGATTCTACAATAACGGTAAGGTATTAGACCAAACTGTGTATTTTTGTCATATCTTACTTCCAATAAGGTAGGAGACGTGGCAAGTTTGTGCATAAAGTCTAATTTACACAAAACACTTTTAAATCATGTAACTAAACCTTCTTCAGAAACAAAATGAAATTATCATACAGATGGACATTCAACTGAAACGGGGGACTTTGTTCTTTATTACATAGTAATAGGTAATGCACATAATCAAAGACATTGTCATAATAAAAATAAAAACACTATTGGTTCAAATGAAGTGGCCTGAAAAGCAATATTTACATTTCATTGTGTGAAATGCACCATAAGTGCAATAGAGCACATAAATGACCTCATGAACAACACATACAGTTTTCACGAATCTTTAGTAGTACGCCAAAGCAAACCAAGACAACGTCCCAATGGTTGATTGTTGCAATTTAGATTTTACAAAGAAAAATCATCAAAAGTCAGCTAATTTAAGTAACATATTCATAAATTATATCTCTAAACGATCCTCGGTAATCAGTCTATACATATATGAAACCCAGAAATAAATCTGTTCAGTAACTTTTGAAATTAGTGGCATAGACAGAAAGACAAATGCAGCAGTGATGTTTTTACTATGTACTGATTATGTTTATCAAACTCCGTCTGGCAAATCAAAAGAGTTATTAATAACTAGAGGTCAGGAAGCAAGTGGTATGTAATAATAAATACAACATTACCATATGAGCGTATCATTAAATAGTATATTTATTTACATGTATATATATGATGAATATTCTTACTGATCCCGGATAAAGCCAGTTCCCTTTGCCAATACTTAATGAATATCTACCATTTTTCCTCTTATGAATATCTCCTACTTTCCGTTCTTGCGAACATGAGTTTCTAAATGAAAATGTTACTTGTTTCTTAAATTCATTACAATACCTTGCTTATTAAAAATATGATAGAAACAGGAGAACAGGGCCAATTCACAAAATATTATATCCTTTCAAGCAAAAAAATAACAAATACAGCTACACAAACATCAAAAACTTTATTTCTGTGTCGAATAGAGAACCTTTCTTGAAGCCAATTAAAAATTTATGAAATTAAACTAATGAATTAAATTAGTGAATTTATGAAATTAAATTAGTGAATTTATGAAATTAAATTAGTGAATTTCCATTATCTTGCATTTCGAAACATTTGACACAACTCGTGTTCACTTTCAAACTATTGTGTGAAAAAAGCTTCTGTCCCCGGTTTATTGCATCAAATGTTTTTTTTGTCACAAATAAATGCATGTGAGCTCACAGCATAAAATATTTGCCATATCTCTACTCTGAACCGAGCAATGTCTTGGCGTTTCACTCTGCCATGGTATGGGTCTCGTAAACTGTTCACTCCCAATTAATTTTTGTTTGTTCTCTTTATCGTTATGAATGGGGAAAGTGTAAAATATCTATAAATGTATAGTAAATAAATGACAGAAATTCACACTGAATTTTCTCTTGCAATTTTCATTATCAAACAAAGAAGTAACAAAAATGATTAGTGACGTTTGCAACAACAGCTTCAAAACAAGTGCTCTCACCAAATTTGTCACAATAAGGTGTATACTCTACACGTCGACATTATGATGATTTCTTTTGATTTTTTTTTCAAAGTGCCCAAATCAAGTTGTGGTCAGTCATTTGGTTACGCATCGTAAAAATTATCAATTCACAAATTCTTTACATGTAACAACTGGTCTCACAGATCACCACATATATCCAAAATCACGCCACAGCTGCAATTTGAATTCTATAGACCTATCCTAACTATAGCTCTTGGTCATTTTGCCCTGAACTAGTGCATACAGCTCTTGTTTGCTGAATGCCCTATTGTCATAAAGCTTTCTGCCATTTATACAATTGCCTCTTTGACTGAAGTTTTTAATTATTGTTATCTTCTTTTACTGTTGAATTTACCAATGTTACTTATAATGTATAATGCTTTCACAACCTAATAATAGTGTTGAGGACAAGAGAGTTGAAACTATGTCGCTGACAAATTCTAAAAATTCAGGAACAGACAAAAAATATCTACTGGGCCAAGAAATAGAATCCTCAGATGGTTGCAAGCCCGTAAAAAGTGGGAAGCAAAAACTGGAGTATTATTACACAAAGTACCATACATACACACACACACATGCTCAAACATCAATCGCACCCGCACATGAATTTTTAATACACATTCTCAAGACAATGCAATAAGAATGATTAAGGTGAGCGTTCGTTCCGTGTTTTTTAACACATCGAACAGATGCTTCTAAAATTGTTACGTCCAATCAATAATTCATTATGACAAAAAATTTAGTTTATTAACTAAGACCAAAAATCTGAAGATTTGAGCTCTAAAACATCATAGGTGATATGTATAAACATATATTTCATTAGGAATATAGGACACATCAAAAACAAACATTATTTTCAACAAATAAAATGAAATTAGATGTTCAATTATTCCACTATAATTAAAATAATGTACTGTATAGAACTTAAATTTAAAATAATTAATCATGTAATCGGTCAGATTAATAAAAGAGCTCAACTAAAACAATTACTTTCAACCGTGGATTAAAGCATAATAACGTACTATTCGAACGATTCAACTATTGTATTAAAAAATAAAAGGAGACAGAACAGTTATGAACACACATGGAAATATCTTCTATATCAGGAAATGGCAACCAATCTTAAGAGATGTACAAAAATGGCACAAACTGACTTGCTGCCGCAGACTTCAGAGATGATGATAAAATGGACTATTTATTTGATATATGCAGTGACATTCCTTCATCATTTATTGTAGCTGCATCTTTCTCCTTCATCTATTACAAAGTCTCCAAAATACTGATCATATATGTATTCGTATTTCTAACAACATTCAGTCACATCTAATTATGAATACATTTCTTGGAACAACAAAATTTTCACAATTATTTGTTGTAATGGAAATAGTTCGTCGAAATACTTTACGACATGTGTTTATATATTTCTAGATGTATTTAATTAAAACAAGAAATAAAAATGCAATTTTAATTATTTTAAATAGACATAAGTAAGCTGAATTCTTACTCCACAGAACTCATCTAAGTACTAGAAGCCTATAAAGTCATATCCTTAGAAAAATCCTTTATTTTCTCATTAGTTAGCTCTTGTTTTGCAGCTTTAGTTTTTAATTGCCATTTTACCATCACTTTCTACATCTCAAATCTTTTTGTATTGTCTGTCTCATGGGGTATATAAAAAGCATTCTTCCAATCTCAATAGAGCTATTTTTTGTAGTTTATTATGTGGCTCTTTTAATCATTATCCAGGTGCAGGGTAATATCCTACTAACATTAAACACACAAAAATTATCTTACTCTGTTAAATTTTGCCTTTATTTTGTGAGACGTCTAATTATGTTATTATATTTGGTTTAGCATGCGTATATATTAACACAATGAAAAATGGTTTTGCACGCCTCAATCTCACCTATACAGAAGGACAAATTTTCAGCAAACTTGATAAGAACAGAATTCATAATTCAAGTTAACGTACAGGTTATTTAAACGTAAAACTTACATAAGTTCTGTGAGATCAAACTCCGTGTTTTTCTTTAATAATAAAAATGTAGTAATGCAATATGTCTATAGAGGGTGCATTGTGTATAAAAAATTGATCAGTATTTATAGATAGATGTTGCATATTGGCTCTCTTTTACTTTATTTTGTTCACTCATATCCATCATTGCCAGTCATCGAGGAGCATGTCATCGCCGTTTTCATTCATGATGTTTCACTTTTTCTCAGTTAAGTCCTCGTCCCAAACGTCTGTTAAGAAGCTTCGCTTCAGAAAAAAGCATGTAATACTGGATATGTTTTTTATACATAAAACTCAAGTCGTCCCATAAAAAGTATTTTTGCTTTATTCAATTTCAGTTTTCCTAACGATTTGTCAAGGCACGTTCCTGAAGGTCCTGCGTTTACGTTCTAAAAATATGATGCGCATGCCAATCATTGCTAAATATTGTTCGTCCCTTTATGAATATTTCTTCAGCGTTTACCATTTCAAACTATGGGATACATTGCATTTAGGCATACAAAATTATACCATTAAGAGACACTTTCAAAAGACGAAAAAAAATTCCTTTGCAATCAACTTCGGAAATAAAAAAGGAATGCAATCAATCTTTTTTTTTTAAAGGGGAAAGAGATTGATTGAAATAAATTAATAAGACAATCCACAAATATCAATAAACATCAAATGAAATGTTAAAGTAATTTTTAAAGAAGCTTTCAATTATTAAAAATCATGTGCGTGCGTTTACGAAAGACCCATAAAAATAATAGTCTGCAGTACGAGAGAAACGAAGTATATGGAAAAAAATTAATTAATTGAGTAATTATGAAGACTGATTAATATTGAGACAAACTAACAGGTTTATGGCAAGGAAGAGGTAGCATATATTAAATCTTTCATTAATAAATATTTATGTACACACATTTAATTTTTTTGAGTTGTTATATAGTTTTAAAAAGTAGAATTAAAAAGGTATTGGTAGCGTAGCAAGTAGATTAAATTCATGGTAATTAAACAGGTTCATTACTTTAATAAAAATACGAATTATTTAGTAAGTAATAAGAATGCATATATTATAATTAATTTGTTTGTCCTTCTTTTAATTTATTAGTTATTTTTAAAAAGAACTTGCTTTACAATCGACATTCCACATTAATATGTAGTAAATTCTCAAGTCTGTTTGTTATTTAACAATCAAACAAGATATTTATGTTTGATAATTACAAGTCCAAATAAAGCTCTGAAATCCATTTGGCACAATGTAATATCGAAATATGAATATTGATCTTTTAAATGGATCCATTATGGATGAAAAATATTACTGCAAAATGATTGTTTATCTAATGTGTTTATACATTGAATAGGTATACATTGTATAGGTATTGAATAGGTTGAAACATGATGACAGAATTTAAAAAGAAAAAGTTTAATTAATAAAATTGAAAATACTAATATTTTCTCAGTGAAAAAATGTCGGAGAGAGTATCAATGTTGAGCTAAAAAATTGCGATAATTTTTTCATGTTAAGTCTTTGGACAGAGAAAAACTGATAAATTATACATAAAAGAAGAAAAAAACCTGGAAAATATAAGAAATAATTAAAATTATTCTTATAATATATGATATATATATATATTGTTTTTTTTTTCGTATTACAATCTGTCCAAGAGACATTCAGCAATATTTGTGTCAATATTATAGGTTTTGCAAGGTAAACATCCTATGACATTTCCTTAATTAATTTAATATAAGTCCTGTGGTACTCTTCTTTTCAGTCTCCGAACACTTGGGACTATGTCATCCATAAGATGGTGTGCCAGTTCATTTGGGTGTATCTGTAGTCTCTCTTTGTAAGTTTTAATGGTGTCTCTTATTACTTCCTTCACAGATTTTATACCAAGGTCGTGGTGAAGTCTCTCGTTTGTGACATACCATGGTGCATCAACTATTATTCTTAATATTTTTGATTGGAATCTTTGTAAGACTTCCAGGTTTGAGTTTGCAGTTGTGCCCCACAGCTGTATGCCGTATGTCCGTAATCCAAATGGCTTTATTATGGCTCTATATATTAGGAGTTTATTTTCCATTGACAGTAGACTGTTTTTATTAATTAACCAGTACAGCTTGCGTACTTGTTGATCCATTGCAAGGCATTTAGTAAAAATGTGTTTCCTCCATGTCAAATGACGGTCTAGATACATTCCAAGGTATTTGGCCTCTTCTGCTTGTGGGATCGGTATACCATTTAGTGTTACAGGCGGGCACGTTTGTCTTCGGGTAGTAAATGTGACTTGAACAGATTTGGTTTCGTTCGCCTTAATGCACCAGTCTTTTAGCCAATTTGTTATTTTATCTAAGCTGGCCTGCAGTTTGTAAGATGCCCGATTTGGTGTATCGTCAGAAGCCATAATAGCTGTATCGTCTGCAAATGTCCCCATAACGACATCATCTGATATTGGTAAATCTGCTGTGTACAGAAGGTACAAGTAGGTCCCATTATACTTCCTTGCGGCACTCCTGCTAGGATTTCTTTTAGCTTTGTTGTTGCTTCTCCTTGTCTACCAATCAGATACGATCTAATAAAGTTGTAGAATCTTATTGGCAATATAATTTTTATTTTATATAACAGGCCGTCATGCCAAACTCGATCAAACGCCTGGGATATGTCAAGGAATGAGGCTGCGCAGTAACCTTTCTGTTCAAATGTTTTGGCGATTCCCTCAACTAGCCTGTGAATTTGCTCGATTGTACTGTGGTGTCTTCTAAAGCCGAACTGATGGTCAGGTATCAATTTGGACTCTGATTATAGGATTAAGCCTCTTCAGGAACAAGATCTCCATGACTTTGGAGAGAATTGGAAGTAAACTAATTGGTCTATATGACTTAGCCTCTTGTGGACTTTTACCTGGCTTAGGAATCATGATAATTTTTGCCACTTTCCATTGTGGTGGCACAAATTCTCTCCTTATAATGGCATTATACAACTGTGTTAGGACTCTAATACCGTTATCAGACAATTTTCTTAAAACAGTCGCTGTTATGAGGTCGTAGCCTGGTGCTTTCCCTAAGTCTAGTTTTCGGATTGCTGATTTTATTTCGGCTTTGTTGAATTTTTCAATTGGTGGCTATAGTTGGTGTATTGTATCTAGAAATTCGCAGACCATTTCAATTTTTGTGGAACCGACATCTGGATTGGGCTTGATAACTTCTTGTAGATGTTCCATAAATACTTGAGCTTTCTCTGCATCGTTAGTGGCCCAAGAGTTATTTGCTTTGCGAAGGGGTGGCTGGTGACTTATAGGACGTTTGAGGTATTTGGTTGCTTTCCACAGTGAGTAATCAGTCGAGGGTTTACTATCCAGCTCTTATAAATACGTCGTAAGTCGTAATTTGGTTACGGTCATCACCTAGAAGTTGTTTAAGTTGTGCCTTCAATTTGTTATATTTTGTTTTTATCACCTGCATATCTTGTAGTCTGCCATTTTTTTCTAGCCTTACGCTTCTCAGCCAACAGTTCCCTGATAGTTAGAGAACAATGAAGACCGTCGTTAGTGGTGGGAGGAGGCTGAGGTGTAGCTTCCCATGCAGCCTGTTGGATACTATTGGTAATGTATTCCACTGCCTGTGTGATGTCCTCGTCCGACTCTAAAGGTATCGTTGTATTAATGGAGTTTGTTATTAATTCCCTGAAGTAATTCCAATTTGTTCTACGGGTATGAAGTCTGCACGGTTTTTCCCTTCTAAGAATTGTACGACTTAATTTTATCTCAACAGGTGAGTGATCAGAAGAGAGATCTGTACTGGAATTGCAGCTAAAATATACGCTGTTGGTACCTTTAGTGACACAGAAGTCTATTAAATCTGGTTTCTTCTTTGTGTCAGTAGGCCAGTATGTTGGCTCACCAGTAGAAACGACTCCAAGGTGCAATTTTTTAATAGTCAATAATAATTGCCGTCCTTTAGGTGAGATTATCCGAGAACCCCAGTGCGTGTGTTTAGCATTAAAGTCACCTCCTGCAACGAATCTTGGCCCCAATGTTGCAAAGTACTCCTCATAGTCCTCTTGTTTTATGTTATGTTTAGGGGGACTGTAAACAGCTGATAAGGTCACAGGCCCAGACCAGTCTTCTATCACTATGTTAGTAGCCTGCAGTTTTTCTGTACAATAGTGGTTAACCAAGTAGTGTCTAATATTATTCTTAATTAAAATTGCACTTCCTCCGTGAGCTTTACCGTCAGGATGCGTTGTGTGATAGAATTTGTGTCCTAGTATACTGAAATGATTCTTCCTAGTAAAGTGCGTCTCTGATATTAACATTATGTCAATTTTATTTAAATACATATATTGTTTAACCTCAAGGGTATGTTTTGACAATCCATTTGCATTCCAAAAAGATATTTTTATGGAGTCCATTTTGGAGTTAATTTGGACGTGAGATTTAGAATAAGATTTGTCATAGTTGTTAACTGTTGCATCATTTGTTTCATTAATGTCATTAATTCTCTTATTTCATTGTTATTACTTATGTCATTACTATTACTAATTTGATTCATAGGTTCTTTAGGTTGCTGTTTATCAGTTGCATTTTTTGTAATTTCTGCATATGTAAAGCCTGTTGTTGTTGTCATGTTAGATGATTGTTTTGTCTTATCGATTTGTGGAGGTCTCTTAATTCTTTCTGGTGGCTGTGCGAATTTAATATTTTGTAGCTCTCTGTAGACTTTGCAACCCTTATAATTTGCTGGATGGTTACCCTCACACAGTATACACTTTACTTGGTCAGATCTGCTTTTACGGGGGCAGTCAGCTGACAAGTGATCTCCTGCACATTTTATGCATTTTGGGCTTCTCCTACAGTAAGCGTTTGTATGTCCATATTGAAGACACCTTCCACATTGAGGAATTTCCCTCTTAGGTCTAGGAGGTTCAAATACTACTTTGTAGTGCAGTAGATGTTTTATGTCACAAATGGACTTATTATTTTCTTTCTGCTTTATTTCCACTATAAACATTGGTAGTGGTTTTTTAGTCGCATGTTGTTTTATATTCCAAATATTGGTGCTTTCATGATCAAGTTCTGCTAATGCTCCTTTTATTTCGTTAATGTTTGTGGAGGGATGCATATTTTTTAAGACCACTTTGAAGCCCCTATCTTGTTTTGGTTTGTATGTGTAAAATTCAGTTTCTTTTTTCTCCAGCTCTTTGACGATTTTGGTGTACATTTCTCACATTTTGGGTTGAATCTTTACCTGTTCCTTATGAAGTATCTTCATCTCATATTTATTGAGAGCATGAGCTTCTAATAGGTCTATTAGTGGTTGGATATTGCTCACTCTGTCAACGAAAATTGGAGGTGGCTTACTTGTTTTTACAATTTTAGTGTCATTATCTGTATTAAGATGTTGTACTGCTTCATCTTCCAAGAGAGCAAAGCTGTTTGATGTAGGTATATGTGAGGGTTGAGATAGCCAATAAGAATCAAGTTTGCTTTGTTTCTGGGATCTTAGTGGTTCAGAGCTAGACCGTAGTCGTTTTTTATTTGTAACTTGAGCCCAGTCCGTTACCATTTCTGTGGTTTGTTGGGGTTCTGCCCGAATGTCACTGGTCAATGACAATCTTGGCCTGTGGAACATGCTTGTGTGGACTAATTGTTGTGTCAGCGTTTTTTTTGTCTCAATCTGATTAAATTGTCGTTGATTTTCAGATTTTGATTTTTCCGTTGTCTCCGTCAAGTCTATACTTTCTTTTGCCTTACTATTTGTAGTCGCCTTCCCAATATATCCATCTTCTATAGAGAGCGAAATTTTGCCCCTCCCCAGATCCTTAGGGGCTGCCCGAGATTGACTCGGGGAGGGATTCTCCGGTGATACCGGTACCCTCCTGGGGTAGTTTCGTTTTATGTTCCGCTTCCATAATTAATTTGGTACTGCCTCAGTAACCTGTAGCCACTCTTTTTGAGAGGTATTTAGTCCCCCAGGGCTTGTGGTAGCCTATTAATATAGTTATATCGCTATTGACTCGGTCGCCAGAGCCTCGTCTGTTGTCTAGCAGGGAGCACCACGGAGGCCAGTTGGCCGCCGCCGCGATTCGGCGCGTGCAGGTGAGGTTGACAGTTGGGTCGGTTAAGATGTTATGAACCATTCTCCCCAACCAACCAACCAACTAATGGGTATAGGTAGTAATTATTTCTTTCCAAAAATAGACGTAAATTATAGACTAGGGAACAAAAGGTTTCGCAAGTTTTACAATTGGCGAAATGACATAGCAAAGTAGCAGGTAGCAAAACATAAATCGCCAAAAACTTTGATGAAAAAACTTCAGTACAGACAGATCTGTGGGTACTTAATAAATTTGTCCACCTTTCATGAAACCACTCCATAAAATGTAATATTAGTTTAACAAATTATTTTTGTCCTTAGTAACGTAATTCATTAACTGGCTTAAATGTCAACCATCTCTACATATTATTATCTTTTCATTTTTTTAATTTATGTTTGATCTGAACATTCAAAATTTTATACTTACCAGTTATAATATACTCATACCAAACTTGGGTAAGATTTTTACAAAACTCTCCCCTCATATTATTGTATGCCGCAACCCAGTGTATTTGGTAAATAATCATATTAATCCAATTAGCCATTTTTTCTTTTCTGCACTTGAATACTATTTATAAATATTTATTAAGTGTCTATGCAATTATAGTATTGACATATGGATATGTATCAATTGATTTTATAGAGCCATAAAATATCGTATTTCACATGAATGAATAACATTTTTCTGAAATCTTTTCTCTCATGTTACGAAAAGGAGTTGGAAAAATTTGCAAAACAGACTTTTGAAACTTCCGTAAATTTCTAAGACACACAAAATACTTCCGATGTATTTATGACCAACACTTATTCAATGTTATTCAGAGAAAATAATAATTTTTATATCACACAAAAATGTATAAAACTAGTAAAACTATTTCATATGTCGAGTCATATTTAGATATCAGAAACTCAAATACAACATCTGAAACATAATTTGGCATATTTGTTTTAAAATAAAATTAAATAACACAACCTAAAATTTAAACATAATATTTCTGATATAAAACTAACAAAGTTTAAATATTTGTCTTGGTATGCAATGCACATATCAACCTAAAAATAATAATTAGTGGTGATATATTAGAAGTATTTCATAACATAAAATGTTTAAAAAATAATAAAGCGGTTCGCAAAATACATCAAATTTAAATGTTATTGAAATATTTATTGGCTATGAGCTTATGAGACTGAAACTACATTCAATCACATGACAATCCAGATATACAAAAAATAATAATTGACGTTAATAATATATTCACAAAAATGGTAGCTACGATGGAAGGTTAAAAAGTGCATGAAATGGGACAAAACATGGTGTCTTTTTTCCTTTTTAATATATTCTCCCTAAATCATAATGCATTTCACAGATCACTTTATTTATACATCCAAAACAATTTTCTCTTTATCTTGAAAACAAGTTGAAATTGTAGACTTGACCTCGTTATCATCATAAGTTTTTTTTCCGAGAAGTTTCTTTTTTATTTTTCTGGGAACAAATAATAGTCGCAGTAGGCCAAGTCTGGGATACAAGGTTAGTGTTGTAATATTTGAAAGCCGCATTTGTGAAGGACAGTTATCACAACATGGCTCTTGTGTGCAGATTGCATTGTCATGTAAAAGTAGCACACCTTTCACTAATTTCCCATGCTTTTTCTCCTTCAACGCTTCTTTAAGTTGCTCCAGTATACAAGTGTAGTACTCTCCTCTAATTATAGGAACTCTAATTATAGGAACTACTCTAATTATAGGAACATCCTTATCTTTAAAATAAATGAGCAGGAAACCCACTGTGTCCCAGGAAAGCGTTGACATAACTTTTCTAGCCGATAGCAACCCCTTGAAATTCGTAAGGGGTGCTGTATCCGTTTATGCCTCTGCATAAACTCCTGCTTGAATTCAGGCTCTTAATGATGAATCTAAGTTTCGTCATCCATAAAAATTTGGCTCAAAATTTCATCCTGTCCTGTCTACAGAGCATCAAAAAGTCACGTGAATACTCGACACATTGTTGCCTTTTGCGGTGACATGAGCATTCTCGGCTACTCTATCACACTGACTTTTGACATGACAAGATGCTGATGACAAGATAATAAGTCTCTCATTAGTAACTATGTGTGTAAGCAACCCTCACTCCTCATCATAACTTCCATTCCACGAACTTTATAGATACCCAAAATGAAATCATTATACCGAGGTAAAAAGATGACATATTTATAGAAAAAGATTTAATAAAAATTAATACAAGGTAAATAACATGCAGATCTATTTTTGTATATTGTTTAAATAATGCCCTCTTTTTACTAACGAAGAGCTTCTGTTGTTCGTCGATCTCTAGTGGTAATGTTTGATTCCAACTGCACCAAGTTACAAGCAGCTAATTGTATGTTTGTACTCTGTAGCTTTCAAAATTTGATTGATACATATATTTGGTTCATGTACGATTGATTGTTACCAGTATGACCAAAGCTTTACTTTAGTAGGTAGGGTCGATAGGCTGTATGATTCAAAATATAATCAGTTTTGTAAAACTCACAAGAATTTAAAGAAATTTGGCATAGGCATTCCTCAATTCAATTTTGATTTTGGTGAAAATTTGTTATCTTGAAACATAATTTTGGGAATTGGAAAAAAGGATTTTTTAAAGATATTGTATCAATTGAAGGGTACTATAGAATATATCACGAATATATATATATATATATTCGTGATATATTCTACAGCGTTTTTGAAAATTTTATGGAAGAAAAAAAAATTAGGAGTGTAGGTGGACATTCCATAGATAAATCTTAATTCAAATTGAAAATAGGAAATGCAATTTTACTGCAACGCAGCATTAATTTGACTCAGTGTCACAAAATCTAACTTTTGAGTAGGTAAGTCTGATCGGCTACGTATATGTGAGTGTGTTTATCACACGATAATTCACCAAACTTTAATGAAATTAGGTTGAGGCATTCCTTATACTATTTCTCTGTTCAAGTTTAATTTTGAGAAAAAGCCATCATCTTGAATCACCATTTTGAAATTTAGAGAACATTTCCTGAGAATTTTGTAAGCGGAATATATTCAAGAGAAAGTCACGAGTATATAGACAATTTCTCAAAATTCCTCGACTGTCATATTAGTGAAAAATTTAAGTTGTGTGTAATGTCTCCTGAAAATGTAGCACTAGTTTGGTAATTTCTACAATTGGACCATGGCTACCATCACAGGCTGCCAGTGTAAAAATTAATGTAATCACTATTTCCACTTTAACATGTAATTTTTTCTTTAAATTAAGTGTATTCATATTTTTTACATATTTTATGTTATAAAGTACTTCTAATATATCACCACTAATTATTATTTTTAGGTTGTCTGTGCATTGCATACCAAGACAAATATTTAAACTTTGTTAGTTTTATATCGGAAATATTATGTTTACATTTTAGGTTGTGTTATTTAATTTTATTTTAAAACAAACATACTAAATTGTATATAGTACCACAAAAAGAACTCAAATATAATAAAATTAAGTACCTTGTTGTGTCTATAGCGGTATGGCCATTTATATATAAACTAGAACTATTTATTAGTATATAATCTTACCTTTGTGTGCGAGTTGTGTGAAAAACTCTTTGCAGTTTTGAAAACTATTATAGTGATTTTGCTGGACAGACGGGAGAACTTTTCCTAATTAATTAATAAAAAAATAATCATGTAAGAGGTAAACTCTCAAATAGCTAGTTTTCTATTTAAGTCCATTTCAAAGACACCTTATTTGTAGGAGTAGACATTAATAATCAATTGGTAATTTAAATTTATCTTTCTTTTTATGTAACATTCAATGATCTAAACACGGTGTTGTTCTGTTTCAATTAGTTTTAACCTGTTTACTGATATTGGAGGTGCCATTTATTGCTTTGCTGATATTAATCTACAAAACAATGTGTAAAAACAAAGACAATAACAGAAATCTGCCTGATAAAAATTATATTTATTGGACAAAAAACAAAGCACAATGGGCATTATATATTTTCCGTCCATATGATTTATCCAAAACACATAATGGAAATTTTACATATTCTTTATTATATCTTCCCATAATTTATATAATATTTTGTTTGGTTAAATATATTTTCAATTGTTACGTCATTGTAAGACTACTTATTTATTCAATTTACTTTTAATTTTTCATTAGATGCTATTAATGTAAATTAACATTTGTTTTTGTGTCATTCTGTAAATGGGTGAACAACTTTCACATGATATTTGTATTTGCTTTTTAATAAATTACCCTGGTGATAAGTCATTTATAATTATTCTTTGTAATTTTATTAAAGGTCATTGAAATTTTAAGTTTGTTCAAAAGTTACAATGTTATTAAGGTTAATCATGAAAATAGAATCCTTTTCTGTGTGATATGTGATAGGTCTTGCACAAGAAGATTTGAAACTTACCACGCATCAACATTTTATTTTACAGATAAGAGTTTATTTTTCATTTTATATTTAATTTATGTTTTGTGAATTAAATAATTAGGTAACACTTCCAGATATGTAAAAAATGTGTATATATATGAAAAAATAACATCAAACTCCGTTAAATTGAACACTAAATCCAAGAAATTACTCTATGACCTAACAGAGTTAACCGAATAAATCCCAAAGCACTCGACGCATGCTCAGTTTTGACTCATGCGAACAATCTACAGACTATGAGCAGGATTGTCATGTACTTCGTTGTATTGAGGGCGCTACTCCCAGTGGAGTCAGCCCTTTTTCTCTTTATAGCGAGCTTTATACTCTCTATTTGTCGAGGTCAAAAACATCCCGTCCCGTTTTTAGTCGACATAGGGTTTCTGGGATGGTGAGTTGTCCTGCAAGCTGATTAGGGTGGTTTTGTAGACGTGATATCTTCCGATACTATAGGCATGTTTAGAATTTCATGTACATCCGTAATTCTAGTAAACTATGGCGCGTTCAATACTTGTTTCAGTATATGAATTTGTACCCTCTGCATCATCACTGTATTTGAGGTGCTGGCAGAACCCCAGAGCTGATGCCATATGTCCAAATTGGTTTTAAGAGGATGACTTCCTTCCATTTTGTGTCAACGTTGTTTCTCCAGGTAAGTCTATGGTCCAGATACATACCTAAGTACTTCACGGTGTTGTAGTATAGGAGCTGAGTGCCATTCAGGGTGATAGGGGCGCAGTCTTTTTTTCGTAGTGTAAAGGTAATATGCATTGATTTAAACACACTGGCTGCAATTCTCAATTTGGCCAACCAATTTTTTACTTTGTTTAGGCTGCTTTGTAAGATTCGGGAAGCTTCTTTGGAACATTTATTCATTGTGAGTAAGGCCGTGTCATCAGCGAAGGTCACAGTTGTTACTTCTCAACTCTGTGGTAGGTCATACGTAAACATAGTGTATAGGATAGGACCGAGTACAGAACCCAGCGGTACCCCTGCGCATACATTATAAAAATCTGATGTACTGTCATTTTCTCTAACCTGGAATATTCTGTTTGAGATGTATGATTTTAAGACTCCGTCGAACGTATGTGGCAACAGGAATTTTAGTTTATACAACAAGCCCTTATGCCAGACTCTGTCAAACGCTTGCTGTATTTTAAGGAAGGCTGAACAGTATTCCTCTTTTTCCATTGATTTTCCAATTGTCGTGCACACTTTGTGAATTTGTTCTATTGTTCCGTGTTCTTTCCGAAAACCGAATTGATGATCTGGTATTATGGCCTTGTCTCTGATGACATTTAGTATTCTCTGCAATAGGGATTTTTCAAGTAATTTCGACATAATTGGCAAGAGGTTGATTGGTCTATATGATGTAACATCGTGCATAGATTTTCCGGGTTTATGTATTATTACTTGCGATACCTTCCATAGACCTGAAAAAATTCAATTCTCAGAACGGCATTAAACAATATTGTTAGGCACACTATCACTTTGCGAGGTGACTCTTGAAGTACCTTTTTATCGATAAGGTCATATCCTGGAGCTTTTTTGTTGTGAATATTCTTAATGTTTGTGTATATCTAGCTGGGTGTCATTAATTTTAAAGCTAAGTCCAATTGAAGGTCTTGGTTGAGTGTCAGGTCGATGTCCGATTCATTTACATTTTGTCTTGTATCATTTGGTGTAAATACTTTGCTCAGGTGTTTAGCAAATTCTTCCGCTTTGTCCTGACAAGTTTTAATCCAACATCCTTCAGCAGTTCTAAGAGGTGGTTTTTGGTGTAATGGTCGATCAAATTTTTACAGGCTTTCCACAGGGAGTAATTAGTTACTTTAGTGGGTGATAAGCCTTCTAGGTAAGTGGCAACTACGGTATCATTCGCCTAATATCTGAGGGATTTCAGTTCACGAATGGCTTTATTCAGAGCCGTTTTGTCACCGTTGTGTCTGCTGATATGCCATACTCTACATAACCTCCTTTTTTGAGTATTTTCTGATCTTATAGTTTCCGAGTATATTTTGGTCGGAGTTAGATGAGTGGATTTTTCTGGCGTAAATAACCAACAGCTTTCTTGGATCGCCGAAGTTATTGATCGCACAAGTTTCTCATACACCAATTCATAGGATGTCCAAGGTGAAATCTTGGACATCCTCCATCCTCCATCTACTCTCATCCAAGATGAAATCTGTAGCAAAGAATATTCAAGAACCAGAACAAGAAAATAAATTTTCAATTCTATCATTGTGCGATTTGTAGTATGGAGACCAAATAATTGATCCATATTCGAGGATACTTCTGATTAGTAAACAATATAAATATGTAAAAGTGTGTTGGTTTTTAAATTCTTTAGTGAAACGAGAGACGAATTCTAGAAGTCAGGTATGTTTATGAACAATGTGATCGTAGTGAGAACGGAATGTCAGTTTTTCATCAAAGAAAACTCCGAGATCTCTAGCGACAGACTTACGTCGTAGGGTCGAGCGGCCCAACGTGTACTTTCATAAAAATTTATTTTTAAAGTAGTGACGGAGATAATAAAGCACATGTCAATATTCCAAAACATCCCATTAGCACACCACTCGGCTATTGCAAATAGGTTTTTGTTGTAAATTTGTAAAGTCTTTAACGTCATTGACAGTGGTGTAAATATTAAGATTATCTGCATAGAGTAAACAGGGACGCATAAGTACTTGTATCAAATTGTTTATGAATATTACAAAGGGAAGGGTCCCAAATATGAGCCTTGTGGAACCCGAGAGATGATTATTACAGGTCCAGAAAGATGACCTTTGATGCTCACAAGTTCGCTCCTGTTATTTAGGTAAGATCTAATCCACCTCAATAAATTCCTATGAATGCCATAATCTTCAAGTTTCGCACATAGTATCGAATGATTGACCTTATCAAATGCTTTCGAAAAGTCTGCATAAATGGAGTCAAATTATCTTCTTTTGGCAAAAGAGATACAGAGATTGTTTTTATATACTAACATATTACTTATTTTTGTTCTTTTTGCAACAAAACCGTTAAGACTTGTGGACAGAAATATTTGAAAATGGGAATATAAAGTGTTGTACAAAACGGATTCAAATAATTTTACGAAAGCAAATAGGATACTGAATTTTGACCTTTGAATTGAGACCTTTGATTTTTATTTTAATAGATTCCCTACTAACATGAATATCACACAAAGAGTTGGAATGAAAGGAAAGATTTGAGGATAAGTTGCTGGAATTGGTTTGTTTTTCAAAAACAGAGCTGAAGTAATTTGAAAACATTTCACAAACATCGTAAACATTTGAAGATACCGAGCCATCATATTTCATGGTCTCTGGAATTGAGCTATGACCATTTTTGTTGTTGGCATATCATTAACAGAAATGTTTTATGTCATGCTTTATGCATTCCTGCAAAGATATATTTTTAATAAGTATTCTTGTTCAAAATTTCATTATCTAAAATTTCATATATAACATACTGCGTTTTGTTTGTAAATTGATATCCACAAAATTGATAAATTCGACCACCTAGATTTATTTTGTCAATGCGTAAAATCCTTTGTAATTAATTGTATCGTTTGAATGAAATTTTAAAGAGAATGAATGTAATGAGTGGCATAGTATATCATCTGTGACGTGTGGGCTATAACTATCTCATTGTAAAATTACTGGGACTGTATATGCGTGGTGTAATTTGTTTTTAATATAAAATAAACCGTGATAACAATTATGTTGAGAAACTTCATGGATACTTTGATATGTTAAATAGATTGACATGGGTTTTGTTGTTTTTGAATTCTTTATTCAACTTAGCTTGCGTATTTTATATATAAGCCGTCCTCCATTTATATTTATTTATTACAGATTTATCTAAGTCCTACATTTTAAAATGGAAATTTAATACAATGATTTAGTAATTATACAAAATGTACTTGATTTCCTGTATTTTATAATACAGGTTAATTGTTTTTGTATTCTTTAACATTTACTGACTTTTATTTATTATTATTTATTAGTTTCATTATTAGTTTTTTTAGTATTTAAAACAAATTTTTAGAAATTATATTTTTTGTTCTTATATTTTAGTAACACTTTTCATAGGTATTACATTTCCATCATGATTATTTCTAATTAAAGTATAAAAGCGGGTAATGGCGGCCACAAATACAGGCATCGGTAGAGGTCAGGAAATAACCCAAGACCAACCCAGGCTGACTCAGCAAGAGGGAAAAGGCTCATTTAGTTACCAACTTTCAACATGGTGTCTAGTAGATTTGCATGTATGACGAACAAATTAATAGACAGATAAAAATTTTAAAAATAGTTTTTGTGGCTTCTATTATCCCTCTTTATGTTAAATCAATTACATAAAGAGGGATATTACTCTTCTTAAAATATTTTCTATGGACAGAATTCACACTGTAACAGTTTTATTATATGTATAGATTAGATTGGAGTATAGTAGAAAATCTATACAAACTGATATTATTTTGTTAGAAAAAATTTTCACTAAGTATAAAAGAATATAAAAATTTAAAATATATGTAAATAAACAAATTCACATAAAACTTGTTTAACCAAAGTGGCATTATGAACTAATTTTACGCAAATATGAAGTAAAGTTGTTATCTATAGGAGTCGCTGTTCTAATCTTGCTGCTACATGCAATTCACATTACAAACTATATACTTATATACTTATAAAATATACTATAAATAACACATATTCCAAAAATTTGTTATCAACGACATCACCCTAGTCTATTGAACACCTGCGTTTGCATGTCCCATCACGCGGCCGATTGATTATGTAAATATTTGATGTGTTTATGTAAACAGAGTGATGTGTCTACAGACGTTTTAGAATTATGTTAAAAATTTGGTTTAGTTGCTCATTCCAATACTAAAATCATATTTGTTCATAACATTCATTGTTTGTATACTGTAAATTTATAATTATAAATAATAACTATTTTATTTATTGGTAATCTATAAACAAACTTGTTTTGATGTTGATTGGAATTTTGTTGCTCATTTTTTGTTATTACCATTGCTTCATCTGCAGATAAAACAAATTTTGGTTAGTAATAAAAAAATCACATAAGTAGATAAAAAATACGACTTTACACAAATTTCCTTCAGAAAATATATTTTCTTGCTATGTAACTCACATAAAACTGCGCTGTGGAAAGTGCACAGTTCATAATTATATTTAAAACATTTCCACTTATCAGATGAATGTAATATTTTTTTTATTATTTGCATATATTTTGGAAGTTATGTTTATATGATTTCAAGTGAACCATTTGAGTGATAAATAATGTTATATCCATTTTTAAGGCGTACTATGGCAGCATAATATGAAATAAAAAATATCCACTTTTTCTTGAATAATTTATCATTTTACTTTCACAAAAACTAAACCACTTTCTTTAGAACTTTATACCAAATTCAATAAAGTAATTAATAAAAAGAACAGTCCGTAGTGATGTTTTTCCGCGTGCGGGCAATGGCATACCATGATTTTTTCCAGTATTTGTATGTAATATGAATTTATGTAAATTTTTACATTTCTTTTGAAAATTTAGCCAGAAGAGAGAGTATATGCTACACATTGTTTCTATTACACACATAATCAAACAGAACCAACTCACTAAAATAAAATTAATTGCATCACATTGGAGTGGTCGTTTAAACAATTGACACTGCAACTGGGATTTCTTTGGATTTAAGGTATGTTAAGGTAACAATAAAAATTGGTTATGACATATGGCCAATTTTCATTTTTTATCTTATAAAACATTATATATCTGACGCTATTAATTATTTGAACAAGTTGCTGTTGACTTTGTGATCATATTATAATTATAATATATATCCTCATGCTGACTTTGCATTGTAAAGTATAATAATTGTTTAGGGTACTTGCTTTCTGTTATGTTTTTTTTTATTCATGATAGTAAATGAATATTCCAAATGAAAAAATTACAGTAAGTTACAGAATAAAAGATAACAATGATTTGCTACTTAAATAAAATATTCATTGAAAAAATTCTCACCTTTAAATAACAATTACAAGGTACCAGGTCAGTTTATCTGCCCGTTTCGTATGGAAACTGTGAAAAACGGCGGGAGCGTTTTGTGATAAAATTATTATGTACAACCATATTAGAGCGATCGAGTATAATTTTTTTGCACTGCAAATGTGCATTTCTTTGTAAAGTCGCAACAACACAATCATCGAGCTAATTAAGTAAAACTTTGCACAACAAACATAGTGGCGGGGAGGATGGTCGCAAAAATGTTTTTAAAAAAGAAAATTTAAGTACTGTGTTAGGTGGGTTTTGATAGTTTGGCGATACATATATTTATTTATTTATGTACTTTAATGTTTCCAATTGATACATATAGTGGACTTATTGCTACGAGAGCAATCTCTTACAGCTAACTAAAACACCAGTCCAGCCCTACCCTACAAGTGGCCGGGAATCGAACGTGGGTTTTCGCAGTACGACGTGTAATCAAAGGCCATATGCCTCGTGATCAACCAAAACACATCACAGTGACGCCGTAGTGTGATATAACATACTGGTACGTATTATGTAAATATAGCATACTGGTATATATATTTATATGTATACTAAGTGTGACCTGGGTATATTAGTATGTATACTTTCAGTATGTACGCCGTACTTACTGTGTTCCCCAACTATAGTTCCATTTTTTAACTTTTTACTCTGCCTCTATAAATCGTAATAGATAGTGTTTGTGTCATTTTATGTGTGAGGTTGAAGATAACATGGAAAGTATAGTCAAACAATATTTTGTACTGACACACCTTAAATCCTATCTTTACCGCATGCGTCTGTTTAATGATTCTCTGTGCTCTCTTTATCACTGAACTATACTTTATTACTGAAATATACTTTATCACTGAACTATACTTTATTCTTATTCAATAGGCACGATGACTGATTTAGAAAACTACTCCAAAATATTTTATCGTATCTACGTTATCCATATTTATTTACATTTACAACTTATTTTTGCGAAAAATACTAATAGCGTCTATCTATAACGTCACTCTTTCGTAAACACTTGACAGCTTGCATGTTACATTGTTTGTTTTATTAAATTATATGGTACGATAATCATGAATTCTAATGTGTATCGAGGATGTGGGGATCCTCGATGTAATAATACATCAACAAAAACTCCGAACAAGTTGTTTGTTAACGTTCCAATGAAGAACAAAGATAGAAATGTATGGCTAAATCTTGCAAGGCAAGACCCTTCTGCTATATCTTCAAATTTAGTAATTTATTTCTGTGAAGACCATTTTGACGTAAGTATCTACTTTATTTACTATATAATAATAAAGTCGCAAACACAATATCAAGTTCATTAAATAAAATTATCAATAATAACGTTGATCACGTTTCACGTTATGTCATTTTTATAATGTTGTTACATCATTGTCTATGCCTATCCTTTATTCTTGTTGCAGTTACCAAATGATATTGGAAATTATATTCAATATCATATGATGGGTTCAGTTTCACAAGTGCGCATGAAGCCAGGGTGTATTCTTTCAAGATTTGAATGCAAACCAAACAGAAGAAAATGAACTTCTAACACTACAGAACGACTATATGTTATCAAAAAATAAAGAAAACTACTTATTGAAGACAGTGAACCAGATTTGGCAGAGAAAAGTACACCTACAAAACATTTAGAATCTGCAGGCACTTCATCAGAAAGTTCAGCTACTTACCAATTTCTTTTTCACTATGTCAGCAAAAAATTTCTGTCTTAACTGGTTCAAGTGTATATTTTTAGTGTTTGCCTGTTACTCCTATGAATAATACAGAACATTATTAAACTAAATGCTTAATCATAAAATTATATTTGTTAATGATTGAAAACAATTTGTTTGGGATCTACTATAATAATATATTCTGTTGCAAAAATTAGTACAACATACACAAACTTACATACGTAATGATAGTACTTGTTAATATTTTGTCGTTTATTTTTATTTTACGTTTTGTATTTTTAGTTTTACTAATATAAATATAATCGTACTTTAAATTATTTTTTCAGAATCTCTCTACCCTGTATCATTATTTCAAATCATAATTTCGGCCACACAAAGTTTTTGTCTTACATTGGTTCTACGATATATTATATGTAGTAAACTCGGTTTGGAAAAATGTGCTGCTTAATTAAACTATTAAACGACATTTGTAGTTCATTGGCGTACTAATGTTTTACACGTCTACGTCGTCTTTAAATGTAAGACATTACTTTTGAAGCAATAAATCTAACACTGTGTGCCCAGCTCTTCAAGTCGATGTTAAATTTTTATTAATCATTTATTTTAGTACAGTACTTAATAGTGCTTCTTGTAAAACCTTCTACTTTATTAAATCTCTGTGGCCCTCCTTCAAGTTCGTAAAGGCACAGCACACTTTATTAGCTTTTTTCCAGTTACTTATTTAATGAATGGTATAAGTAAAATCTAACTGACGCATCATACATTTCATTAGTCTCCCTGATTGCTCTAAACATATGTAAACAATGGTCAATATTTAAATATTTACAAAATACAATTAAATCTAGCGCCATAAAACAGTACAAACTTTTAACATAATCATTAAAAAGAAACACAGACTTCACATTCTTGCTGTACTTTGTAAATAAAGTTGCGATTATAACATTTCTGACAATATTTTAATGAATAAAGGCAGTCGTTTTTACTCGATGCTGTAATCATGTTTATTAAAGTAGACTGAACAAACTAAAAAAATCTTTCTAAAATCACGCATGTTTTTTAGAGTTCCGTAGCAACTAGCGACACTTGCAATTTTGTTATGTCTATCGACAGGCAACCAGTGGTGCGCAGTGCCTTCTAAGCAATTACACGAAGCTTGCACTGAACATCTGACATATATACATAATATTTTTATGAATATATGATATTCGCGCAAAATATTTAATTTATGGTATTCGAGCAAAATTCACCATTTAGTATATGATATTGTAGTGTGAATGCACAAACTGAACGCCACCAGTGTGTGTAATGGATGAAACATACAAATTTCATACCTATTAAATTATATGGAACATTGCATTGAACAAGTTTTCTATAAGACACTAAATTTTTTTTACTTTATTTCAAGTGCTGATGTATAGGAAAGACATAAGCTATCAGCTGCTAGCTTCCTTTAGCTATATTCAAAAGTGAAATAATCTGTATTTTGTTATATTCAGAGTGAAAAAACAACCATGTTCTACTTTTTTATGACTATAATATGGTATCCTTGCTAAATATAAAAAGGACTTTTAATATATCCTTATTCCATACACAGAACAGATTTCTAATGTGATTACATATTAGAAATCTGTTCTAATATACAGTCTGTATTCATGTCTTAATTGTACCATTAGTGCATTTTATAAAATTATACACTTTTATTGTAAAAAAAAACTGGTAACATATTGGTCTTTAGCAGTTATGCAATTGTTTTTATACTAGAATGGCATGTCTCCCAAACGATGTAGATAACATTGAATCATATTTACTCAGAAAGTTCGTTAAACACAATTTTAATATTGACAGCATTAATTTTTTTATTGAAATTTTATTATTCTAATAATAAATTTTGTTTATCTCATCAAAATAAAGTTTATTAAAAAAAGTCTAAATAAAGTTTAATTAACAATGAAAATAAATGAATATGCTGGCAATTTATTGTAATTTATTAATTTCAAGTATTTTGTTATTGTTTTTTTCTTATTTAGAATTTTTTTTATATGTAATTTATAATTTTTATAAATTACACTATTTGATATTTAATATTTTTTAATAAATGACTATTTTTCCTGCAATATTAAATGAAATTTATTGATTTAAATCCTTACCTTTAATTTTTGCTTTGATGAAAATAACATAAAATATGGTAAAAATAACATAAAATATACAAATTAGAGAGAGAAAAAAATACACTAATATAATCAATAGAAATCTACATATTTAAATAACATTTAGAGTTGAAAAAATAATATAAGGAACTTTGTTCTGGACGGAGTCCCCCAACCGTACAGTTTTTTTTTCAATAAGCTTTAATTTTTTTATTTTAACCGTTTGAATGCCGACGAGCGCCATCGCGTTCGTGCGCATACTAACTAAATTTGCCACGAAATCAGTTGCTGTTTAAAGCGTGGTAGGGGAGGTCGCTCGCGCGCATCGCTAATTTTTTGTCTTTCTACGTGTTACAAAAAGTTCAAATTTTAATATTATTAGTAATTACAATATAAAAAGGATCCAGGAAAAGAAAATGTTTAACCCATAATGTCGGAATACGAAAGTAATTCGAGTGAAAATGATCGTTTTCCAAGTTGTGAAGATAGTGCTAGTGGGAGTGACATTGTGGTTCGCTCACAATTTGGTGTAATGCAAATTTTTAGTGATGGTGATAATAGTGACGATAACAATTATTTTGCTGATATGGAGGATGTACCGGACTGCGAAAATACGATGTGACCTTGATTTCAGTTTTTGTTATAATTTTTGTTCACAATTACTTACTGTTTGTTTTTACAGTCACGTATGACAATTTTATAGGTGTTTGTTTTTCTTCATTTTGAGCTAAAAACCTGCTGCATTAATTTTTACGTAATATGTTGCAGTAACTAGAGGTCATTATCTTACTTTATCTCATATTCCGTACGGCTTGATAAATGGTGTTATCAAGTATCGCAAACATGGATACCCGCTATTTCCCAGCAAGAGATAATTTGAAGAAATATCGTCATTTACAAATTTGACCCTTACGCAGGAATTGTTAAAAATTGTACTATCATGAGTACTACCTGGCCACCCTGCCACTATATCCCGGATGACCAAATCTGAATCGCAGACTGTCTGCACATTGAGAGAAAAGAAATTTATTGGCATCAAAATCGTTCTGCCTGATCGGTGGAGCTTATGTTCCGACATCCGGCAAATGCATAAAATCCTTGAACAATCTGTAATTAGTTGACATTCAATTTTATACTTGTAATCTGAGAAAAAAATTTCTTGAACAAAATCTTTTCCGTCATGAGAAAAAACATCTGAAATTGTGCGATTTGCAAGGAATAAAACGCACTTTAGGAAAACTCAGTTTTCACAATTTTTCTTGCTTTTTTTGGGAGACAATTTACACTAATCAATATTTAGATTAGTTATAAGAAGTGGTCACGAAATAATTTGCTAAACCTAGATTTTACCATATAAATTATAATTTTAGGATGAGGTTTACGGAAATTGGTAAATGACATTTGACACTACATTTCTCAGACACATTTGCCGATAGTAAAACGACTTTTTTAATTGAAGTTTTATTTTAATGTAAACTAAGTATAGAATTATAACAGATAAAAAAACAAATTTACCTCTCAGTATTCGAATTCGGTTTCGGGCATCGAGATGAATTGTGGAAGTAATCTGCCGAGACTTCTACTAACTTTATGAATTACTCTTGAGCAAGTAGATTGATCAACTTTCATTATGTCTCCTATGATTATTTGGAAAGTCCCGTTGGCGTAGTAACGTGGTGCCATTAGCGTTTGCTCAACTGGAGGAAGTGAATTATTTCTCTCACTATTTGGAGCGAGTTCTGATTCGTACAAACTCCCAAGTTAACTAATAATGTTGTTTTGGTGACACGGTGTAGAGTTAAAACTCGGAATCATAAAGAATTTCACAATCGTTTCGTCTCATAAAACTTTTATGACCAGAAGATTCAATTTCTATTAAATTTGATATATTCATTCATTCAACGCTATTACCCAATTTACCATGTTCATATTTACGTCAGCGATATTTACTATATGCATGCTTTACGCATGATCGACCCGACGGTCGAAACGGTGGACCGTGCAATGGGGCGTGGTCGATAAAGGTAGACTCTTGGCCAACTCGGCTGACAGTTAATGTGTGGAATATACGAAACATGATTCTAACTGCCCGTAAGCTCAACTGACTGCATTTAGTGCGTACAGACACCAACGAAATCATTATATATAGTCACCTCTATTTTTGGGAAGATCATGAGTCGCAATCTTTATACGATTGTAGGGATGCTACATTTTTGATGCGACATTACAATGTAGAGAAAACTGGATGAAAATACATGCCTGAAATCAAGAAAATAAAAAAAAATGAGACTGATGTGCGTTACAGTTTTCTGTTAATGGCCGTGAAAAGGCGAGACAAATTAAATGTGCATATCCTTTCAACATTTCATTCAGCAGAATTTGGAGCAAGTAATAACGAAAATAGAAATACAAGACTGCCGATAATGAAGCCCAAATACATAATTGATTACAATAAAAATATGGGGATGTTCAATCATAGTGACATGTTACTTAGTTCCATCCAATGTTTTCGCAAAACCGTTAAATGGTATAACAAGTTATCTCTCCACGTTGTGGACTTACTTTTGTATAATTCTTATTATCTATACAAATTTGTAAATAGGCATAAGAAGGGTAGTTTTGGAACTTTCAGCTGTCATTATACAATTATTAGAAAAGAATCTATCACAGAAAGAGCCTACCCCTCCCGCGTATGCCACAGTTAATCTGATTCTACTGCCAGCAAAACGTTTTATTCAACAGAAGCTAGGATTAATTGAAAATGGTAAAGTGAGAAGATATCAAGTGTGTGCACAATGTACTCAAAAAACACGTTGTCACAAGTAAACATGGTACATCACTGTGCATGACTTGTTTCAAGGAGTATCAGGGTAAGCTCATGTTTTAATGATATTAAATTGAAATTGACTTGTGATTTTTTGGGAATTCTCATAAATGCTCTTTTAATAATTTGATCGCAGATGTGATATACACATTATATTTAGAAATAAAAGAATTGCCAACTACTTGAAAATATTATTAATATTTGAGCTTGTTTGCAAGTAACGCTTACAAACAATTTAATTTTTGCAATTTTTTATAAACTCTGGCACATACTAAACCTAATCGGATCGTAATAGTAATAGAAGTTTTAAACTAGTTTACAATATATACTTATGATAAGATAGTAACGAGGCTGCATCTGTACAATTAATATTTTTTATTTTTTACTGCCTATTTACTAGCCATATATTATAGATGTCAAAACAAAAAAATTAAATTTTTTCTTTCACTGATCATTTAGAATTTAAAGTAACCTATTAAAGGGATAACATATTAAGGTAAACATTATTACGATATATTGTATGTGTGCATATTGTTTAGAGTAAAACAGATATATTAAATATATTTTATTATTCTTAACACGGGGCCGATTTGAATCTGAAAAAATAAAGTTGAATGAAATGGTATAACTACTTATATAATCCACAATTAAATGAAACTACGTGATGTAGTATTATTTCTACTATCTTTAATTTCTTTACCACGACCTAGGTTTCGTTGTATTACAACATCTTCAGGTGGGATATTAGCAATCTTTGCTAAAAATCTTTGCTTGAAGACTTTGCTAATACAACGAAATTCACAACTAAATGAATCCATGTGATGTATTTTTTCTACTTACTTTAAATTCTTTACCACGACCTAGCAAAGATATTTTAATTGTAAATAATGAATTGCGACAAAATTAACGGCAAATATGTTCAACACATGTATAATCTTAGAATAACCTTAATGAAGGTCCTATTGAAATCAGTAAAGTTTTTTTGCATACTCCTTTAATGAACCAGATGAAAATTCTAAATAGTGTAGTATAATACACATAAAGGCATTTCTATATTTAGCAAGTTATAAAAATATAATCATGATCTACTAAGAAGAGACAGACAGAACTTTGGGCAAAATATAATGTTCAAGTCGCAGTATTTGTCAACTTAAGAAGATTGTTATTTCTACCTTTCCACCCGTGTTCTCTCAGGACTTGAACGGAGAAAACACAATACATACAAAAGAAATTTAGAACATTTATATAGTAACGATGGTTATATACAGTAATGTAGACCACACTCTATACCAAATTGTACTGCAGTATATTAAAGTCAGTTTAAATTAGCAATAAAGGCAAGTTTTTGCCTGTGGTTAATCTCTGTTTGTTATTTTGTTTGTTTTCATTTGTATCCCCAATTAATTGCCAATAAACAAATAGTAGGCATGTGGAGTTATATATATATGTCCATTATATTATTTCCATCAAATAACTACCACAATGCCCATTTTCCTAATTTAATAATATTTAGAACACTAGTTTGCTTACACGTCAACATTAACATAAGCATCCAAGTTCCATACACGTACAAGCTGTGTGGACCAGAAAAAAATCATTCTCATTTAGTATTAATGCCCCCAATTAGTTGACTAAGACTGAATTTGTAGATAGCTTCACATAACTGGTGTAATTTAAGGTTTATACTACAAAAGTGAGTCAGACAAACTTTCTACCTGCTTTGAAGTATAATCACTCTGCTATATTCAACCCTGTAAATCTTGCAGTAAGTGATCTCCATCGTCGCACTGGGGGAACACAAAATAAAAAGGTTTCGTTCCATAGTGAAATCAGTGTTGTTCATAAAACAAGTTAATAAAACAAAGTTGCGAATGGAAGATAAACTATAGAATTCTTTTAAAATAAACTCCTCGCATTGTCCATTATATTATAATGATATAACCAAGTAACAAATTATCACCAAATTTGGCGTGTACACAGACCATATGATGTAGTGATTATACCATGCAACTGTAGGTAACATACCTATGGTTGCATGGTATAATAATGCCATTAAGTGTGTTCGAATGACTGTTACTCGACCATGCCTCAACAGTTTGACAGACTTTCAATAAACTCACTACAGACATTGTTCATGATTCAATATAATAGTTAGTCGGGTTGACTGAGGTGAATGAAACCAAAATTGCGCTAGTGGTAAAATACATAACAACTGAATCAAAATAATAATATTTAAGTATTTATTATCAAGAATCATTTGTACAAAATTAATAAGTAGGAAATAAAATGAACATCAAAATTTTTTACACATAAGCAAGAAACCAAAATTATTTCTGACTCAGGTAAAAATATAAAAAAAACCATTTTGTAATTACATTCTTCAGGTTAAAAAAAATATTTAAAAATGATGTATTTTCCTGAATTTAGCACATTTTACATTATTTGTACATTTTTATTGACTTTAAATATTGTTTGTGATAAACATTTATATCAAATAACTAATTGGCATCGGTAAAAGCTCTTATAGCTGTAAGTTGGCGCAGCAGCTTCAGGTAGGAACATAACAAGCTTAATGTGTCGCAGCAGCATTAAATATGTATATATCTTCCCCAGTACCGAGTTGTGGGAACGTAAATCACAACTATGCTGTTTTTTTAAATGTGTTCTAATTATGGTAATTTTGTGTAATCACAACATTTTTGATGTAATGTCAAATCCTAAAGTACTAAATATATTATTCAATCAATAAACTTTTTTTTGGTTTCTCCATTCACAGTTTTAACAATGAGTCTAGTCACAATTAAATGAAACTACGTGATGTAGTATTATTTCTACTTTCTTTAATTTCTTTACCACGACCTAGGTTTTGTTGTATTACAATAATGAATTTCTACAATTAAAATAATGAATTTCTACAAAATTAACGCCAAATATATTCAATAAATGAGTCTAGTCTTGACAGAACAGTATCTCACTATATATCACCAAACACCGTGATAGATAGGACAGTGAGTCAGTCGCAAAGATTTTCGATAACTGCTTTGAATACTAAAAGGGGTCGCAAGTATTTTAAAAAAAATATAGATACATCTAGTAGGATTTTCAAGACATCTATTTAAAACACGTTAATTTTTAGACTTCTAAATCTATATAATTTCACCATGTTCGTCTGTTTATGTGTTTGTAGATTTGATGTGTTTGTAGATTTTTAGTTTAGGTACTGGTTGTGGATTGGGTGCAGAGTACCGCAACGCCAATGAATGCTTCACAGCAAGTTTGACAACCCTCAGAACTCAACTTTAGCGATTGCTGAAAGTCTGACTCCTTGCATTTTTAGCATGTGGAGACAAATACGTTCTTCATCATTCATCAAATCCTGACCTAACTAGAACCTTGAATTTTGGTGCACACATAGTGTTTAGAACAGCAATCTCTTTTTTTATAAGAAATGTAGTTTAAAAAGTATTTTGCAACATCTACCTCTCTCCCCCTCTCTAAATTTTAACCCGTATAATAAAACATCTGAAATTATCATGATAATCACATTTAGCTTGCAAGT
Organism: Druceiella hillmani; assembly: GCA_039881145.1. Lineage (NCBI taxonomy): Eukaryota > Metazoa > Arthropoda > Insecta > Lepidoptera > Hepialidae > Druceiella > Druceiella hillmani. Next base: position 1,946,872 of record JAYKKI010000009.1, on the reverse strand, counting down.
ACTTTCATTCTAAATTATTTCAGTCAACTCGCATTAATAAATGAGATATGGACAACCGGGTTATTTGTCCTCCACTGTGAGATACCCTTGACAATATATTTATGATGCATAGCAGAAATAATACAACTTAATAATATCAATTAGCAGAAATACTACATATTGTTAAATGATTAAACATTTTCATGTACCTTTACTCCAGTTCATTCCAGAAGAGAATATTTCAAAATAATAATCTATTTGGCAGTAAAAAAATGATACGACATACATTAAATTAGTTGACGATATTCACTAAACTCATTGTATTATACACATAACATTATTAAACAATATTTTACTACACTACATTAACATAATAAACTCTCACCAAAAACGTTGTTATAAATACCAATATTTCAATAATTTTCCGTTACTTTACTAACATGAATTGTGAAATTTATAGTTGAAAAATGACTTTCTATTAATTGCAGAAAACTCGGAAATATAAAACTTTCCATAAAATAAGTCTAAATTTCGACATGTAAAATGTCTATACCCATTATATGTCACACTCACAAAAACTTAGTAATAGCTACAATGAGTCAGTTTCAATTGATTTGTAATGTCTATTATTGTCTTTATAAACAAAAATACCTAACGCATACACAATATTTTGTCGTAACAATACTGAAACATTGTAACATGTTACTTTCTTTTCAAATAAGAATTTGTATTATTGTGAAGCGTAAAATATATATTTTAAATGCACTTTACGGCAGTATGTTTTTTTATAATAGCTGAGTTTTCAATCTTATTTTAATATATAATGTTTTCACAATTAAATGTAACTACGTGATGTATTATTTCTACTTTCTTTAATTAAACAAAGTAGAAATAATACTACATCACGTAGTTTCATTTAATTGTGAATAATGAATTTCTACAAAATTAACGCCAAATATATTCAATATAATTTTTTATTTAAGGCATATTTATTGCAAAAACATTTTCTAGCATTTAAAAAAGCTAGCAAGTGCAAAGTACATGGATTAATAAGATGTATTACTTCGTCAAGTTTCATGGTTTCTGGGGAAATCGGCCATGACTTGGGACAATGAATATCACACAAGAAGTACAGTATGGCATATCGATTACCCTTCATAAATAAATGCACAGATTTTTAATTAAGGGCCTGAGAGAATTTTAATTAAACTGCAACCACATTTCATTATGGTGATGAATGCGCCATGTCATTCAAGAAGAATCAAAGACATACTGACAAGACAATGGAAAAAAGGAGACATATAAAAATGACTGGCGGGGAAAAAACTTATATGAAATATGCGTATGATAAATCATCAATAAAAAAGGAATTAGTGAATTTGGTTCTCCAGTTCTTGTGGGTTCTTGAGCTATGCCATTGATGAGAAAGATAAAATACTAAAATGGCCGCTGTATCAACTAGGTGGACAACTAGGATGATCTGAGCGCAAAAGAAAAGATACGCGGTGAAATTCGTAGATTATGTGCTCAAGAGAGGAAACGCAAATGGCAGAGTTTTATGGCAATTATAGATGATGCAATAGATAGATTTATAATTAATATTAGTGAATCAACATGGACTTCAAATTCAGATATTGCAGAGTGATATATGAGTGAATAAGAAAGTTCATTGTTATTTAATGTAGTGTACTTCATTTCTCTGAAATATTAGCACATTTTATGTTTTAAGTTAATTGTGATTTATTTTTCTCTGTTTAATTTTAACATACATTGTGCATTTTATACATTAGTGTACTTTAAATTTATAAACCCAGAGTTCACACACCACACCTGTAGGCTTTCACCTGCGTGTCTTTTCATGTCCTTGGTTAAACTACCATTATTTCTGAACATAAAGTCACATACACCACACTTGTAGAGTTTTTCACCTGTGTGTGTTCTCATGAGTGTGGTTAAACTACCAGCTTGTGTAAATCTCGCATGACAAGTGCTACACTTTATGACTTTTCATCAATGTGTATTTTCATGTGCCTGGTTAAATTACTATTATTTCTAAATCTAAAGTCACACACGCCACATTTGTAAGGTTTTTCACCTGAATGTATTCTCATGTGCGTGGTTAAATTTCCATTATTTGTAAACCTATAGTTACACACACTGCACTTGTAGGGCTTTTCAACTGTGTGTTTTGATATGCTCAGTTAATTTTTTTTTCTGTTTTTCACCTGTGTGTGTTCTCATGTGTGAGGTTAAATTACTGGCTTGTGTAAATCTCGCATCACACGTGCTACACTTGTAAGGCTTTTCACCTGTGTGCGTTCTCATGTGTGTAGTTAAATTACTATTATTTCTAAAGCTAGAGTCACACAAGCTGCACTTATAAGGTTTTTCACCTGTGTGTGTTTTCATGTGTTTGGTTAAACTACAAGCTTGTGTAAATCTCGCATGACATGTGCTACACTTATAGGGTTTTACACCTGTGTGTGTTCTTATGTGTGACATTAAATTACTGGTTTGTGTAAATCTCGCATCACACATGCTACACTTGTGAGGTTTTTCACCTGTGTGCGTTCTCATGTGTGTGGTTAAATTACTATTATTTCTAAAGCTAGAGTCACACACACCACACTTGAAGGGTTTTTCATCTGTGTGTATTCTTATGTGTGTGGTTAAACTACTATTATGTTTAGACTTAAAGTCACACAAGCTGCACTTATAAGGTTTTTCACTTGTGTGTGTTTTCATATGTGTGGTTAAAGTACCAGCTTGTGTAAATCTCGCATGACATGTGCTACACTTATAGGGTTTTACACCTGTGTGTGTTCTTACGTGTGACTTTAAATTACTGATTTGTGTAAATCTCGCATCACACATGCTACACTTGTGAGGCTTTTCACCTGTATGTGTTCTCAGGTGTGTGTTTAAATTAGTTTTATTTATAAACTTAGAATCACACCCACTACACTTGTAGGGCTTTGGCCTGTATGTGTTTTCATGTGATTGGTTAAATTACTATTATTTTTAAACCTAGAGTCACACTTGTAGGGTTTTTCATCTGTGTGTGTTCTCATGTGTGAGGTTAAATTACTGGCTTGTGTAAATCTCGCATCACATGTGCTACACTTGTAAGGTTTTTCACCTGTGTGTGGTTAAATTACTATAATTTCTAAATCTAGAGTCACAAATACCACATTTGTATGGTTTTTCACCTGTGTGTCTTCTCATGTGCTTGGTTAAATTTCCGTTATTTCTAAAGCTAGAGTCACACACCCCACACTTGAAGGGTTTTTCACCTGTGTGTGTTCTTATGTGCGTGGTTAAACTACTATTACGTTTAAACTTAAAGTCACACAAGCTGCACTTATAAGGTTTTTCACTTATGTGTGTTTTCATGTGTGTGGTTAAATTATTTACTTGTGTAAATCTCGCATGACATGTGCTACACTTATAGGGTTTTTCACCTGTGTGTGTTCTTATGTGTGAGGTTAAATTACTGGCTTGTGTAAATCTCGCATCACACATGCCACACTTGTAAGGTTTTTCACCTGTGTGTGTTCTCAGGTGTGTGTTTAAATTACTTTTATTTATAAACCTAGATTCACACACACTACACTTGTAGGGCTTTTGACCTGTATGTGTTTTCATGTGTTTGGTTAAATTACTATTATTTTTAAATCTAGAATCACACAAGCCACACTTGTAGGATTTTTTTCCAGTATGTGTTCTCACGTGCATGGTTAAATTACTAAACCTAGAGTCACGCATCGTGAGGTGTCCGGGTATGATATTTCACCTATACATGTCCTACAGTGCTCATTTAAATTACTACTATCTGTATCACACAATGTTTACACATTGCTGAATCACACATGTCAAACTTGAAGGGCTTTTCACCTATATGTATTGTCATGCGAGTGGTTAAAGCAACATGCTGTGCAAAATTTACATCACCAAAATGCAACCCTTCAAGAGCTTTATAGCTGCATTCCTTTTATACATAACTAAAATACTATTCTTTATTAATCTAAGAGTCATACATGTAACACTTGCAGGACAGTAAAGCTACATGTGTATTATATGCGTGAGTAGTTAGTTCGTGTTCGTCACTTGTGTGCATTTGAAGATGATTTAATAAATCACTCAAATCATTACACTTAGTATCACAAACACAGAATACAAACAGGCAAATGCCAGTGAGTGTTCGTCATATAAAGATGCCTTAGTAGAATACCCTTTCAGATAAAATCACATTTAAATATTTTGTTATTTGCCTTCACTTCTACATAATGACTCTTGAAGGAGGATCCAACGAGAGCACAGTTGGTTTGAAAGTTAGCTTCTTGCGTTGGTGCAGTCTTTTGTGGGAACACAGCAAGTGGACATTGCCTAAGGTCCTGTTGAACTTGAAAATGTCCGCATTTGTTGGCCAGTTCTGTTATAGGAGCCAATGAATATCCTTTGCAGTGTTGCAGGACTTCAGATGCACTTCATAGTGATCTTCTGTTGTTTGTCGTTTCGCCGTAGTATTTGGACGAAATTGTGGTTTTGTCTGTCAATACATAAATATTATTTAATATAATTTATTTATTTATTATGTAGTTACAGAAACATTACAGTTTTAACACCATTGCATGCATTTCAATTACAATAACTGGACAAATAAATTAAATTCAGTAACATTATGGTGATACAATTAAAAAAGTTTACTCTCATTCAATAATCACGCTCACTCAATAATCATAACTCGCGCAATTGCAATTAGGCGATTGAACAATTGTATACGATGAGAAAATGAAGCATTTCAAAGTAACTCTATTCTAGGTTCCGGTATAGCAAAATAATGATTATGAGAGTGCAGGTAGTTATCAAGCAGGAAGAATAAGTTTTTCCAATAAATTAAGGCATAAAATTTTTGCATTGTTTTACATTATCCAAAAACAAACTTCATCAAAAAAAACTTCTCTTCTATGCTGCAACATTTGGTGACCCAGCATTATCGAAAGAAAATTTGTAGGAATTAGAAATGGGAAGTAACAATGTTGTCTCATGTATAATGATAAAAAGGAATGTTTTTTGTACACATTTAATCATCAGGTTTAGTTTCATGTGGCCTTCTAACAACAGAACTGGCTTCTAAGTTGTTTTGTACTAAAGTATACGTAGCAGGTTATTAGAACACATTAGAAGTACCTAGCTTTTCCCAACACCAATCTAAACCTTCTGAATGACACCAGTGGCGTATTCATATTCAAGAGGAGGATGCGCTTGAATGTACCTCATCACAGAACATTTGCTTAGATTGAGCTGCCGACTGCTGACATCACTCCACTCAAGGACAGCATCAATATCATGCTGTATCAATGTGCTATCTGCCATACTTCTAATAGCTCAGAAAATCTTCAGGCCATCTCCGCAAATTGAAAGCAATGTGGAGTTTTAACCATATTACTGATATTATTTAATAAAATAGTGATCAGTAAAGGCCCAAAATTCAAACCCTAACCGAACAGCTGATTGCATAAAATAAAAATCAGATATTAAATTACCAACACTCATGTATTGCTTTCTGTCCGCAAATATACGAAGAGAAGAAATGTAAGAGTTCAAAAGAGAAAACAGCTTTGCCAAGGCGATTTACTAATATTGTTAATGGGCTAGCTCGAATAATTTAGTTGGTACAAAAAGGATTGCATTCGACCAAAAATTAGTTACTTAAAAGTCGTTACCACTCTTAGGTAGTGTTACCTAGGTAATTTTTCATCATAAGGGATAGACATTTATTTCTGTAATGTGTACATAATCAATTCAAAATAGAAGGCCTTTTGGCTGAAGTTTATTCATAAGCGACTAATAGAAAATAAAGGGACTAACATAGATAAAGGAGCCAATTGGACAATCAAAATCTGAGACAGCTAGAAAATTGTTTTACACAAAAACCTCTACCATAAGAGCCGGATCGGAGATTAGTTGAAGAAGAAAGCGTCATAAAAATATTAGATTACTTACAGTTAAGTAATATGAGAACATAACTTTTTCAAATAATCCCTTGGTTGGGGTATGGCTATAGTTTATATTATTTTATTTTACTTTTCCATTTATATATATGATTGAAATACTGAAACTATAAATCAAACATCAACATTCTCTACATCACAGCAATATCTTAAACAGTGTTTGCCAATTACAAAAAAACAATTTACATTTTCTTAAAGTAGGATGACACTTTAGTTGTTTTTCGTTTAATGTCTTCTGCAATTCTAACTGCTTGATCTAATTTTTCGGCTTCTCCACTTCTAATTCTTTCTTTCTTTTCTTTTTTAACTCTCGCTAACATACATAGGGCTAAAGTGATTTCTCTCTTCAAACAGTCGATCAGTAACTTTTCCTCTGAATTACTTTTCCTTTAATTGGTCAGCACAAGTTTTCACCTTCAACGTTTCCACTTTCTCCTCCAACGCTCACGTTTTTTAGTTTTCTTCAACATCTGTTGTTGCTTATTTTTTTCTTCTAAATAGCTTTTGTAACTTTGGTGTGCATTTCTAGCCAGTACTAGAAGTTTGTTTGTAATAGAAAGCAAATATGCTTGATGTTTGTTAAATTTCATACCAGATAAAATGTTCAATCTAGCATTTAAACCATTTTCACTTACTTACTTTATCAGTCGTTTAAACATGTGTAAAACAGAGAAATTTTCTTTCCATTGAAGCACTACTATGAGACAAGCAATGTATTAATCATTAAGCAAAGTACAAATTTACTTACTTACAGTGGGATATTGAATATATTCGGCGTTAATTTTGTAAAAATTCATTATTCACAATTAAATGAAACTACGTGATGTAGTATTATTCCTACTTTCTTTAAGTTCTTTACCATGACCTAGGTTTCGTTGTATTACAACATCTTCAGGTGGGCTATTAGCAAAGATTCAATCTTTGCTCGTGGTAAAGAACTTAAAGAAAGTAGAAATAATACTACATCACGTAGTTTCATTTAATTGTGTACAGTGGGATATTTCAAACAGTTTGAGGCAGACCTTGAAATAAAAATAGGACCAAAAGTTATTAATAGTCCGGACATTTTCAGGCATTTCCGACTCAAATTTCAACATTTTCCACTTATCTAACAAAATGGCCGTATCCACATCAAAAAGTATAATATTACCTAAAGCTACTACCTTTGGGTTCAGAGGAAATGCTTCCAACACTCCAACCTTCAAACAATTCGGCATTATACGTGTCATTATACAACACACTGTCACAGTGAGACACTTCATTCAGTTTGAGACTTGAGAGTATACTCAACAAAATGAAATTTTATCCCTTTACGAAGACAAGCAGCAACTTTCTGTTTCAAATTTTTAAGTACCATGATGAGGACGTCACTACAAGAAATATTATTCAGAGTCAAAAAGTGTTCTTCTACAACAAAGAAGTTACATACAATCATCTCATCTTAATTAGAAGTTCACTTATATATTCACACAGTAGGTGGATTAAAGATTCTTCGTTTTGAAAGAACTGCAAGTAGGAGAAAGAGACGTTGGCACTTTCTTAACAAACACAAGTTGTGCTTTAATGTCAACTTGCTTTGTAAGTTTGACTATTTCTTTCGATTTCCCAGAAAGTAAAGCAGATTCAGTAGGTAAAACTGTCAGGAAATATTCATTGATAGCATGCAACTGCTCCAAAATACTTTTGGTTGCAGGTCCCACAGTTAGCTAACATGATGGCATATGTTTTAAGTAACAATGTTTAAGAGATCGCGTTCTGGCTTTATTGAAAATCATCCCATATGGCAGGCCAATCATCAAAGTAATGAAATATTCCAATAGACATAGAAAGTAAGACACTAACATCATATTCAAAATTTTCAAGACCACGCAACGAATTAAGAATTTTATGCAAATTACATGTTCCAATGTCAATCAAAGATTTGCTACTACTGCTAGAATACTTTCATTAATTTTAACACTGCCTTATTCAGGGTAGACCCGTCACGACTGATCATCCTCAAATTCTTTGAAAGAAGATTTGTTTTCTCTCCTGCAGAAACGTGGTTTTGATGCAGGTCTTTTGCTTTTGCATAGCCCATGAAAAAAGTCTGCAGATGATTTGCAACAACCCTTTGTTTAGGAAATGACCAATAGCGTAGTGCAATTTACATTTCTTTTTCGCTGCCTTCATTTGTGATTTCATCATACATTTGATATTCTCGCACCATCTGTAGTTTGCTCCTGGAAATAATATCCTAGAGTCTTAGTAGTAAAGAAACACCATTTTTGATAGAGACAAAGTAAAATCATCAGTTACAGAATTTCCAAACATCTCTCTGATAACCTGCAATACCACTGTTGCTATTCAGCAAGTAGATATTATAATTTACATCAATTCCACCTTCATTGCTTTTTCTTTGTAACATGAATATGTAAGTTTCATATGGCCATGTGGTACTATTCTTGATTGTTATTTCGAAGATAACTCTGTAAAAGAAGCGGTCATACTCACGACACGCAGAATTTACTTTTCCCAACCTCAATCAAAGAGGATGTAGTTCCGTTCCACTATTCTTATGAACTTTCGTTTCAACATGTTGGTCAACTCTTGAGAAATCATTGTCACCACTAAAACACTCCTAAACACTAAACAGAACATTGAGGTTTCTGAACTTCTATCGGCCCATAAACCGATTAAATTCACCTTGCTTTTTCCCATGTCTCAATGTTTTATTGTATAACCACCTGTGTAAAAATATTTCTCATTAACTAACAAGTGCGCTTATTACAATAAAAATACAATGTGCCAATGCTGAAAAGAAAACAAAATACTGAGGCAACTTGTCGCAATATTAAAGGCATCAGCAGCATGAATATTGTAACAATTATTTAGTACTTGATATTAAATACCCAGTACTAAATAATTGTTACAAATAAAAAAAGGGACTTTAGAAACCGATTTGAAAAAAGGTATCTGCCTGTACCAAAGGGACTTCTGCTAAAAAGCCGGATAAAATATATATGTACACACTTGTTTTTACTGGCAGAATTGCTCGCATGGTCAATAAGAAGTTTATCAAATCTTTCTGTGGGTTTTAAGTTATATTTGCATCTAGAAAGTACCCCTGACTGCAATAACAATAACATGCCTCTTAGCTCGGTCTTTAAGCTGAGTCACTCTGATAGTCTTAAGCACTAGGATATCAATTTCCAGTCTAAATATTCTTTATATCTAATTGGAATAAAATGTAATTACATGTTATAATCTCGACCTCTATCAATATTTCAGTAAAATTTTCTCTCAAATTAGCATAGTAATTTTGCATGATGCTTTAACAAATGCGCGTTACAATGCACATAAACATTACACACATGCATGCTTGTGTGTAATGTTGTAAAATGTACGGTTGTGGTCAACTAGTCCAGACAAGCACAATCTTATAATTTATAGTTTCAGTCCCTGTATCTATAAAATGAAGTGGATATCATTTTATGTAATGCTGTTTATTGTTGGATACCCTGGATAGCATAACATAATTATTAAAAAAAAAATCTCTGTAAATATTTCATAAAGAAATAAAACACTCAGCTCCACAGTTACTACGGTATCTGGCCATTTGAATAGGGTCATTAATATATTTGTGTTCTATTTTCAGAGCCCTTAAAAATTAAATAGTTCCTGAAATTAATTAATTTTGGTGCCATACTTGAATATTACATTGTTGATGTGCATATTTTATAAAAAATATATAATTTGCAATATAAGTGAAAATGTTCCGTTTCAGTTGCGTTTTGTTACTATTGTTTGCAGCAAATGCAGCTACACTGGAATCTATATCAATATTTAAAACCTCCATATTGATCAACTTTGATTTTATTGTATCTGTGGATCGTAATTCCCGAATGTTCTATGGCCATTATTTATTTTTATTTATTTATTATTTCTGCAAGCTCAGAAAATTAAGTATACAGTGGCAGACTTGTTGCTACAAGAGCAATCTCTTACAGCCAACCACAATGAATTGGATGAGAACATTAAGTGCTGTGGCAGACTGTAAGTGATTTTTAAACATTCATTCAACTTAAAAAATAAAATATATAATATTAGGTGGTATTAAAATAATATTAATTCAAAACCAAAGCAAAACGACACTTTAGGAGTAGGGAGAGACAAGGACAGACGACTTTTGAACACAGACAACAAGGGCGCACTTTGTATATTTGTAGTCAGTTCATTCCACAATCGAGTAGAATGTATGGTGAAGGATTCACCATAAAATTCCATTCTGTGTTGAGGGGTAGGAGGATACATTTATTGTTGGACTGTAGTTCGAGGTCGTGGGATGACAGGTATTGGAATCTATATTTAAGGTATGACGGTGTAACGAGATTATTGAGGATATTATATACAAAACATAGAAGACGATGGTTGCGTCGATCACGAACCTTTAACGATTTAAGACGGGAATGATACTGGATATATGGTCAAATTTTTTAAAACCGAAAACCTATCGAATTCACAAGTTTTGAAGTCGTTCTAATTTATTGAGTAAATGTTCATATAGATTAGAATAGCACACAAACCCATAATCAAGAATAGGCAGAAGTAAGGTTTGGCAAATTTGTACTTTAGTTTGCAGTGGAAGATAATTTTGAAGCAATTTTGCGCCATTACCGTGGGTGAAAATGTTTCTGGCAAACCTGCTAAAAATAAAGATTGGTTCATTATTGTTGGCAGGTTACTCACTCGGTGCGCCACTCATCGGTTATTGTAAATCCTGTGCCTTTTAATCTCTGAGCTGTTTCGACCACTTGCGCGACGTATGAAGTCACGGAATCGCAATTTTTTTGTCATAACGAGATTAAATGTCATAGTAGGTTTATTTTCCTAGAGAACCCTGAGTCATCGAACATGGTTCTTAATATATAAAGTTAACCATTTTCGACTGTATTTTACTAAATTATCACCGTAAAAACCAAAAAATGTAGATATTTGCCCATAACCTATTAAGACATGTTGGCTTTCCTTAATCCGATAACTTTCTTTCTTACAACATATTACATTGAGTGACACATAGGTAGCGATGCATACACCTTATAATAATTTTGTTACCTACATTCTAACAACGTGTGGTGTTTACTCACAGTTCTGGCAGGAATGATAAGAATTCTGTGAATGGGGTAACAGTCTACGGGGTACGTAGTGTATGAAAACCTTTTAATTAGTCAAATAAACTATAGAACTAAACTATAAAAATTTAATACCTTCGTCTATTAGACTATTTAAATGAATTTGAAATTATTATTTTATCGATGTTACAGTTTACCATGTATAGGTGAAAAGTTATTTGGAGGTAAATATTATTACTCATTTTATAGTTCAGACTTTAATTTTATTGTATCTATCGATCGACCTATCAGCATGTACAATATCAGCTGTTTGGTAAATTGAATAAAAGAGGATATGTAGTGGTTGTGTACAGCTAGCGTGAGCTTGTGTGTGTTCGTTAACGGTATTAGGTGTGTTAAAGAGTTATGTGTAATATTTTGTTTGATACATATATTGACATGGCTACATCTCTTCCTTCAGTATAGTACCAGGTAGCAGCTTGAAAAACCGGCTGGCATAACTTTATCGTTAATTTGTTTCAAGCGTTTTAGCCCAAACTGTGAATGCAAGAGATGCGTAGTAGAAATCAGGTGTCAGAATAAGGATCAAGATATGCAGTCCGCACCGCGGCAGTGATGCAATACCCACAATGCGATACCGTGCGATACCATTTGTACATTAAAATTGTAGATAAGTGTGGAATATGTTAGATATGGTAGCCAAAAATTTAATTTCATTCCACTTGTAAGGTTTACAATGAGGAAAGTACACCCAAAAATACCAAATATGTTCTGTTTACAGCAGACGTCCCTAAATTTTATGTGTATATCAACTAGAAATTGATGTATAAGGTCACCTATATGACCTAGTTTATTCTAAATTTTGAAATTTGAGTGCTAGATCTTGTAGTTTGTTCGTTGCATCAAAAAAATACGGCAACTTTTCTTTTATATTTTCCTAATTTGAGACATGCAGTCGTAATTCTTAAAAAAAAACTGGCAAATTTCGAAAGTTGATGGCTTACAAAAAGCAAAGTCGCTTGGATATGTAACTATTACTATTTTTATCTATAACTATGAAATTAATTTATTAATTCACACAAACGTAATGAAAATAACCATTTCATAAGATAAAAATAAACATTTTCATTAACAAATATTTTGACATCATTTTGATTGAAGTAAGATCGAAATTGCAGACTCGTGAGCTAAAGGTCAAATCTCGTTCTGTATTTAATATCCCCTTTTGTATGAAAATTGTTAACCGCCGTCTCGTTTCCACGCGCAACCAGGCTTATCACGAAGGTCGAAGGGAGAAAATCACATCAAAGCACACATTTTTCTGCAAACGCTAACAAATATGATTTTGAGTGTGATGAAATCCACAACAATAAGTTTGACTTTTTGTCTCTAAAATCAAGAGCATACAAATGGTTAACTAATTCTGATGGCTGATGCAATAAAATTTTGTTTTTTTTCCAAAAGAGAAATATAAATTTAAAATATTCAGATTTAAAACTTCTGAAATGTTTTAGGGTTACTTGGTTTCATTGGCTGTTCAGAGGCTTCGTGATTTTTTTCCTCAAACCGCATTGAAAACAGACAACTTGTCTACTTCGCGTTTTACAAAAATATTCTGCAATATCTGACCAGATGGCGATTCTAAAAACAATTGTGTATCAATACAGTTTAAACACACTTATAAGAAACTTATATGTGTGTTTAAACTGTATTAATAATGAACTGCATATCCCTAGAGAATACATCAATTCTGAATTGCTCATCTGCTGTGAAACCAATTAATTGTACATCCTGAGAAAAATTTGTTATTGACTATAGACTTAACTTTTTGTGGAAAAATGGTTAGAAGACGAAATCTTACTTCGTATCGAAGGCTTCTCAGAATGTATCCATCGAAGTAACGTACGTAAATACAACATAGGATTTTATTGTGCACAGTCTATTAAGATTTTACAATATGGCACATGTGTAAGTGCTTTAAGGAAACTTCCCAACATAAATTTATTGATTTAAAAAATAAAGTCGATTTAATTTAATCTTAAAATGAATAAAAAACTACTTTTATTAAAAATGACAGCTCAGAGTTCAACAAGCAAAAAATTATAATCAAAGCTTTAAATTGCTTTATATCCGCTGAGATCTTTGACTGCATTTCTTTCCACCCGTAAAGAGATTTTCCTTCCAGCAATCATACAATAAGCAGGTATGTTAATGTACTTTTTACATTATTTGACAAAACAATTTAATACTAAATTAAAGAAACACCAACTACTCAATAAATATATATTGTTTTCTGAGCAAGTTAAATGATTTCTGAAACATTTTATCAATATATCTGTCTCATTATAACCAACTGAAACTAAAATCATCTTGTTCTATTGGAACCTTAACTTGTTTAGAAAACCGAGTACACCTTGGAAACTGACAACCTGGTGCTGCATTTAATTAATTCCTTTTTTTAAATAAATTTTACTTTTTCATATTCTATTATTTATTTCAATTTCTGGAATTTAACCACATGTACACGTTATTATTTCTTTGTGTTAAGGTAGTGTTGTGTGACAGCAAGATCCAAAAATTATCATATAATTTGTTATTGAAATTTTTTTTTTTGTTTTATAAACTTAAAATAATATAATTTTATCAATTTACAGAAATGAAAAATTATTTTGCAATTTTAATTGAATTTTTAAAAAAAAAATGAAGTGTGATGAAATACCTACTTTTCCTGTAATGTTAATTGTACAATTTTTGAGAGATTTTTACCAAAACTAAATGGTAAATATTTTTCTATTTTTTTTTTTCAAAATTTGGATACAACATCATTTTTATAATAATCGCATTACGCGTTTTGAAAAAAAATTAAGTGTGGTGAAATGACTACTTGTCTTCTAATGTTATTGTATGTTTTTGGGAGCGATTTTTACAAAACGAAACGGTAAATATATTTTTTTAAATGTTTAAATAATATAATTTTATACCGACATAGTTTTTTAGACACATCACTTGATGCGTTTTTTTTAAATAAAATGAAGTGCGGTGAAATTGCTACTTTTGCATGTATCTATAATGCCAATTTTACAGTTTTTGAGAGCAATTTTTGCCAAAACTAAAAGGTAAATAATTTTTAAATTAGTTAGATATTTATAGTTCAAATAATATATAAAAAAAACTTGTGAATTTCGTCGGCGTGTTTTCGGCGACAACTACCTTAAAGAGCAAATAATAAATATTTTTACCTGTGAATATTGCAATGTCACAGAAAATAATTTCTTAATAAAGCTTTAGATTCATATCGCGGCAGTTGATAAATGTGTAAACAACAAAACATGCCCGTAAGTATTTAGAACGAATGTCGAAATTGGCGACATGTTTGCATAAATTTCTGCGAACAAGCCATTTCTATGTTATATGATGACAAAATATAAATTTTTTGCATTATTTACAGGACAGCTAAGTACAAAATATTGGTTTTTAACAGTTTATTACACATAGTTTTGTTTAAATAATTTAAATTACGCAGGTATTGTATACAACTAAATAAAAAAGGAAACTTTTGAATATACGATACTTGTATTTATATTTACATTACAATAATGTATGTATTAATGTACGTATATAATGAATATGTATTGTTTAGAAAGAAGTGAAATTTTATGCATGTATTTGATATTATTTATTTAGGAAGGATCCAAGAACAATTGCTGCATCCAAATAGGGTGCATTTGAAAAAAGGGATATTTGTTTTAAATTGTCTTCTTCATGTTGCTCAGTACAGATATTTGACAATCATTAAATTTTTTACAATTATTTTGGTTTATACCGTTGGCAACTATGTTAATAAATGACACCATTAAACTGTTATTTTATTTATTTTTATCTTTTTCGCCATGTTCACTCATCAGATATACTCGGAGATCATACAATCAAGTAAAGTATGCAATTTATTTTGGAAAAAACAGCCAAACACTTTTTATACGACATCACACAGAATTAAATACATTTTAAGAAATATCAACACAGCAGTTACATCATCATTTTGTTGTATCACATGTAATCGAATCTATCTATACTGCCCTAACTCTAATCTATACTGCCCTAACTCTATATCGCGGTGAGCAGTCGATAAATGTGTGAACAACAGTAAGATTTTGGAAGAATTAGTGCAAGAAGGATAAGTATACGTAACTCGAGCATGCGGTAATGAGAACGCAATGAACACCTCCACAAAGATTTGTAGCAGAGGTGGAGACGTGTGCCACAATAAATTGGTGTCTTTAAACTTAATTGGCAACATGTTTTTTCACACAGTTCTGCAAATTTATTGCTTCTATCTAGATTTCTGTTTTGTGGTGGGCACATTTCTGTTTTGTGGTGGGCACCACAATTTTCAGTATCTAACAAATGATACAACATTTGTGGGTAGCGCATGCGCATGTGCGCGCGTGTGCCTGCGTGCGTGTTTATATATATATATATACACACAGTATATAGGCAGATAAACTTCGAATCAAGTTGTGCTGAGTTCAATAGATTTAACACCTTGAATATTTATAGATCGCCACTAGAGGATTTGAAGATATTCAAGAAAAAACACAAAAAGTGCCAAGTTGAATTGACACCGAATAATAACATAAAATATGTGGAATTTTAACATTAATCTTCTTCCAAACCTTTTTTTAAACAGTTCTCTTGAATCAACTATTCTATGAATATGCAAGGATCACGAGTCAGTCCGCAACATACGTGATAACATATTTACAGATATGAAGGAAGAAAATAAAAGAATTTGCTTACGTTGAGTCTGAGCACTGTGGACAAGTAATCAAAGTACTAAATAGCTCCGTTAAGTTAAACATATGCTTTATCTAGGTCTATAACCTGTATACTGGTTATAGAATGGTGCGTAAAAAAAATTAATACTGGCCATTATCGTGATTACTGTGACTTTTTAAAGATTATTTTATGACTTGATCATATTTTACAATTTCAATTGAATCATAAACCAATTTAAAAATGTTTCAGTGATCGGGCAACATCTACCATCAAGATAGAGTGTTCTTCCTTTACAACTTATGGAAAGTACTGAGTGATGATTACTTCAAGGTCTACGTATTCACAATCTGGTACAGTAAAGTATTTAAATTGCATCAATGGAAACCAAAAAAATTATCTCAAGTGGAACATTATTAACGCGTCTAAAGAAACTACGACTACTACTAGGGAAATACTAAAGGCAAACACTGACAACTGATAAATCTTGTGATCAAATATACTGAGGCAACGCATTGCATTTCAAGTAAATGAAGAATATAACTGAGGCATTGAGACTGAACTTGTGAAACATTTCAGCAAATCATTTTCAAATATAACGGAAACCTCAAATAATTATATTCCTGTATCTAAGGTGCAACCCTGTCTTAGGTAAGTCTGTACACTAAAAAAAATTTGAAAGTCTCTATAATTGAACCCCATATAAATAATGTATGTATATAAATAATGTAATGTAACACATAAATCCAAAATTATCAGCTTTTAGCGCTTGCGTACACACTGGCTTGTTCCTGGATCTCATTAAATTGGTGAAGCTAAAACCTTTCTTTAAGAAGAGTTCGACGAGGGAAATGCTGTATTATCATCCTATTTCTATTCTGAAGTTATTCAATAAAGTTTATGGAAACTTACAGCAATAATACTGATAGATTTTTTGAAAATACTGATGGATATAGAATAGTACTGATGGATTTTTTCAAAAATTTCGTTACCAATCGCAACCAATTTGGTTTCCAGAGAGCAAAATCAGATTTGATTGCTACAGCCACTGAAAGCATATTATTAGCATTAGACAAACCACAAAAGATAAGCTCTATTTCGCAAATTGTTAAAGGAATTTGATTGCATGGACCACAGTGCACTGTTATGCAAGCTGAAATATTATGGGATAAGCAGGAACAAACTTGAACTGGTTCTAGGACTCTTATTTTTTCTAGTGGTACATAAATGACCTAATTGTCTGTTCTGAAGCCTGGCGTTTTATAAAGAAAGCCTGACATTTTCTCAATTGCAAATGATACATACAACTTTAATTATAAAAGATCCCAATTATGAAAACCTTTCTACAGATATGAAATAAATCGTCAGCATGTTACATAGTTCATTTGAAGAAAATAATTTGTTACTAAATATGGATAGAAACATATTATTCATTTTCTTCTGAGATTGGGTGAAATGTGGTAATGACTTAATTGAACAGCTGCTGACAAAATTATTCCTAAATAAAATTAATCATGTTAAATTCTAAAGTGTAGCCAGAGGCGAAAAATTAAATTGGAATCTTCACAACTCAGATGCAGATCAAAATTTTAGAGCGGTCACATTCGTAATTAACAAGTTATGTGGGGAGACCTCAAAGGGCTTGCTTCTTTCCATCGTATTCGAGACTCGTATGGGATCTGTAAAAAAACTTAAGTCACTCTTGATCAGCAACAATACAAACAACAATACTGGAAACTACACCATATAATACTGAAGAAATTGCTCTTGTATATGAATGTTTAAAGATGATAACAACCCAAAACATACAGTGCGGTCTGTCAAATCTGTGTCCGTGTCGGTACTATACTGGCCCAAAAATAGCCCAGATCTAAATCATGTAGAGTACCTGTAGTAAGAATTTGATGTACTGGCATAATAAACCAGATTTAAAATACTTTCCAAAAAGTTTATAACCATGTTTCTATGGAAACATGGAGTAATTTCATATTACTGATGCCGCGCCAAAGTCAAAGCGTCATATCAAACAATGGTAACCACACTTTATAACATTAAAATGTTTTATCCATAATATAAAAATTTACTAGGCAACTTAGGCAATAACTAATTAAACCTTTAAAATAAAAAATATTCAAATAAATATTGTATTTTTATCCCAAACTTAGTACATTCTCACTGTTCATACATTTTTCTTGACCCCATGGCATAAAAAGTGTTAAAACCTATGTTTTAATACAAATGTAAATTTATTTAATTTGAGACAACTCTAGCCAGTACAAAACAGAAATTAATTCATTTATTCTTAAAGCTAATAATCAAATATTGTTTCTGATAAACAATTGTATCGAATGACAAGTTGGCATCAGTTAAAGCTGTTCTAGCTGCAAGCTGGTGTAGCATCTTCAGGTGGGAATGTAACAAGTTTCATGCTGATGCAACAGCTCTAATTATGTATATATATTTCCCAGTAGTGAGTTCACTACACTTGATTTTTTTAAAAATGCGTCGAGCTATTTGTCTAAAAACCAAGTCAATGGAAAATGAGGCTATATTCAAATTTTGAAAAAAAATTTTACCGTTTAGGTTTTGTAAAAATCGCTCCCAAAATTTGAACAATTAACATTAGAAGAGAAGTGGGTATTTCACCACAAATAAAAAAAAAATAAAAAATGATTTTTTTACAAACTATTAAAACGATGTTATATTAACAGTTTGTCTATATGATGTTTTAGCAGTCACAATGTACCTGTACACAAATCATGTTAAATATTTGATAATTTTGCCAAATAATTATGAAAAAAATCTAAAAATGAATTAAATATTTTGAATATTAAATACATTAGCACATACCCAAGTGTTATTCTAATTTCCTGACACCAGCTCACACATTGAACGTTGGTGCACACATATGTTTAGCACAGCAATATTTATTTTTTTAAGAAATGTGGGTTTAAAAGTGTTTTGCAGTTTCCACCCCTGTCTCCCCTTCTACATTTTAGCCCTTTTTTTAAACATCTGAATTATCGTGATAAATTCAGATTTCGCTTTTACCTTCTTAAACCACATTTAAACCATGTGTGCTTCAATGCAAACTTATTTCAGTTAACTCGGACTAATATATAATATATATGGACAACAAAGTTACTTGCCATACACTTGGCAATATATTTATGACACATAGTGGGAATAATATAATTTAATAATATTAATTAGCGAAATACTACATACCATTAAATGTTTAAACTTTTTTGCATCCTTGTACTCCACACAATTCCATAAAAGAATGTTTTAAACCAATCAATTTTACAGTTAAAATATGATGGGCATAAATATATATTCAATCAAGCGACAATATTCACAAAACTTATTGCATTATACCAACAATGTAATTAAACAATATTTTATAATCACTACATTAATATAATAACCTCTCACCATAAATGTTGTTAAGAATATCAATATTACATCATTATTTTACCATGGCTTGTAAATTTTAGAGAGGGAAAATGGACAATGCTTGCTGTTGATCACACAAAACTCGGAAGAATAAAACTTTCCAATAAAATGATTCCAAATTTCGACTTGCAAATTGTATATTATTTATCTAATTGTGAATGATTTATTAACCTTGCGTTTGGTTGAGACTTTCAAGTTTAACAGAGAACGGTAGTCTTGACAACCCATCACGTTTAGTCTCACAAAAATTCGCTTGTGGAGACCATATCTATTATAATTTCAATTGGTAACTGATTACCCAGAATATCGAGTTGCCCAGGAGCCGAAAAGCAGCGTGACAGTATTTATATGCATTTAGTCCTATGTTATATTTTTTTAAGTGGTATTTTATAGTAACTGGGCTTCTCCTACGAAGGTGGCAGCATAACGATAATGAATTTGAAAGGAAATGTCTGGAAACTGAAACATTAAATTTACTTAATTCAAAAATGCACCTTTTTAAAAGATCTATTCAACGCCATTACACTTGATGGCGTAGGTAAATTACTTTTATTTCCATTCCATTCACTGTACGGCAAGGTGTGCCAAAACAAATATACTTTCAATTTTAATTCATACTTGATTTTGTGTCAATAATTTACACCCAGCCAATAAATGTCACCTCAGTAGGAACAAAATGTGAGAGTTATCAGGCAATGACCCACAGACGGATACATACAAGACAACTACAAGGGCTGAGGCTACGAAACCCTAAGAAACGTATTTGATATAATTTATTACATTTTTAAAAAACCGTTTCAAGGATGACGTTGGATGAAATATGTGGAAAATATTCACCGCAACTTCATATTAAGGTACACAACTCAATTAATAATAACACTACAAGATAGATGATATTTGATACAAATGTGAGAAATTACCAGGGTGAGAAATTACATTATTGGACATGACAAAATTACAATGGTTGCTAGTTGCTACGGAACCACAAAACGTACAATCAAATATGCAATCTTCATTAGAGAGATATTGGTTTTTTGTTCAATCGATTTAAAGGCACTTACATTACAGCGGCAAGTAGAGAACCACTTTTGTACATTGAAATATTGTCTGAAATTATATAATAGCAACTTGTTTACAAAGTATAGTGAGAACATTAAGTATGCGTATCCTTTAATTATGTTATAAGTTTGCACAGCGGTAAGTCGCCTAAAATAATAACATTGTGTAGACATTTATTAGATATCGACTATCTTTTACATATCTTTCGAGTAACCAGGTAGACTAATGCAATATTGCATGATGTGCGAGTGGCATTCCCTTATATGATTTATTAAATAAGTAACTGGAAAAAGGTAATAAAGTGCACTGTGCCTTTACGAACTAGGAGGAGGTCCAAAGAGATCTAATAAAGTAAGGCTTACAGAAAGCACTATTGAGTGTAATACTAAAAGCAAAAATATATTTTGAAATTGTTTCTATACTGGTTTATAGGCTTAGAAAACTGAACAAAGACGTGAAAAGCTCGGCACACAGATGGGGTCTTATTGCTTCGAAAATAATCTCTTACATAAAAAGATGATACTAAAGTGTAAAACATCATATACTAATGAATTATAAATGATGTTTAAAAGTTGCATGAAGCAGCACGTTTTTTCAAACCTACTTTATTACACACAGACAGTATTTGTAGAATCAACGTGTGCTGAAGATTTTGTGTGGAAAAGACAACAGTATATAAGAAATTGTAGAATAGAAAACTTTCAAAGGCTACAAAAAATATAATTCTGTTGGAATAAAATGTATTTCAGTGGAAGACAGTGCAGAGAATAAATAAACAAACACATGCGGTAAAGAAAGTGGTTAATGTGTAAGAACCAAATATTGTTACACCATGCATTTCATGTTATCTTCAACGTAGCAGACACAAAATGACAATATTCTATTATGGAATGACCAATTTTAATGCTCCAACGTTAATTCAATTCTACTGCTAATACTCAAACAACAGAAACAATCTTGCTGAATCAATTTTCATCAACTTAAACCTATTGAAATAAAAATGAAATGTGTACACTAGATATATATATCAATAAACAAACCAGAAAAATTTGTTTGTTTGCATTAAACCCTCGAACCACATACCATATTTCAGAAATTTTTTTAATACTAAAAAGCCATACTTAAATGAAAGTTATAGGCTAAATACCATTACATTACGATTTATAGCAGCAGAGTAGTGATAAAAAAAGTAACCAAAATTGGAGACACTGCTTGTACAACGCAGTTAAATAGTGAAATGTACAGGCCACAGTTAGTATGGATACATACTTATATGCTTTGTATATTTTGTACATACCAGTTTCTTATACAATATAGTGAGGTACAAATTTATATCTATAATATTTATCAAACAATCAAAACAATACCAACACAATATGTAAATTTTCTTTATAAATATTTTTGCAACCTCCCTCCCGCCACTGTGTTTGTTGTGTAAAGTTTTACTTAATTAGTTCGGTGATTGTGTTGTTGCAACTTTACAAAGAAATGTAAATAACGAGCGCAATAAATTAGATTTGGTTGCTCCAATAAAATTGCACATAATCATTTTACCACAGAAGATCAAACAGGCAGACAAACTGACAGCTATGTTTATAATATTTATAGTTTAACGTCAAAGATTGACAAACCAACAGATTATTAATTATTTACTCACAAAGCAAAAACTAACCCAGTGTGCAGGCACCCGTTTGTTGACTGACCTATTTCATTTTGATGTAACTAAGTGTAATTTGAAAATGTATTAAAACCAACAGAAAGATTTTAATTTTATATTAGCTATGAAAAATATTAATTTTTTGCTTCAACAAACAGCTATCAAGACCACTGCTAATGTTACAAGGTTGTATATAAAGAGCATCCATAATGAGAGCATAAAAACAATGTAGTACATATTTTCATATTCTTAATGGGTTTCATATTTAAACAGAGATAGAGAGCACAACACACCTGGTTCATTGAAAGATGCTATTTCCAAATGACCTCTGCTCCGAACCCGGTAGGATCTCGGTCACCTGCTAAAGAATAATTTTCAGTTTCAATTAATTAACTTTAAATTCTATACGTGTTGCAACTTCAAGCAGAGGCAGAACAATTGGAATGAGCTTTATAAGTATTGTCAACATGTTTAAAAGGAAGAAAATTCAATTAAGCAGGTCCTTCTAACACACAATTACTGCTGATGTTTCCGAGTCTCTCACAGCGGGTTTGGGAATAAATAATACACTCGGAAGATGTATCGCTGCGTAAAAATGTTATCTTTATAATTTTATATTTTGAGATCACTTTTGAAATAAATTATATGAGTAACACCAAAAACTACCATACATATTATTACATGTCCTACATACCGTAGTAATTAATGTGAAATAAGATACATGCATTTTGTTACTTTTCTTCTAGCACATGGAATCAAAGACAAATTGGTTAAAAACCTACCGCACTACACGTGAACAGGAACTGAGTGCTGTTTAGGCATTCAGTTATCGCGTCACTTTAAAAATCAAAATTAAAAGGCCATCTCTGCGTTATACTCACAAGTTTCTTCAAATGCAATATTTTAGACTACAATAAGTTACGGTTTATCATTTAATATATTAATTAGTTCCTCACATCAATGCAGTTAAAGAAACGTTTTGAGAATACACTGTAGCATAGACTTAGGAGATGTATTTTGCTTCTTTAGCAAACAGCAAGAATGTAGATTGTACATTGTAATTGTTAATTAAAGGCAAGAATTTTTCTTAAAGAGTATTTCATTTAAACTACAAATCAATGTTAACTTCTATTTTATAACTTACCGCCAAGAAGCTAAAATAAAAAAGCAACAGATACCTACCCTAATACCCTAAACAATTATTATATCTTGCTATAAACAAGACATGATGGTAGCTGGACATTGTTTCACTAGTACACAATAAAAATTGACCACATGTAATGACTAATTCTCATTGTTATCCTTATGTTAAAACCAAATAAATGTCATTTGTGGTGTCAAACAGCAAATTTAAAAAAATAATTCGAATTAAAACTAATCTAAATAGTATGAATGTAATTAGTTTTTCTGTAACTACTTTTGCTTTAAATAATTAATTTGGTTCTATTTAATTACGGGTGCATTAACAACGTGTGGTGTTACTCACAATTTTGGCGGGAATGATAAGAATTCCGTGAACAGTCTACGGGGCGGGGTATGCACTTCGTAAGTGCATATATCACAGTCTGCATCAGACAGAATATGTTTATTATAATTTACGTTTAGCAAAATCCTTTTAAAACTACTTTTAATTATCGCACCATTTCAACAAAACCATCCGTGAACAAAACTGTAGTGATCAAATCCAGGGTGGGTTTACTTCATACAAATATTTCGATTGGAACGCGAAAGCCCTATCTCTTTCGCACACACAAAATACATAAAATTTTGTCTATGGAACATAGAGCAGTGATAACGAACGCTATATAAACAAAGAAAAAAAAAGACTATGATACGAAATTTAAAATCGTTAACTTTATTTGAATTGGTTTGTCAAACTGCAAATTTGTAACTTAACATTATTTTATAGTTCAGTTTTACATTTGGTTATAATATCTGTAATATTTTCACTTTTAATTCACATTTTGTTGTATTTGTTACATTTGTTCGTAATAAGAGGAAATTATTTTAAAGATCGTTCTTGTACATTGGGTTGTAGCCGTAAACATTTCACGGTAAATAAACATTTCACGGAAAATTATTAATTTGAAAATAGCATCGAATCAATTATACATTTTATTGATAATATTGTTCAAACTCATCATCAAAGTTACATTCGCGTTTTAATAATCAACAACAAAGAAGTTGCTAATAATTTAATTTTCTTTTTAGACAAGCGGATTTAAGAAGTTACGGCATGTGGAGAATAGCAGACCTAGCCGCCGACAATCTCTAAAAAACATCACCGTCATACGGGCCCGACACCTAATAAAGGCTAAATATTAATAAAATTATCATTTAGTAAGTTTACTTATTAATGTTTTAAGTTGAAAGCGTTCTCTTTGCGAATCAATTAATTTTATAGTAATCTAAATAAGTTACATTAGACGGTTAGCTTAAGATTTTATAAATAATTTCTAAAGAAAAAAACTTTCTATACATTATGTAATTATGATGAAGCAATTATTACAAACCAAAAAGAATCCATTTATAAATTTACAATATTATATATGTACTTTGTTGGTTAAATAATTTGTTCTTTTATTTGCAGTTGGAGGTGGTAAAAACAACCAAAACAGAATGTGGTACGAAAATTGAACGAACAGATTAATTTTTTTTTTATAAGTCATTGGAAGATTTAAGTAATTTAGAGAATATTTGTTAAAAGGTAATTATTGAATCAGAACTTGAAGAAGAAATGGAACAGATTTAGTATGGATGCAAAGTTGTTTGTCAACATTTAAGAATAGTTCCGAATTACAAGTTCCTACAAAAGTTGTTGTTGTTAATTTATACCAAATACTGCATGTGTATTAAATTGTGCGTAGCCTTCTGATTAAAACAAAAGATTGTGAAAATGAGATTTTTAGTAATGATGCTAACATATAATATACAACAACTACGAGCATATTGATTTAAAAGATAAAAATAAGTTGTTACTGCATCCAAGTGATTTGTTCAGCTGAAGATGTAGTCAATGTATGCCAATGTGCCAATGAATAAAAAATTATTTAGAAATTAATTTTCAACAAAATAATTTATTCATATGTATTAGGTTACATTTGTTTGTTAGAAATTTTTGTAATTGTGTAAATATCACAGGAATAATTATGACATTCTTATATTCTACTTTTTGTATTTGATTCTTTATTAAGTGTTGTCGACTATTTACATTGGTGATATTAAACTGAATGTATAAATTAGATTAAGTAGAATATAGAAATTAGCCTACAATGAGTACAAAAATCCTTTAAATCAACGATTGTGCCAGAACCGTATCCTTTTTATTTCTTTTTATTCAGCGCATAGTTTCAATTTCTTTGAAAGAGTTTAAAAAAATAGAAATTATCCCCCTGATTTAGCATTTTCTTACATTTAGTAGCACTGCAGCTGAAGTGTAATCGCCACGATAACCGCATTTTTTCTCTTCATAAAGTATAATTTCCATAGTGAGTATATTTTATTCATTTCATAGATTAATTGTTAAATTCAAAATAGTAGGAAGGTTATAATAATTTTATTTTACAAAGATATAGCATAAAGCTGTAAGATATAGAATATTGATATTTTTTCACTATAAAGGTTATGAGTTATACGAATAATGTAAACGTCGAATTAAATAAATTAATCGATGTTAAAAACTCTTAGAGTTATAATACAGTAAATAGCAATTTATTTAATGAAAATTCATATTAAAATTTAAAGTATTAGTATATTATTTTAATGATAGAAGCTAGTTAAGTACATCTTGATATGTAAAAGCGGTAGATATTTTGTTAAATAGAAACGTTCATTTAATGTATTTGTATGTGGCCACAAAGTTTTTTGTTAGTTCTTTTTAGTTATGTCGCTCGAACTGGTGAATTTTTTTCTAATAAAGTTTTTTAATTTCAGAATTGTTGTTTCAATTGTAACCTAAAATGTAAGAAAAGTACACCTGTCAAAAATACGAGTTGCATCGAAAGTACGAAGTTGCGAGTGCTCAGCAAATGGGCACTCGCTGCAACTTCATTAGATTGGGCAACAGGGGAATATAGAGGCATAGTACTTGGAAACGCGAAAGTGCTATCTCGCTCGCACAATTGCTTGCAGTTGACCATCTATTTAGTATATGATCTATGATCAAATCAATCAATTTCACCAACCTTAAAAATAGATTCGTGTCTCTTTAATTTATGGTATATTTTCTTTTTAATTAGAAATGCTTTGCTTGTATTTAATTAAACGATACAATTAAAAAAAATTTTAAGACAAAACAAATTTATTTTTGTCATTAGATATATTGACTAAGCAATAAATTTCTTCTAATAAATGAGTTCCAAATGGCCAACATTTTATTCCTTTGTTAAAAAGTATTTAACTAATGAACTCTCATAAATTATTTTCGACCTAAATATAATCCACCAAACAGCAGAATTTGAACAAAAAACGGAATAAAAATAAGTTTATAACATGGTTTGGTGTTTTTTCTCTACTACTGTGCGAGTGAAATGATAGTCTGTAAAATATATTGTGTAATATATTCTGAATTGCAAAATATATTATTAATAATTTTTATTAAAGGTTGACTTGGGGTAACATGGCCAATGCAGCGAGGAGTCGCCAGCAGGCAAATTACTTTTGTTATCATTTGTGGAAAATAAAAAAGTGTTTGGGAATGACATTAGACATCGAAAGGTCACGTGGTCTAGCGTTGGTGAATACTTCATAAGAAAGAACGACATCATATTTACTCTCCTAAATATTGTAATCTCATTTTTTTTAATTATAGCCAACTTCTTACTTAACTTTTGTTTTATTGTATAGTTTATAAATTTGTTAACAAGTAACGATGACAGATATCCGAAATATGATTTAATCAGTGTTGCATAGCCCTTTTTTCTACACTTGGCGTTGGCAAAGATTCTCTGTGGAGAGAAAGAATACCATATAATCAATGATAAGGTATTGGTAGACAAAAACACTTCTTTCTATTCTAAAAAATGATACTTCTGTCTTGTTCGACAATTTTCATACAAATGCGTAGACAAGGTGTAATTTTGTTAAGCTAAAATGCCATGTTGGCGTCATTTTTGTACGATAATGAAACGAACGCTAGCTTGTTGTAGAAAATGAAACAAAATGACAATTTTTTTAATTTGCTGTTGTGATAACTCTCCGCAACAGTGATTTTAAATTTGTTTTGAGAACAAAGCAATAAGGTTTAAGAACAATGGAATGAGAATAAACAATGTATTATTTTTGAAACGTTTTAGACTGGAGGAACAAACATTTCAGCAGCTTAGTCTTGATTTGAGACATATACATATATTGACATGAACACGTCTCTTGTTTCAATATAGTACTTGGTAGCAGCTTGAAATACCGGGTGACACAACTTTATAATTAATTTGTTTCAAGCCTTACCCCCAAACTGCGAATGCGAAAGATACATGGTAGGAATCAGGTGATGGAATAAGGATCAATGTATGTCTTCACCGCGCCCGTGATGCAATACCCACAATGCAATACCGTACGTGATTTGCACATTAAAATTGTAGATAAGTATGGAGTAGGTTAGGCACTGTGGCCAAAAATTTCATTTCATCACGCTTATAAGGTTTACGGTGAGAAAAGTACACACAAAAATACCAAATGTGTTTTGTTTACCCCTCCCTGAATTTTGTCAGTTAATGCCTACAAATGCGTAGGATCCGGTGCCATATTTTTATCGCTCTCCATGTGTATCAATTAGATTTTGGTGTATACGGTCACTTACATGTCTATTCTAGGTCTTTGAAATTTGAATGCTAGATCTTGTAGTTTGTTCATTGCATCGAAAATGACAACTTTTCTCTTATACTTTCCAACTTTGAGACTTGCAGTGGTAACTCTTAAAAAACTCGCAAATTTCAAAAGTTAAATGGCATAAAAACCAAAGTCACAAGTATACGTAACTGTTGTTATTTGTATATATAGCTGATAAATCAATTTATAAATTCACACAAACGTAACGAAAAATAAACAAACATTTTAACAAATATGTTAACTCATCATTTCAATTGAAGTAAGATCGAAATGGTAGAGTAGTGAGCTAAATAACAAAAAAACTCGTTCCCTATTTAATATAATCCCTTCTCGTGCGAAAATTGTTAACCGCTGTCTCGTTTCCAAGCGCAAACAGGTTTATAAAGTTTACGTCTCATCTTGGTTAATGTATTGCCGATATTGCTTGACACATTGCGATTGCCTTTTCAACTGATCTAACTCCTGTATATACAGATATATGTATATCAGTTGATCTAACTCCTGTATATACAGATATGTGTAAATATGTATGTAGCTATGTATTGCAATATGTACATATTGAGTTAGTGTATTAAATGTAGTAATGCCAGATGGCTGAGAAACTCCTATAATTTCATGGCTTATCCCATGTTAACAATTTGTATATATATTACAAATTATTACTGCCGATTCCGAACTAAACGTTCATCAATCAGAAATTAAAAGCAGAAAATAAATATTTGTTCAATGACAACTATTACCGCCACGTAATATAAGTACGTGCTGCAAGATCTTGATGTCGACGTGGAAAGGATGGCATAAAAATTTACAATGAATTCGTCTAACAAATTAAACCTCAACACAAAAATTTGTAACGAATTTAGTTCAGCAGTTTTAAAAACAAAAAAATATATAAAGAGTGTACAAAGAGCAAAGGCATTTTCCTATAAGGGATTGCCAGCTATAGATTGATTCACAGATAGACCTGTAGTAAATCACATGTTCTAGAAAAAGGTGCAGCTAACAGCCACAGGGCGCTATGGGAATTTATTTTTGAAGGTGGCAATAATAATGACAACGATAATGTTGAAGAGTTAAAGAAAGGGAGTCTGAATGACTGCTATCTTTGTCTTACACAATGCGTTGTTTGAATTTGCGTAATTGATATTCCTATTGTAAAATGATTATCTGGGGAAGATAATCACTGATTGTACAAAGTACTGGCAGCTCGTGCCTGTGTAGTGAACTCCCGCATGGGAGTTCACTGGTGCAAAGCGGAGTTCTTTTAAGCAACTAGAAAGCAAATTGGCTGATTTTTTCAGAATCAAAGTGAATTAATTTTTAGAAATTTCACGAAGATCAAAGGAAGAAAATCATATCACAAGCACGCATTCTTCTGCAAACGCTAACAAACATTTGGGAGATATATTTTTGGGCCTGATGAAATTCACAATAAGCTTGACTTTGTATTTCTAAAATCAGATGAATACAAATGGCTAACTAATTCTGATGGTTGATGTGATAAAGTTTTATCGTGTGAATTTGTGCCTTCAGGAATTTCATAGCAGTGAAGCTACTGAAGACTTTAAAATTACGTATTTGTAGTGAACTCATCTGTAACTTATTATAGTGAACAATTGAAGGATTAGCCTTCAATTGTCATAACAATTACATCGATGCTTTAAATTCCAGGTACATACGTGCATTCGATAATAAGAAGCTGTTGACATATAATAATGAAAATGTAATATTTTCTTTGTTCCAAAAGAGAAATATAAATTTAAAATATTCAAATTTAAAATTTCTAAAATGTTTTAGGTTATTCGGTTTCATTGGTTGTTCAGAGGCTTCATCCTTTTTTTCCTCAAACTGCATTGACTTGGCTACTTCCCGTTTTACAAAAATCAGCAGAATGTTTGGGAATACTATTCTGCAATATTTGATCACGTTGCGATTCTAAAAACAGTCGTATATCAACACAGTTTCAATGCATTTATAAAAAAACTTCATCATACCCGTTAATATTCTTCATACTTGCTAATATAAACTGCATATCCTTGTAGAATATATATATATATATGTATATATATATATATATATATATATGTATATATATATATATATATATATATATATGTATATATATATATATATATATATATATATATATATATATAATTTTGAATTGCTCATCTGCTGTGAAATCAATTAATCGTAAATCCAGAGAAAAATTCATTATTGATGATGGACTTGACTTTCCGAAATCTTACTTCTTATCGAAGGCTTCTCAAAATGTATCCACACAAGTGACGTACGTAAAAGCAACATAGGATTTTAATGTGCACAATTTATTAAAAATCTACAATTTGGTACATGTGTAAATGCTTTAAGGAAAGTTCCCAACATACATTTATTGATTTAAAAAATAAAGTTGATTTAATTTAAACAAAAAAAGAATAAATAACTACTTTTATTGAAAATGATAGCTCCGAGTTCAACAAGTAAAAAATTGTAATCAAAGCTTTATATTCGCTGAGATACGTGACCGCGTTGCTTTCCATCTGTAAAGAGATTTTTCTTCAAGCAATCATACAATAAGCAGGTATGTTAATGTACTTTATACATTATTTGCAAAACAATTTAATACTAAATTAAAGACTCTACTCTACTACTCAATAAATATATATTGTTTTCTGAGCAAGTTAAATGATTTCTGAAACATTTTATCAATATATCTGTCTCATTATAAGCAACCGAAACTAAAATCATCTTGTTCAATATGAACCTTAACTTGTTTAGAAAACCTGGTACACCTTGGAAACTGACAACCTGGTGCTACATCTAATTAACTCCTTTTATAAATAAATTTTACTGTTTCGTATTCTTTTATTTATTTCAATTTCTGCAATTTATTCATATTCGTTGTGTTAAGGTGGTTGTTATGTAATCATTTTATCATTGTATAGAAATTAAAAATTACTTTTACGCTTTTAGTTGCGTTTTTTAACCTTTCTATACTCGCGCCAATTCTTGTAACACCTATACTCGCACACGGTGTCACAGACCGATAGTTTTTACCCCTACAACATATTTGTTTTACAAAGAAGCCCAAATACTATTACTATTATTTTAAAGTTTAGGATGTAATGAAACAAAAAAGTATGAATAATACTTAATTTATTAATTATTTTACTGACTTATACTCTATCACAAATCAGTCTTCGAATTTGAGATTTTTTTCGTAAGTACTAGGAAAACAAAATTAAAATTTGAACTTCTTTTTTAAAACAAAATAAACTTCTGAATAATAATAATAAACATATCAAAGAATATATTTATCTATGTTTGGCTTAGTTTTGAGCCTCACCATAACAATCAGGGCAGTAACCGTATGGTTACAGCATGTTCCAAACAAAAGTATTTTTGCAGGTGGCACAGTTGTAACACGTTTTGCGGTTTTTTTTTGATGAGCAGTATCCACAACGACCAACTTTATTTTGTTAGATGTTGCTAAAGACTCGGGTCCATCTAATTTACATATTTCGGCGAGCCTGTTCCTTATGGTTCTCGGTAATAGGATGTCATGAGAGCCCGCCGTCCAAGTTGCGGATTGATCAGATCGTATGCTAAGGCTTCGAGAAAGATCCTACGACTAATTTTCTTGGTAGGGTTGTTGTGCAAGTATATTATAAACGTATTTATACCCGCTACATTCATCAAACTGTAAAATATTACCATTGGCCATCTATTTGTCCCACGTGCAACGTTGTAAGTTTCACACATTTTGTCCACGGTATCAACTCCACCTTTGGTTCTATTGTAGTCCATTATAATTTCCAGTTTACCTGTTTCTTCCTTGATCTGGGCATCATCGTGCATGCTGGATACGAGAAGGACATCTTTGCCTTTTTTCGATACATAGGATACAAGACTGCAGTTGCGTCGGTGCCCGAATAAATTGGACTTTTCTGCTCTTCCTCGTATATCCGTTAATTGTTTAGGCAATTCTCGTTTCTTT